>CM056384.1:33468829-33833829 GCA_029718625.1 Synaphobranchus kaupii | reverse complement strand
TAAAAGCTGGTAAAAACAAACAAGTAATAAAAGTAATGGAATCAATAGTGATAGCGAATCATTTAATTGCATAATGTTATGTTAGTTTGGCAAGTAACAATCCGTCTGTTGTTTGGCACAGTCTGACTTCATAAATCTTGAAAAGTATACTATTTACACTCTGTTCAGTCTTAACTGCTATGTGCATTGTCATTTTCAATTACTTTCCATGACAGCTAAAGCTAACATTGTGCATCAAACAATGCCTAAATCTGTTATTAGAAGTTACTAGAAGTACTAGCACTGGTTTGATTGAAGAGGGGCATTTACATTTATTTCAGGTAATTTTTGAAATAAGGTGCGCATCACCTTCAGTGTATTGTTTACCGGTGTCTTTATTTCGGATCTGTCTCCGATAAGTATTGTAATTAAAAGCACATTAAAGTCTTAACTATCATCTAAACTGACTTTCAAGTACAATTTCCCAAAACAATGGGGCGGATTAATAAACAGCAGCTTTTATTTCTGCCATTCAGAGTCCATACTACAGGGAACCCGACTAAATACCCTTCAGGATGACTTTTCAGTTATTATAACGGCTGTATTCCTCTGCCAGAATTTGGGATTAATTGGAAATTAATCTTTGCACCAGAGCAACTTTCCCTTTGTCTGTGTTGTAAAAACAGAGCATAATACATAGGACTTAATACAACCTGTTTGTTGGAACATCATCAGAAGACGGATGCATTTTGAATATCTCAAAGCTGGCTTATATATATGAAATAAATAGGTAAATAAAATAAAAATGTTTCACGGAGAGAGCACAGTCGATGGTGATTTTCATATTTGGAGCTTAATCATCCATGCATATTAATGACCTGATTAATCCAATTCATCTTTGTGAGTCTTCTGTTTGTTTTCTCTGACCTTTTATCTCAGAAGCGTTCATGCTTGGGTTGTTTTAAGCACTTACCAGCTCCACACTGCGTTTCCCAGAGCACGCTCTCCAAAAAAAGGTTCTGCAGTAACTCCTTCAGCTTCAGTTTGTCAGAAAATGACAGGAAATATATTATTATCATTATCGCATGCATATTATTTGCCTAAAAGGCCTGACATTCAAAAGTCAGATTACTGCGTTTCTTGTTTCATTCGTCTCGGAAATCCTTTTTTAATTTACAGGGAGCGCAACGAACGGAACATGCGTCAATGATATACATTAAAAGTAAGCGGACGGAAAGTAGGGCCGCTCCGTATTTATTCGCCATTAAAAGTTTGGTTGCGTGGACAGGTGAAATAATTGAAAACTGTAGTCGGCGTGTGTACAATCTTGTAAGGGATGTCTGTAAAATGAGATGAATCAGGAGGCAGACATTGTAAGGAAAGTTTGTTCGAATGCCTGACAGTCTTGCTCTTTCTCTCATTTCAGATGTTGGCAGGGTAGCAGGCAGCCCCCACGGAAATGTGCTCCTTTCATACTTGAGTAATTGATGAATTGTATGCAATATGCAAATGAGAATCCATAAATCTTATGAATGACAGCTTAATTTATGTGAGCCTTAATGAATGCAGGATTAGATTTTAATTAAATATCCTCAAAGGCACCCTGACTAGTAAGTTTTTAAAGCCTTGTTTTGAAGACTTGTTTCATACGCACTTGCAGTTCATGAAAATGAGAGATCAGTCAGAGCTGTTAAAGGAAATTTCCTTACAATTTTAAGATAAGGCCTGTTCTGTTTTGTTAACCAAAGGGACCGCAATTAATAAATATTGAGGGGGGAAAAATCATATCTACTAATCTCATTTAGACTTTCCTGGAACTGTTCATTTTCATATATTTGATTAACTGCATTTACTTTTAGCTGTATCAGATTTATAAGATTTTGGTACAGTATCTGTTTAATTAAGTATGTCGTCCATTAGGAATGGAAAAAGTCCACCAATTAGGCATTCTTCATCAATCCCCATGATGTACAAAGTCTGCTTACTCATTATTAGTGGTAATAGAAATTACACTAAATAATTTCAGGCCTTACAATTAGTGTATGGAATAATGAAACCAGTCCCCCCCCCCCCCCCCACTAATGATATATTAGGATAATCAGGATTTTAAGTATTATTTTTGTATTATTATTCATTCTTCTTTCTGTGCAAGGCTGTCACATTTATACAAGAACTGTGCATTATGTATCATTATTTAAATTGAGTCTTTTCTACTTTTTATACAGTCGCTCTATTCGCTGTTCTATTGACCTGTGGGCCAGAGGAAATTCTTAGTAGACATGACAAAGTTACTGCAGGTACAGGTGGGAGCAGAGAGACAAAATCACAGATCAGTGTGTTTGCCCAGACATGATCTGATGTCCCGGCCCACAAATCTCTCTCCCTTTTTTTATCAGACTGTGGCACGGACACAAAAGGGAACAGGAAGAGAGCCTTATATCCATTGTTCTGCATATGTCTAAGTGCTGCAGACTAGCATGGGGCTGTTGACGGATTTTCGGGAGCACGTTGCCAAGGTTTCCATGGTCACAAGTGGAAGGTGGCTTCTCCCCTTCAATCTCTGTTCTCGATCTCACTTATTGTTCTCAACAAAAGTTTACCACAGGATGCAGCTGTTCCAGTGAATATGAAAAAAAGAAGAGGGTTTGATATAAAGTGCTTCCACGTAATCCATCTATCTGTATCTGATAACCCGGGCCTAGCTACCTGGGCGGAGGAACATTTGACAGGTGCAAGAGACGGCTGATTGAGATAAGCCCACGGCCACCGAATGCAAATCGACGCGCAGATAACGTGATCGCAGACGGGCCTGAGAAATGTTGTGCGGGCGGAATAATGGACAGAATGCGTCTCCGTTTCGTTTTTGCGGTCTTTTCTCTCAGAGGTGCTGGGGGCTGTGACAACAGTCTGAACGGCGGTAATGCGTTTGTGCAAGCGCGACACGCAACCCGATCATTTCCCCCCCTTCTCCTGGTTTCGGGGTACATCGAGGACGGAGAGGTGTGCTTTCGGCCACGCCCTTGCATTTGATCGTGATTGGAGATTAGAGACGGGAGAGGCTGTGCCTGAAAAAATGACGTATGATTACCATACCATCAGTAAAAGGAAAAGTACCATCTCGGCTGGGAGAAATGATCCCGTTCTCCCTGTTACACATTTTGAGTTTGAGCTCATTGCCCTTTACTTCGGTCCTTATCTTACGGGATCGATTGTAAATGGGTAGTTATTTACGATAACACAAGCATGTTACTCCCGTCCTTCAACAAACTGAGATAACCTCTCACAAGAAATGAATCTGCAAGAGCACCTAATTAAACTGAAACGGCTTGCTTTGTTCTGACATTCGAAATAAGTAAGAATCTGAGAATATATATATACGTTTAAAGTCTGGGGGAAAGTCGGCTTGTTCATTATATCGACGAGACCTTGTTTTCATTGCTGGTCACCGTCTCGGCAAACTAATCAATGAGGCATGCAGTCCTATCGCTCAAAAAGAAAAAAAGAAAAATAAACCAGCGATAATCCCTCAGTTAAAAGGTTATTTGGCATGATAAAAGCAATTTTGTTAATTTATTTACTCTCTGCTGCAGAGAGATAAAGAGAAGGAACAATTAGGGAATTTTAGGTGAGAGATTTTAAAAGGGCAATGACATTGGGTTAATATTTTATAAGGCCTGATTGGCATTATGCTGAGAGAGTCTCTATTTAGAAAAACTGGGGCCTAATAGTTCATGCACTCCTGATTCCGGAATACTGTGTGGAAATAGAAAAGATGTGGAGGTCGATCTGAAATCTCAAACACAAGAAAATTAACATCTCTGTCCACCATATGAACCCTCAGCAATTTTTATAATTACCGTTGTATATATAACCTTTATAAAAAGCAGTAAACAATTTATACGTTAAATTAGATTATTGCACCAAATATATTTTTATACTGTGACAGAGGACTATTAATTATAAAATAGTTTCTGAACTGCAAATGTAAGTCGGGAATTGCAAATGTAAGTAGGAGGTAGTGTAGTTTAATGGTTAGGAAACTGGCTTCCAGTGGGTGGCACCCAAAAGAGTGAACGTAGTGTTTTTGTCCATGTGAGACAATCTGATAATGTAAAAAATAAAAAAGATCAGATATGTTCCTGTCCTCCTGCTGTGAAAAAAAATCCAAAGTCTTCTTGTCTGCCAATCTGACAATTATGAAAAAAAAAAACATTTGGGAAATGTATTATCTGTACATTAAACAAAAATTAATTAAACCGTACTTTTTGTCTCAGAAGTTGAGATTTAAAGATTGTTGAAGGCTGTTAGTGGGATGTGACAACAGGCAGAAAAGCATTTGAAGATTGATTGGAACATGTTTGCTTTGCGTCACCGTTGAGTAATGTCCAGCTCACCGAGGCTCAACTTTCTAAAGTGAGCGTTTGGCCACATTTGCATTGGATTTTCAGAAAACAAACACAACGGTGTCATCTTTATGGCTCAAATATGTAAAATCTTGTGACAAGAACTCCTCTTTGTTCTCCGAGTAACATATCTCCGAGTAACATATGGCAATGGTGCCAATCTAATCACGCATTGTGGTGAGTCACAGGGTGCATTGAAGAAGAAATGCTCATCCTCAGAGCTAATTGTATCTGCCTGGTACCTGCCACTTCATTTCTGTATTCTCACTTGTACTCAGAAATGAATAACTGGAAGTACAAAAAATTATTGAACTTTGGGTAAAACTTTACATTATGTTGCACCTATACCTGTGTAGTTAAATTGTAACTAATTTGGTAACGAGACGTTATTACTGAGTAACTCCAACATAGGTAACATGAAACAGCAGTTTTTGGTATTCTTAATTACACGTGAACATTTTGAAATATTTTATTTACACTCATAGGCCACATCTTCATGATACACGACAAATAAACCTTGCCTGTTCATTTCACAACGTGTCTTTATGATATGGACTGATTTCATTTCAGCAGGAGAAATGTAACAGGGCTGGCCTTGTTTCACATGTGTAATTAAGAAAACTGAGTTACTCAGTAATAACCTCTTGTTACCAAATTAGTTACAATTTAACTACACAGGTATAGGTGCAACTTATTGGGCTCTATTTTCAAACCAGCGCAAGGGGACGGTATAGTCAAACGCAAGCTTGTTGACAGCATCAACGTCTTAAAACTGGCGCTATGGCGTTTCTCAGCAATACCGCTAGGATCAACAAATTCTCAACATAACATCCTTTCGCTTGCGCTGCAGTGGGATGGGTGGCGCTGTCTGGGGCGTGTTCTAAAATACTTTCGGCTCAGTGACAATTTTAACCAACGAAAACCCATTGCGTTATGATCAGCTTGAACCACCTCTTAGCGGGAACGCAATAGACTCTGGCAATTTGGCAAATTATTCGTCATGTAGTTCTATGTAGTGTCTATAGGTGATGCCCAACATTACACTTCCATTTAATGAACAAATAGCCTATAATTATTATTAATTCATTCATTTTAATTTAAACTACTAGAATAAAACAGGACAGCTTACAAGAAACTTGCGATCATGTAGGCCAATAGCCTATAATATATAAATTACACATTGACACAGTTGAATCATAAGCCTACCATTTGAATCATAATTATGCCTACATCACCTGATGTAGGCTAATTAATGCATTCGCCACCTCCTCCCGTGCCTTCCGAACTTCTGGGAGACGAGGTGGTGTGGATTGTGATCCATAAATTACTACAGTCCTAGCCTGTACTTCTGTTGCAAGTATGTCTGATTCCTGTGCGGAAAATCGCTCTTGTCGTTGACGGTCCAGTGCGTTTGGGTTGCTCATTATGAAATTGCAAGGAGCGATTGCGTTCCAACTGGCTTTTTTTTTAAAGCATGAGAACAACAATTTGATTGGCTACCATAGAGACACACCTTGGACGTTTAAACCCAGCCTTTTAGCAATACCGCCATAAGGTGCGCCAAGATTGCCGTCATGAAATTACCAAATTTCTCGCCGACACGCCCTCAGAGCGATACCGCCAAGCGATTACTCTTGCGTTCACCATTGCGTTTGGTTTATTAAAATAGAGCCCATTGTGTGTTACCGAACTTTGTAATGCAAAATATTAACAAATTTAAAATGTAGTGACATTTAAACAAACTACATGCTTCAAAGACAAATGTAAGAGGCACTTCTTTATCAATCATTTATTTTATCAAAAGCTGAATAGTATCAGTAATGGATACTTTTGTAATGGAGTTGTATTAGCACTGCCGATATTGTAGTTAATAAGTGACATGGCCATTGTTGCATACGTATGGCAAGCCGTTTAAGCTTTTTGTTTTTGATATCAATAATTCAATTTTAACTAGCTATAATTTGAATTCTTGATATCAAAAATTCAATTTTAACTAGTTATAATTAAAATTTTGATATCAAGAATTCAATTTTAACTATAGTTAAAATTCAAGCATTTTTCCCATTCATATTATTGGGGCCTTTCATTTTTGATATTGAGAATTCAATTTTGACTCGTTTAAAATTCACTTTTCAATATCAGGAATAGACATGTTTTGCATAGACCAGAACCCAGGCGATCAACATCCAATGTAATTGCATATGGGTGTGGACATAAATGCTTCCTTGTAGAGCACATATCGTGCAGTCCCCCCTAGTGGCGTGGAGCACTTCCCTTGCATCAACTGGTTTTGCAGCGATTCTCCTCTGCATTTGTTTTAGTTCTTGTATGTGTTTTTGAATTTGCGTCGAGTCTGAACTTGCAGCATGTTTACGTTTTTGATTTGCTTTGGCGTTGTCATTTTTGGCTTTTTTTTGTTGGCATTTTGCTTTTGCAGTACGTTTCTTCTCTTGCAGCATGTTTCCGTTGTCGCGTTTGCTTTAGCTTTTTGTACGTGTTTTGAAATTTGCATCATTTCGTGATTTGGAGCGCGTTTTCCGTTACGTTTGTGCTTTCGCTTTTGTAACGCGATCCTCCTCGTTTGCATAGTTTCTGAACTTACCGCAGCACCTTTCCTTTTTACATTTGATTTAGCTTCTTGTATGCGTTTTGACATTTTCATGGTTTCTTGTTTTGGAGCACGCTTCCCTTTGTTTGTGCTTTTGCTTTTCAAGCCATCACTTGGGCCACCGTAGTTGCACTTGTAGTGGTGTTAAAGTATTAATTATCAAATCATTTACAGTCACAAACTGGGTGGTAAATATTCACATGTACTGTATATTAAAGTATGGAAGCAAGTTTGTTCTCAGCTTATTTGGATGTGATTTGGTGAAGATATTTGAAGGAAACAAAGATTGACGCGCAATTGATATTCCGTCATTGTCACTTCAGAACTTTAGAGTCCCCTGAAGAAATTAGTGTGTAACGGTGGCAGCGACATCATTGCTGCTATGGACTAATTTCGTCAGTTGAATGCGCACTTCTGTTGTGATTGAATGAAACTATCAACAGGAATGTGTGGACTGCATTAGTGATTACGTTGAAAAGTAAATGTACACAGTGGAGGAATAGCGGCTGAGAAAAGCACTGCGAATTAGCCAGATAGCTACCTAATACACTAGGGTGAAAAAGAAATGGACAGAATCAACATCATTTAGTGACACTCGAGAAGCCATTTGTGAAAGCAATTGAGTCCTGCAATTAAATTATGACAATGAAAATAACTTAATAAAAAAGCATTCAGCCTTTGGATTTGCTACTGGGACGCTTGTCTGATTTGCTCAGTGCTCTCTGTGTCTTCTCCATCACAAAAAAATGGAACCACGACCAGCTTGGCTTACCTACCGTGTCCACAGCTGGAAAACTACACTGACGGCTCATTACTTTTACGTGTAAAAAAGGAAACAATTAACTATTTAACCAGCATTTTGTACTCATCGGCTTTGTAGCTATATCTGTAAAAACATTCTTACATTTTCAGTCGGGTTGTTATAGAATAACATGTGCCATAAAAGCTGCCCGTTTTGATATAGTGGTTCGGGGAACTGGGCTTGTAAATCAAAGGTTGCAGGTTTGATTCCTAGCTGGGGCACTGCTGGTGTACCCTTGAGCAAGGTGCTTAACCTGACTTGCTTCAGTAAATATCCAGCTGTGCAAATGGATTGTATGTAAAGGAGTAAGCTGTGTCTAGCTGGATAAGAGAGTCTGCAAAATCCCTATGTGAATGTGTTATAAATGCTAAACCATGAACCTGGAAATGGGTCATTTGATCCTTTGAACTGCATCGCTAACATTGAAAGCCTGCGTTGGTGCATCGGAGTAGTTTTCGTTGCCTTCAGGAAGTTTCTTAGACTATAGATTTATATGGCTTCTTTGAGCAACACATTTAGTCTGTGAAGATTGAGTGGCAAGACACAGGTATTGCAGTATTTCACTCCTGCTTGTTAGATAATGATTTAGATAATGATTTATGTACAATGGGTAACGAACATGATTGCTTGTTTCATATTCCAGTTCAGGGCCGTCACCATATCTGCAAAAAAAAAAAAAACACGTTTTTGTGGAATTGATCTTATAATACAGGCAAATTTTTCAATTCAGATTGTTGTATTATTGGTCGTAGAGCTCATACAGACTGATATATATGCGGGTTTGAATTAGTGTGGAATTTGACATTTTCTAAAAATGATTTGATCATTTTATAAGGAAGTGCGCAGCATTGCAGGACAGCTCTAATGACACTATCAGTTGACTGGGTACTGAAAAGTGTCAGGGCATGAAGAGCAACATTTTGGTGTATCAGATGTTTTAACTTTGGGCTTTCTGAGAGATTGCACAAGGAATGATTAATAGGAATGGGATGCTCTGCTTTAATAGCATTGTTGCATTGAAATTGGAACTTTATGGAGTGTATTGTTTGCCTATAATCTGATTGCTTTAGCTGGCAGTAGTGTGTTGGATAGTATCAGATTTCAGCTTGAACTGCTGGGTCAACATGGACCAAGTCCATTAAAGGGTTCAGCTAAAGTTCACGGCTGTTTTCCTTTCACCACGGTTGCAAAACAAAAAGGAAAAACCCTACATTTGTAGCACATTCGCCTCTTAGGACCCTGTGGCTGACACGGTCCGTTCTGTTTCCGGACCCCAAGTCGCCAATAGTGATCGTCTGCGGCGGAAACGGAGGAAATCCATTCGATAGGTTTAAAAGAGAAAAACAATGATGCTGCATTCGACACTAAAGGAAATAAAATACATTTATATTATGAAATGTAATGTATTTCACGTTATGAAAATGAGCATTTCACAGTGATGGATTGGAGGCCAGTTCTATTTGTTTGTTTCTAGTGCGAGCACCTTCTTAAATTAATTTTGGGAATGCTTTGTTTGCACCATAAAGTGGCAAGAATGTATCTCTCATTACAGTCACGTGACCTTTCGGCAGTAAAGCGCTGTATGTGAAAAGGAAAATGCCCAGCACTGAGATTTACAATAGAAAAATGCACTTTCAGCACAAACCATTCTTAGACCTGCCCTAATTTGATTCCGACCCAAGGTCAGTGAAATGGCAACTGGCACCGCTAACAATAACTTGATTTAAGGCTGAATTACATGCCAGACGTAACACTCTTTGAAAATGGAACTTTTCAAATAAACACACGGTATCCCTTTCAGTGTACAAGTGGGCTCTGCCAATTGGGCCGTCCGCCGGCCTCGTCCTACGCGCCGCTCCCGTGCGTCGGTAAATGTCTCTGTTATTAAGAGTAAAGCAACATGTGCTGTTAACCGCATTCCCTGACTGTAGAAATGCCTTTAATGCAAACAGAATGTCAGCCTTGCCGAGCCCGTTACCTTTATATCGGTGCTAGGATAATAATTAATGAGCAATACAATATCAAGGCCGGTTACAAGGCTCTCTCAATCCTAGGCTGAGGCTTCTTTTTCCTTCTCTGCCTAAAGCACAGTGTTGTGTATAATCAGACTGACATATTCACACTACTATACTTCTACTGCTACTGCTATTAATAATAATAATAATAATAATAATAATAATAATAAGGAAAAAACACATGTAAATCAGCTCTAAAGTCTCTCTTGAAATCAGTATCAGTAACTGTGCCGTGAATCCCTTCTGAAGGCTACAGTGTGCTGCCTACTGCCAGAACCCTTCTCTCTCCAGCTCCCTAACCATCTCTCCACACTAATGTCTTACTTGTACGAAATTACTCTGCTGCTCCAACAGTCAGTATCCATGACAGTGTAGTATAATGGTTAAGGAACTGGACTTGTAACCGAAAGGTTGCAGGTTCGATTCCCAGGTAGGACACTGCTGTTGTACCCTTGAGCAAGGTACTTAACCTGAATTGCTTCAGTATATATCCAGCTGTATAAATGGATAAATGTAATAAGAAGTTGTGTAAGTCGCTCTGGATAAGAGCGTCTGCTAAATGCCTATAATGTAATGTAATGTAATGACTTGATGAATTGCCTGGTGGTTTTGGTGTAGCCCATATTGAGTCTTTGAACCGAGAACTTGAATCTTGTCACACTTTTTTCATGGAACCCCAAATAAGGGAGGAACTTCCTGTAAGTCTCTGAAATCTCCTATTAAATAATAAATAAAAATGCATAGCGTTAAAATCCTATCATAAATTCAGTCTACGTTTTCTTATTTTTCTGATCATCAGTCTGGGCTGCTACAATGGTACACATTGCCTCTGATCATTGATCAAAGTGCTTTCAGGGAATAACATAAATCTAATGACCTCTTGTCAATTGTGACATATTTTCTGAATATGTACTATAATTTCAGTGGAGTCGAGGAAGATTTTTCTGTTTTCTTTCTTGGGCAACAAACCTGTCTTTTGCAGGTCTTGCATCAAGGGCCTGATTTACTAAGACTTTTAGCGTGTGCAAAAGCTTTTAGCACATGCAAAACTAATAACACAACCAATGATTGGTGCAAAACAAATACCATGACCAATCATTGGTCATGTTATTGGTTTTGCGTGTGCGAATAGGTTTTGCACATGTTAAAGGTCTTAGTAAATCAAGCCCTATCAGAGTAGTTTGACAAAGGCATGGATATAGAGAACATGGGTTTAGAGAAACTATTGCAGATTACGGTTTCAGTTCATTTCAGTTTAGGTTGTGCAGATTGGGTGAGCTATGCAGCTAATTGCATTTGAAATTTGTTTATGAAGAACCTTATCAATGGACACTGTTAAAAAAAATTTGGAGAGATTTCCTTTTGGCATACCTAAACTTAGAACCTTGGCTAAACGCTTTACAAATTGTCAGAATATATTCAGCTATCCAGCAGTGACTGGAGCCAAAGTGGATGTGACAGTTTTGTCCATTCAAGGTTTTGTGCTCTTAGCATTGCTGAAAAATGCTTTTAACATCACATACCACTATTGAGGTCTTTTATAAATAATTCAGCTACAGAGCTCATTGAAAGCGATGACACAGAAACTATCTCCAATCTCCCTCATGAGATCAAAGACGTGTTTCCATAAAAATAAGAATTGTATTTCAAAATATTCTTCTGTTGGTCTTGCTCTCATTTGTCCCTTTCCCCCCTCATTTGGGAATAACCCTTTTTTATGAAAGTGACAAAGTCCAACATGGGCCTGCATAAAATCCCAGAATTCCTCAAGCTTTCAAAGCCAGAGAGAGTGTAGCTGTGCGGAACGTAGCTTTCCTCCTGAATGAGATTCGCTGTGGGCTGTTCTTTCAGTATCTATCAGAGTTACTTCAGTGTCTATCGGTGCAGTTTTTCCGACGGTGTGTTTGTCCCGGTCCTTTCAGCTACTGCTCTATCAGATTGAGAGACTTATGTTTTCCCGCTGTAGTGCCATCAGGCCTCGCTGAATTGAATTATCAGAAATTATGATTATATATTTCATCTGGTTTGAGAGAAAGAGATGTGCCATGATATGTGACAAAATGCAGTTTAGAGAGAGCCCAGTGAAGAGACATACATCGTTTTTAATTGGCTAAAGCTGCGGCTAGTGGGTACATTGCCAATGTGCTCCGCAAGATACATTGCGCGTATTGGGTCAAATTTCCATCTAAACAGCTCACTTTGCATACACTTTACTGACTAAGTACTGTGTGGCTGTTGTAAGTACACGCTCATATAAGTTACATAAAGGGGGTTGTGTATAGGGTAAGAAAGATGCTGAAATTAAGCCCATCTTCAAAAAACTTTGTGACACATGCTAATTAATTTAGAATAATATATTTGTGACGTCCCATTAGACTGGTGGTCTTTGAAATTAGCTGAATATGTTGTGTAGGAATTTAAGTAAAACTCGCGATGTCCACCCAAACTCAATGAGAAATACTTAATTGTCAGAGGGCACGTGGGCCTACATGATCTGCCTTATACGTAAACACCCCAGTAACTATGTGCACATACATTAGTGTTTCATGGTAATTATTTTGTTCTTTAACAGGGAATAACACTATAGTCCCCTCTCAAAAACCGACGGATACCATATTTAGTGTAATTTTGGTGTCTGAACTTTTATAACTGCTGTGTAACTAAACAAGTTGGAATCAATAATGCAAATGCAGTGCATTGTGGGAGAATCACAGGATTACATTACAAAGCAACAAAGTATTACCGTCATGTAAATGTAATGTATTACCGTCATGTAGAAGTATTACCGTCATGTAAATCCCCGCAGCCATCGTGACCTACTGCAAACGCAGTGTTGGACAACATGCAGAAAAGACGATGTACTGTGTGGTTCAGTTAAGCCTGGATAAAGCAGATGTACATTGTGGAAATGTATATCATTGACTACCGCCGCTAACAGGACCCCATTCATCTTTCAGCAGTCTGTGTACATGAAGACTGTAGCAAATTAACCTCTTTGCTGGCCGTACAGAATGTCTTTATCGCTATTTATTTGTTTTTTAAAGGATGAGACATGAATGCACATATTGTAAATATTATTGTGACACATTTATTTCTGCAGTTTCTTGAAATGGGTGGGTAAAGGGTATGTATTATGCTTCTCGCTGGCCAATGTGAGCTGAGATCAGGGTTGCACAACAGACCCTTTTGTTGCCGGAGTAATGTTAGAATATATTACATCATGTTATAGGACTGTAATCTGTCTCATAAATGTGGATGGCTGGCAAGATTTCTTTTTTTAAAAACTGCGTTGTTATGATTTGCTTAGAATCATACCACAATTGCTTAAAAAACTTAATATTCTTCCCCCTTCCCGAGCTGCACAACCCCCTCAAAAAAAAAAGTCATAATGAGTTAATAATCTCAAAGACGGGGAAAACACAAATGAAAGAAAGGCCATTTTTAAAAGACACTTTCCCACCAGATTAAGCATGTACTGTCATTTATCATTCCAGATATGAGGTCAGTCGACTGAGGTAATAAAACATTCCATCAGAAATGTACTACAGGTCTGATTCCCTCTTTCACAGCACCTTCCAGCTAGCTCCAGTATTAAATCAGGCAAGCAGAACATCTCCTTAGGCAGGCATTGCCTTTTAATTTCCCCAAGAACCTTAAAATATCATTCATTACCAGAACTACACATATTTGGTTTTTAAAAGTCTCATAAATCAACGGAGGCCCGACTGCAATAATTATAACAAGTTAACATGTAATTTTCAAGCTGAAAGCTGCATGGCGGATTTTAGCATATGCAAACGAGGCAATTCAAATAGTGTCGGGATATTAATACTGAGGAGCAGGTAACGAGGTACGAGTTATGAATTATGCATCAAAAAGCGGTTGATCTTCAATAAAGGAAATGAATTCAGCGTGTAATCTAATTAGTAATGGAAGTATATTATGTTGAGCTGCAGAAAGCAACTGTCCTTGAGAAAGAAATTTATTTACAGTACATGTTGGCTCTTTGGAATGGTATTGCGATTTGAAGTGGGTAGAATGCTAAACCATTCTCTCTCTCTCCCCCCCTCTCTGTCTCTCGCTCTCTGTCTGTCTCTATTTCTGTCTCTTTTGCTTTCTCTCTCTTATCTGTCTCTGTCTCTCTCTCTCTCTCTTTTGCTCTTTCATTTTTCTCTCCCCTCCCTCACAATCTTTTTAAAATTCTCTCTCCATCTCTTTTTTCCATACCTTTCTTTCCTGTCTTTTCTTGCTTTCTGTACATTTCTTTTCTTTTCAGTTCGAGACCCGGGCGGCCTCCGAAGAGGACGCAGAGTGTCACATCGCCAGAGAACCCCCACATCATGCCCCACACCGTGCCTGGCCTTATGTCGCCTGGAATGATTCCACCCACAGGTACATTTGGGGTCTCTTCTCAGGATCTCTTTCTTATCGCGCCATCTCCTCTGGAGACCTCACAGCGAGCTCCCGCCCCCAAAGGGTAACCTGACACAGCACAACACAAAAAACCACAAGGAAAAGACCCTTAAAACCTGATTATTAAACCAGGCAGTCCAACATCGTTTCGGAATATGTACGTTTTATATATTCTTTTTAAAGTTTTTGTGTTTTTGCCTGTGGAAATGTGAAAGCATAACCACATGCATTCATAATTTACAGGGACTGTTCTTACTGTAAAAGTACTGAAAGATTGGCTATCCAATTTTCTTGTCTTAAAGTATTTTAATAAAAATTAAAAATAGCCACTTTGTCCCTTCACTTGCGCCACTGTGTAACCAAAATAGTAGCCACCCGTATCTTGTAGCCGTTGTTCTTACGCTCAGTCTGGGGAGAGAAGCCGGGGAAGAGCAACGAGTCAGAAAAGAATCAGCACTTATTTTATCAAGGCTGGAAAGCCTGTCCTCTTTCCGGGACTGTCGGCCTAGCACGCGCTGCGAACCCAACAGCTACAGTCTTGCTTTAATGCAAGCGCAGAAATTAAATTCAAAACTTCTAATTCTCACTCCCTGATGACTTGGCGTGAATGTGCCTTATTTTAAGACATTATGGCAGTTAGACACTGTTACATTTTAATAAATGAAAATCAATTTTATGTTTCACATTTTCACTATTTTTTTTCTGCTGTACCGAAATGTGCCAAACCATTAAGTCAAAACTATTGTAACCAACAAAGATTTCTGTGTTCTGTTACACTTATACTGGGTAACCATTAAGCCCAGTCTAGAATTTTCACATATTTCATATTTTTCTATTGAACTCGATGGAAAAATAAGTCTGGAGAAACAACCCTTAGAGTGATCCATCCATATCTACTGCATATCTGGCAGCAAAGTGATGGTTTGAGGCTCGTTTGATACCTCAGACCCTTGATGACTTACAGCCATTTAGCCAACCATGGGTTCCATACTATTCCCGTGTAATTTACAGCTTAATCTAGTCCCACCCCCTCAATTCCCATAGAGATCCATTCAGGTTATAGTATCGCTTGTAAGAGTACCTGAAAATAAGATATCAAGAGTTTTTTGATATTCTTTTTTACCCAGTCATGATAGCATCACCTGTTTTCCTGTGGAATGTTCCAAAAAGGTGTTTTTTGAACTTCCTAGTTTTTTTTCTTTTTTTACTTTTTTGGAACGTGTTGCAGGCATCAAATTCAGAATTAGCATATATTTACAAAAATCTATAATGTTGAGAAGGTAAAACATTAAATATCTTTTCTTTGTACTATTTTCAATTAAATATATGTAAAAGAGAATTTACAAATCACTGCTTTCTGCTTTTATGTGCATTTTACATACTGTCCCAACTTTTTTGGAATTGGGGTTTGTATTTTGTTAAACTATGGTATCTTCATTTAAAAACTAAAAACTTGCCAAGAACGTTCTTGGAAGATCTAATTATCAGAAATATTTGTGCAAAAATAACTTTTTGGCTTACCTGGCAGTGTGTGCACATTTTCATAAATTAAAATGGCACACACAGAAATTAACTGGATTTTAGGTGTATTTAGTAGTCAGAGGGGTGACATAAGGTATTTATCTTATATATATATATATATATATATATATATATATATATATATATATATATATATATATATATATATAGGTTAGGTCTGTCTTGGGAGTTGTTACCTGGGGTTTTGCAGATAGGGCTGGTGTTTTAAGCCTTTTGAAACAAGTGCCCACACTATGTACTGATTTGCTTATTGAATGGTATGGGGTACTCTTTGGATTAAAGCTCAACATTTTGTAGAATCATCAAGGTCATTTCATTTATTATGCCATAGAGGAATGGACCTAAGACTGATGCCTTAGATTAATAATAACACAATGAAAGGAAGTCATAGATAAAGTGGTAAGCTTCTAGTACACCAGTTTGCTGACTCTTGATGTCTGTACTGCAGCTGGAACGTGTCTTGCCAATATTCTACATGAAGAATTCTGCAGACTAATCTAGAATGCTTCAGCCAATCAGATATGTACATTTGGGGCACCATTTGAACTTGGAAGCAAGACACATAGCAGGGATGCAACTTAGCGTTTTGTTTAATAACTTCCTTAGTTTGACACTAGTTCTTTAAAAAAAACAACAACATTCGTATGGATGATTGGAGGATTGTTTGGACCTAACTTTGCGGGGAAAAACCTTGTTTCATACAACGCAAGATATTTGAACAGAATCACAAAGTCCAACGCTTGGCTTGTGATAATTACTGGTAATTACATTTGTCTTTGTCTAAAATTCAGAAATGAAAGGATAACCTTGAACTAATTTTAACAATCAATCCTTTTGTTCCGGGGTGTTAATTTTGCTCTTCTAATGTGCTCAGTGGGAGGACCCACGGGGACTGTGTGGGTAGATGTAATATATTCGTCCTGAAGGATAGTCAGTAAAATACTGCTTTGTCCTGACAAACAGGCAGTCATTCGAGTTCTGAGCTTCGGGTAATAGAGAAGTCTTACAAAACAAAGACGACAGACCTTCTAGTTCTTACATGAAAGCCTGCCCATGATAAGTGCGTTGGGCTCCCACTTAAGAATTCCCCTAAATAGGTCTAATATATTATGAGCAAAAATCCCCACTAACATTTAACTTGCGAGCATTAGTCCTGCACGAGACGTGTAAGTAGCAGAGACCTCTGTAGCTAGCTTTATCAAACCTTTATACAGTAACTGAAATAAACAGGTTATATGCGCATACTGGATATGCTTATTTTCAGTTAGGCAGTTTCTATGAGAGGACATTTGTTATTTGGGTATATTATCCAAAGTAGTGGTCGTACTGTAAACTTTAGAATTTCAGTATTTATCACTCACGATTTACCAACTGTGGGGGATGAATTGAAAGTAGAAGAAAATATAATGCTGTGCGCTATTCTTCTTTGCCATTTACTGTCTTCAAATCCATTCCATTTTTTAGCATTGATTTTAAAGCCCGATATCGACCATGCTACTGTTTCAAGCCGAACATGCAACTGACTGCTCTCTTCTGCATATGAATATATCCATAATCCTGCATTGTAAGCATTCTTCAGGGAGAATGCATTCTTGATGAAGTTTATGTTTAAGTGCGCCTAGGCTTAGGAGTGGTTCACTCGGTGTGAATGCAGGATAGTCCATGGAGTCGCTGGTTTGAGCCTCAAGTCTTATATAGCATTAGCTCGCTATGTCACAATTGGGCTTGGTCTTGGAGTTTAAATCAGCCAAGGTTCCCTCGGGCTGTTACCGGATTGGTTCCTCCCTCAGTCCTATTGTGCTGTGTGGCCAATAGGGTGTACGATAGCCACTGGCTCACTGGTGAGCACATCGACGGCGGAGCATGTCAGCTTCAGCTGCAGACCTCCTCCAACAGATACGTTACTGGAGGGGCACAACGGGCCATTCCAAACAGAGGAAGAAAGGACAAGGCCAAGAAATTATTGAGAACAAAATATTTTGTCTGACATTGGCTTGCTTTGCTTTATTAATCTGAACAATAATTTGTTAATAAACCTAACTTTTAGCTTTTTTAACTTTGAACAAACCACAGTAGAGTCTGTTTAATGATTATCCTACGCTTGTCAATCAACACATGGTTATCTTAAAAATAAAGGTAAAAACTGAGGTGTGTATTGAAACGGGTAGACTGAAACATGACTGGAATTTTGCCTCACAATTCACACTTTTCTGTGATGGTCCTTAAGTACCTCATCCACGAGTCCTTGTGAATTTCAGGTCATCATGATTTGTCAGTACGTCAGTCACAACACAGTCTGACAGGCTGTTGGACACCTTCACCTTCATCGCCTATTTCTGTCATGTTTTCAAGGCTTGCACCCATTACATCCACGGCATATATTATACATAGTGGGCTTGATTTACTAAGACCTTTAGCGTGTGCACAACCTTTTAGCGCACGTAAAACCGATAACATGACCAGTGATTGGACATGGTATTTGTTTAGCACCAATCATTGGTTGTGTTATTAGTTTTGCGTGTGCGAAAAGGTTTTGCACGCGTTACACGTCTTAGTGAATCACGGCCAGTATCTTTTCCATATGCGTGATGAGTTGGATCAAACCAGTGATTGTAAGAGAAGGATATACGGTAATGCACCCGTTTACTTCCTTCCCTAACCCTTCAAATCACGAGTGCTGATAAAGCCAAGCGTTTTTGTTTTACTTTCTTTCTTCCTAGGGCACTGATATGTGCTTTGGCATATATGGTCAGAGCAGGAAAACAAGCAACATCTTTTTTTGAAAACGGATTTTCAATATTCCCCCGGAAAAGAAAGAGAATAAACTGGAGTGGAACTATTTTTTTCCTTCAGATTATTTCATTAGATGTTGCATTGTGCCTTGAGTGGGTTTTAATTAGGCCGATTAAATCCACTGCAGCGCTGTATGTACATCGGCGGTAGTGATGTTAAAATAAGCTCATCGCCACAAGAATCAGTAGCGACGATTTGCGCTTTTAATTTGCCTTAAGCATGTCTTATCACAGCCAATGCATTTGGTCTTCGTTCTCTTCCCGGTTTTCATTGTGTCAGCTTCTGAAGGCCGTACCAGAAAGTGCCCTGTTTTGCATATTTTGTTTTCCGTCGCATCTTTTAACATTAATGTTTCATGTCTAGCAATGTACGCTTTATTAACCGCTGGTTTAAATATTTAACAAACACCACGTTTCCAGCAATACCAATCAACAGATTACTCTCGTGCTGTTTTTTGCATCACCCTCTACATAGTACGTTGAAATATGTCTTTCACCAGCCTTCTTATTTCTAAATCTTAAAAAAACATATTTACTGTTTATGTTTCAGTGGCACTGCCTGATTGCTGTCATGTAGAAAAAAACCGTGTGTGTTCTGCTCATAAGCCCAGAACCTGAAAACATATTTACTGAAAACGAAAAAAGTCCCGGTTTTTCTTATTAGATTCTGTCCTTTGCTCCTCTCTGATGTCCTACCCCCAAATGACAGGAAGCCAACATCCGGGCAAAACTGCTTTGGATTTGCGTTTGAAAATTCAAAAAGCAACTATCGGATAGGCAATCTGGAACAATGGAGGCTCAGAGAGACAGGCCCGACGCTTTCAACTGCTGGAGCGGGGATCACTTCCCCTCGACTTTCATGTCTCCGAGGGGGTCATACTATCAGTGTCTTTTGGGAAATAAGAACTTAAAGGCCACAGGGGACGGCTAGGACGAGAGAGAGCGCAGTTTTGTTTAGCTCAACAGGGAAAGTAAAGAAAAAATAATAAAAAAAAGATTTTTAAAAGCCTTTGATATTGTCCTCATCAGAACTCTGCTTTCAAGTCGTGGTCCTGACATTTTGTTGAGGCGTTTGAAAAAGATAAGTAAAACAGTGTGACATTGCGGTGAATTTCTTTGTTTGATGCCCAGTGCTGTCAGGTTAATCACATGGTGTGGTTAATAACATGAGTAGTGACAGTCCGCATGTTATAATGATGACATCATTACGACGGCAGTAATACCGCGTCTCGCACATACCGCGTCTCGTGTGTGTTTGCCACAGGTCATACAGTTGTAAGCGTGGTCATAAAAATATTTTGCCGTTCAATCTGTAGATAATGTGCAGTACTGAGCTAATAATGGCCTTTTTTTCCTTTTTGACCTGCACAGCTCCAATTCTAGGGTGCCTCATCCCATTGTGTCGTCTTTTCTTTCTGAAATCTGGCCTTTATTTTTGCCTCGCGCCATATGAGGTTGTCGGATACACGCCCGCTGTGTCCCTTCTGTTTGTCCGCACTCCCCATTAACTCCAAACAGGTGACTCGATTTAACAGAAATTAGTCTGAAAATGCCCTGCGTGACGCTTTGTGCAGAATCAAGCAATTTATCAAATAGCACAACTCATAACTTGCCCCGGGGCTAGAGGGAGCTGCCATAACTTGTGTATGAAGGCTTCACTCACTGTAAGACTCCTTTTTGTTTTCTCTAATTCCCCACAGCGAGCCGTGTTAAGGCCAGAGAAAGCTGTCTGTCGCTGAAGGATCTTTTGAAAATAACTTTTGTTTCAAGTGCTTATCTTCTTCCTTGCGAGCGTGAATCGGCGTGGAGCATCCACGATGAGTATATCTGAAACCAAAGTGTTTAGTCAGTCCCCAGCATCCACACGCGTGCAAACATCCGCATAAGGCCGGCTCTGCTCTTCGTACGGCCGACCGAACCCTTCCCCGGACTCAACGTTTGAGTGCCTGTTGTCATGGAGATTGGAGAGAATGTTTAGTTTCAATTATAAGTACACAGAGCGTATTTTAGATGTTTATAGTGAGATAGACTATCGACAGAGAATGACCCTGGGTGCCTTTAAAGTGGCTTCAGTTCAGGATGGGTAAAGACATCATAATCTGCTTAGGTTCCCATTTAATAAAACATCTAACATATCCTTTGTAAATGATGGTCTCCTCAGGGCATGGCTCTAGGGGCTTTACAGTATCTAATGCATGACAGGGAGATTGCTCCTCTATATCATGTCATTTGCTCTCGGGCTGATACCACACAAAACTGACATCTCATTTAAAGTGAAGGAGCTTTGAAAAGCATTCACTCGAATCCCGGCCACAACTTTTTGAGCGTTAACTTGCCTGTGGTTTATATGTGCCACGTTTATGGATTTGCGTAGCTGGAGCATCTCATAACACTGACACTAGGCAGGCAGGTTCTGAGCCCATGTTCATAGCATGACTCAGCGAAATGTGTTTTGCTTCATTCTTTTTCAGTCTTGTATATTGCTGCGTGAAACATCGTTAAAAAAAATGAACGAAAGCAAAGCGGTCGACAGTGGACGCTGGAGATGGCAACGGTCTGGGAGGATTTGAGCTCACTGTGTCCTCCTCAATAGTTTGAGAAGAATTCATATAGTGATTTTGGTGATGACAAAATACAGCCTTTTTCAGTCATGTCTGTGCACTGTACACTGTCTGAGCCTTGGCTTTCACATTCACATTAGTGCACTTTAGTATTTGTGTCTGTCAAATGAAATAAGCAATGCCAGTAAATGTGTCCATATAAAGTAAATTGCTTGCTTTGACTTTGCATGCTTTGACTCATCTTTCCAATGTATTTGGTGTAGTACATTAACAAACCCCAATTCCAAAAAAGTTGGGAGTATGTAAAATGCACATAAAAGCAGAAAGCAGTGATTTGTAAATTCTCTTTCACGTATATTTAATTGAAGTCAGTACCAAGAAAATATATTTAATAGATATTTAATCGACTTTATTGATTTTTGTTAATATACGCTAATTCCGAATTTGATGCCTGCAACACGTTCTGAAAAAGTTGCGACCGGGGCAAAAAAAAGACTGGGAAGTTCAAAAAACACCTGTTTGGAACGTTCCACCGGTAAACAGGTGATGCTATCATGACTGGGTATAAAAGGATATCAAAAGACTCTTGATATCTTATTTTCAGGTATTCTTATAAGTGATACTATAACCTCTCTGCATTTGAATGGATCTCTATGGGATTTGGGGGGTGGGACTAGATTAAACTGTAAATTACACAGGAATAGTATGGAACCCATGGTTGGCTAAATGGTTGTAAGTCATCAAGGGTCTGAGGTATCAAACGAGCCACAAACCATCACTCTGCTGCCAGATATGCAGTAGATATGGATGGATCACTTTAAGGGTTGTTTCTCCTGACAATTTTCCTATTGAACTTCCTATTGAAAAATAAGTCAGGAGAAACAACCCTTGTACTATTCCCGTGTAATTTACAGTGTAATCTAGTCCCACCCCCCTATTCCCATAGAGATCCATTCAAATGCAGAGAAGCTATAGTATCGCTTATAAGAGTACCTGAAAATAAGATATCGATATACATAAGATTTTTTTTTTTTTGAATTGGGTTTTGTATTTGCTTAATCCTTTGGAACAAAAACAATTGCCACTTTATTTTCTTAAACCTTAGAGGAACTCTTAGGAAATACTGAGAGTTTGGACACAGATTCTTTATTGGAGCGCAGCCCTTTTGAACTGCGTTTCCATACCACACCTACGTCTGACATTAAAACTTGGCAGGGTTCTGACATAATTGTTCACACAGGAATTGTGCTGCTCACTACTGTTTAAAAATTCCACTTTGTATTTATAGATTGGTCTTAAAGCCGGTAATTCTGTGTTGTGAAAAAGAGCACAGAACAAACAAAACTATGGGACAGTATCAAAGTCAACAGAAAGGACTGTTGACATTACACATGTTATATGATTGGCTGCAAAATAACACATCCGTAGATATGTTTAGATGTAGCTTACTATTTTTAAGATTGTTTGTTAAACAATATTTTGCCATGTATCAATTCGCTATTATTATTATTATTATTATTATTATTATTATTATTATTATTATTATTATTATTATTATTATTATATTGCTGGGAAAAGTCTGAGATTTAATGTGAATCCAAAGTAATATTCCAAGGACATATGCAAACAAGTATTTATTTGGATTACTTTGAGAAATATTCCCTAATGCTTAATAGATCATTTTTTCTGGGTAACCTAAACAACAATCACATAAATAAACACCACTATTATTATTATTATTATTATTATTATTATTACTACTACAATACGAATATTTAATAACTATTTCATATTCTACATGCCCCCTAAGTCAGGCAAGAGATGAGGTTGTGGTATTCTAAAAAGCTGCAAGGTGAACTGCAGGTCTTGCTACTTTTATCTGTTTTGAGAGAAAGGAGATATCCAGTTGTACTGCAATCTAATATCATAATGCGGCAAGCTGACTTTTAAGGCAAGAAACGTACACTTGAATGAGGAATTGCAAAGTGAATTGATCAATGTGGTGAAACATTAGCAGACTGAAGCCAAGTCAAACTCCACATCTCTGTTCTGTATCTCTAATGTTCCTTTCTGTTCTTCATGACTTCTGACACAATGGAACTAAAAGCACTTTGGAAACAATCCTTTTCAATAGACAATGTTATCGAGTTGAAATTTCATTTATTTTATTTGTTGGATAAGCCCATTAAAACTTGGCATGCTGAAGCTGCATTAAAACAGCACATTAAAACATTTTCCTCCTTTTTCTCGATATTGCTCTGACTTTAAAGCGGCAGAAAGCAGAACGGTGGAAGTGTGGACCTGACTGAGCTGTATAAGAGCTGCTTGACTGCTAAAAAAGCGCGTTGTTTCACTCTTAACCTGCCTCAAAAGGGGTCCCTCCATAGCAGCCAGGAAGGCAGCTGTTCAGTCCTGTTGGAATAGAAATTTTGTTCTTTACTTTGAATTGTAAATTATAGCAAATGTTACATGACCAACATGAATGTCTGCCTTAGCAGGCACATTACACATTGTTTAAAAAAAAAAAGTAAGAATATTCCTCAGGTAAATTACACAAATAACAAGAATAAATTATCTTCTTTCGTACAACTACTGCTTCTTACATGCGATCTGTAAATTCTGTGATTTCCGCAATTAATCTGTAAAAAAATAAGTAGCGCCTGTGGTAATTATTTTGTTCAGATTTAAGAATAGGTCGACAGTAAATTTAAATTGGATGTCACTAAAATGTGCCACGATGCAAATACCACAGCTCTGGGACAGCAGTTTGCTGAAGAATCCCGGTCAGCTCACCATATTGTAGTCTGTCAGTGCTGTCATTCCATGCATAAAATTAAGCTTCTCTGCTGATTGGAATGTGCTTGCTCTTCTCTGCTTTCCTGTTGGGTAAATAGAGCCAAATTCCAGCGCAACCTTGTAATTCGACAAACAAACAAAAAAAGAATCGCAACGCTGCAGATAAGGAGCAGCAATTCTTTTATCGCTCCAGTCATAAAGTCGGCTTTTGTGTACCGATGTGTCGTTAATCTGATTTTAATTTAATTACACTATTAGTGGAAAGAGGGCATGTACATCGCATTTTGCTTATAAGACCGTTCTGGCATTGGCCAGGTATGGGGCAGCGAGCATGTTAATTAATAATGAACAATCTGACAATACGCAGAGGCATGACAGCATTAAGGCAGTCTGCTGCTGGTTCCTTTGCATATTAATAGATCCTTCATTATTATTTGATATGACAGCTGCTCTGAGGGCTACTATCAGACTTCATCCCCATTATTTGCTATTTTATGCTCGGTGTGACAGTACTAGGCATCTCTTTATTTGTGCAAAGGCCTTTTTTTCTTACAAAGGGAAGTTTGATTACCTTTCTAACACACACCGTTGCACCATTGTGTGTGAGACGTAAATTAACAACGAGTTGACGAATGACCAAGACTATTATCCCCCACTGTTCCAAATGTAAATATATATATATAGATATGTATTTTTCATTTACATTGTTTTTAATCATAATTATTTCATGCTGTAAAATGTATTTGCTCAATAATAATACTATATATAATACATTCTGTACTGTGCAGTCAGGTACATTAAGCCAGCGTTTGTACAGAAGATAATGTCACTGTATGAAATCATAACTGCAGGACACTTTATGCTCAATTTTCAGTGGCAAATTTGAGCATGCAATTTTTTTTATGCTTGCATAACATCATTTGTTTGTCGGTCCCAGAAATTAATAAAGAAGAAAATGGAAAAATGTGACGGTTGCTTACATTTGTATATTTTGGTTCGGCTAAAAAATTGATTCCTCACTCATGTAGAGAGCCACAACGGGGTCAAAAAGCTAGTCAGGAGAGTACATCACATTACAAATATCAACCTTCACTCATCGTTACTAAAATATGATATTTTTCATTTGCGGTATATTCCAGCCCTCCATTTATTCAGAGCTAAACTAGGTAAATTACTGTGCACAAAAAGGCTCAAACTTGAGTCTAAATGTAAAGGTGACTTTCAGAGATGCAGGCACTGAGTATTCAAACAGGGTGCTTGCATCGTAATGAGTGCAGAGCAGCAGGGAGGGACACACTGCCCACACAGAGACGTTCGGCTGGTTGAATACGCCAACTGTGTCACGCTGCATCCCAACTCAGCCCGGTCTTCCCACACAACAAAAGAATAAAACACAGTTTCACTAAAAGCAGGCTCCGTTGCAGGACGCAGGGAGCCAGGGAAGTGTAACCTATTACAGCATACGGCCCTATAATCTTCTTTTCTTCAGCATGAGAAGAATTCTGAATTTCTACAGAATATTGACGATGTACAGCATCTTCATTTCGATTCTAGGTATTTTTCATGTCCAACCTTCCTTTTGGTCCCAAAAAAAAAAAATCCAAAAAAGAACTGCAATTGCAAATATCCAAAACAAAACAAAAGCGGCGGGATTGTTTTTATTGTGCGTTTCACAGAGTGAATCCTCCAAGGTTCTTCTTTGAGCGTATTCTGTTTTATCGTTGTGTGTGTGCGTGTATTCTCTGAAATCTCTGTGTAAGATCATAGACCACCAACTCTCCAATTTTGTGAAAAAATGTACCATAACGATAAATGCATGATAAGTAATATCCGTTCTTGTAGATGTGTACCAACAGCAAGGAGATTGCTTCTAGAAGGGAATAATTCTTGCCTGGGCATGCAGTCCCCTTTCTGTCTGTCTGTCTGTCTGGGTAACACACTGCTGTCTTTCTTTACACCCTGTGCAAAGTGAGGAACATTTTATTGGCTAAACTGGAGTTCAGACAATAAATTCTAGTGGGTTCGCCACAAATGGGCGGGAAAAGGTGCGTGTGTTTATCCATGCGTGTGTGCGTTTGTGCTTCTATGTGTGTGGTTTTCTTATCAATGACATCTGCCATAACATGTTCTCGTGATGTGTTGCAGTAGGGTAGACAGAATCAACATTTTTTAAAAATTCAAATCTACTTTTCCTCACATTGTGACTTTGTTCATTGTGGGAAAAGGCTCCTCGGAGAGACTTGTTCACAGTCTCTTAAATCAAAGCTTTCTGTAGGTTTAAGATGGAACCAAAGCAACGAAGAACATCTGTCATTTCACAATTCTTCCGTTCTAAACAATTGAAGGAAAGCCACCATTACGGAATTATTAACTCGGCTGTCAGGCTTTTACAGGATCCTTTATTGTAAAAGAGAAATATTTCCTTTATTTTAAGAAACAAGCTGTAATAAACAGCTCATTTTGCTGAGGGATCAGGTTGTGAATGGGCTTCAGTCTCCCAGGGTGTCAGATATAGGCCCAATCACCTTTAACGAAACGAGCAATACTCACACAACGTGCCCTTATAGCAGCAAGAATATACAATCTTAAACCAAGTCAGACATTTTACAACTGTAATGACATTTTGCATCCTGGGTCCTCCCCTACCTCGAGGCGACCTTCTTTTTACAAATAAACAGCTATTCCTGAAGATCCTGTACTTTTCCACAGCATATTTTGACCCTTTCCGAGTCACAAACAACCTCTTTATTCATGGAGTTGGTGTCCTTTTGGTTCTGTGAGTGACTGGGGATCACTGGAATATGGGCACAGAGAACTGTGCGTCGGAAGAAGGCAGCAGTGGTGTAAAACCAAGTACTTCCTTAGTGTCGGGGAAATGATGATGCAATATTTCTTTTTTGGGGAGCGGAACACGTGGAAACTTACACACTGTAACACTCCACTGATGTACTGTGACCGCGCTGTCATATCTGAACCGGTTAACATTGCTTGCGTGCTGTGATGAAATATCCGTGCAATGGCCATTCCCACAACATCAGCGAATCGTTTTAAACTGAATCTGCTATTTGGCAACCATCTTTTTAGCATACTCCACACCCTTATGTTTTACAGTCTCACTTAAAACATGCAAAAAAATATAAGAAGCATACGGTGGTCCCTCTTTCTGCACATTTATTCATATAGGAATATTGGAAACATGCATTCGCACATTATTGTGAATGCTGGATGTATACTATCCACAATGCTTATTAAATAGCAATGTTTTAAAAGAATATCCCTGATCTTGCCACATACGGAAGCATAGCCAGTAAGGTAGGAGTGAGTGTAATCTCATTAACACGTCCAATAAAATGAAGAAACTAAACAACCTGTAAATGATCTATCAAAGGACGTACCTCAGGTGATCTATGTTCCATGTTGTAACAGCAACGTAAACACCTAAACCACATTATCAGCCTGGTTGATTTTGTTTTTGTTACACGTTATGTTGCCTAATATAATTGTTATTTCTGATGATCGATAAGTCAGATATCCATATTGGTTCTTTCATTTTGCAGTGTTCTCCACCTGCTTAAGAACAGACAGGGCTGGGTGTTTTATTTACAGGTAAGGGAGCAGTGATGTGGGGCGGGGTCCTTTTAGGCATACATCTAATGATATGCAGCTCCGTATTAGGGCCGTTTTATGTGTGTTGTCATCTTTTGCTGAAAATTCCAAAGCAGCTTGAATACTAATAATAAATTATAATGGGTTTATTACGACGCAAAATGTTGTATTTGCATTTCTCTCAGGTTTAATCAACCACCAACTTTCATATGTATAACCATTTGCTTTGTTCTTATGGAATGGTTAGTTAGTAACCCCTATATTGAACAACTTTGACCCAACTTAAATTGAAGTTTTATTTATTTCTTTTATTTTTGCTTGGATGAACACAGATCATCAAGTTCTTCAATCACCAACATTAATGAAGTAACACTTTAATAAACAGTAACACTGTAATTTATTTGTTAATTAATTTAAGGACATGATGTTTGAATCCAGGGGGGTATACCTTAGATTACTGCCCTTTTGCTGACTATATTGAGTTACGGATTCAGTAAAATAAAAACAAAACTCATTATGAATTTGTGGGGAAATCATATATAAATCATTGCATTAAAACCAATTTCCACATTTCCCCAAACTGGATGTATTTTCAGTGTGTCGTTGTAAATACTGTAGGTGGTTGGAATTAAATCTAAACATAGTTCAAACAAATTTAGTTTTGTGCCACAAATGTCAGAATGGCATAATTCCATTCTTACATTTTTGGAACTCAAGTTGGAAATGTAGTCAAAGTAGTTGTATGTACATTGTTTAGGGGAGTGCTTAGGAATGAAAAAGTGCCTATGAGACAATCACTGTTTGGGCTTGCCAGATCTTAAAGGCAAACAATGGAAAATGTTTTAGAAACTGTTTTGGATCAGTTTAAAATGAGCACATTTCTACAAGCTCTGCTATGTGCAATATTGTTTCAAACCACAATATTTACTAATAAATATTATAATAAATATAATTGATTCTGGATGGTAATTAAATAAATAATAAAATAATAAAAAAAAGAATTGGAACAATATTAGATATTTTCATGAATAAATCCCATGACATATTGACTGTGATTTGCTTTTTAAACATTTTCTATTGATTTTAAAAAAGTCATTTCTCTTGAAATATCCCAAGAGCCGAATGCAGATTAACATGAAGTTATACGTTTAAACTATATTCTTTGCAAATTAATTTATCTGATCTATACTGTATATGGTATATGGATATTTATATACCTGAAAGTGATAATCATTATCTCAGTGTGTCTTCTGTTATGCATGCATCTCATTTAGAAAACAGTTGACTCCCACCCGTTATACATAAATGAATGTTGACCTTCAGTGAGAGTAGAGGCTACATTCATTATGTTGGGAAGCATACCCCTCTTTAGGCCTGACGCATTGTCTTCCGCATGCATAGGGAACAGGACCCGGCTCGCAGCAAATGAGAGAGGCTACTTTGTCATGATGTATACTGTACATCAATATGGAACTGATGTATTTTAAAATGCAAACAAGGTTTTAAATTATATGCGCCTTCATTTCAGCTACGGAATGCGCTTTGCGCCATCTGCCTATCAGATGGTTAGGAACCAGGATTGCGTACTAATGCCACATGTTAAAAAAAAATCTTCCCCTCGCCTCTCGTGGCGGCCGGATACCTGCGCTCGAGTCGTGTCACCGAAATGCATGTGACAGCTAAGTGATGAGGTGTTTATGAATCGGCTCATCTCCCGCGACAAACGGCAACACAAACACCGCACATACACAGGTTTGTAAAGGGGTAAAAACCCTTTGCCATCATTGGTTATTACAAGTCTGAATGCGCCTTCCATCCTTTGACAGCATTCCTGCTGACAGCATTTCCAAGTGAAAATATCGAGAATTCCCCAAGAAATAAGATGACAGTGCCAAGAGGCTTAGTCACGACAGTGATTTGTAAACATCCCAAACATCCCAGTTCCACTGTATGATCTCCAGGGAAGACTTAAGAGTACGCCTCACAATACCAGTGTTTTAAAATCTGTCAATTAAGTGAACAAAATGTGGCATTGTTTATTTGCACGCGCGGAAGTGCTAATAGTGGTTTACGTGCTTCACGTACAGTAAACCGGCGGTGTTGTAGGTGTACAGCGTCGCTGTGTTGTTGTACTGCATTTACACGTGTTTAAAGGGCTTTAAAATGGCCGCCACATGTGACCATGCTGTTGTGTCCGCTCTTGAAAATACTCCATGCAGCAAAGAGTTAAATCACCCCTGCAAGAGTAGACCCGGTTTTAAAAAAAAAAGAAAAAAAAGTGGTACGATGTTGAAGGTCAGAGCATCGCAACTGCTTTTGCTCACTTGAGACACTGTTTTTGCAAGTACATCAATCCTGGCATCACAGTGTTTTAGCACCCTTCCACTCCCCTGACACCTTGGTGGCATCTGTGCGAGAGGTCCTTTATTCTTTTGCGAGCGCATTATGAATGATATGGTGGTGTGGAGAGATTTTAGTTCTACAGGCAGAGGGCCTATAAAAACACTACAGAAGCTGATGAACATAATAATGACTTGACGTCACCATGAAAGGTCTGGTCCCCTCACCCTCCACAGCGCACACACACACACACACACACACACACACACATATATATATACAGTACCCTCCACAATTATTGACACCCCTTGTAAAGATGAGTAGAAAGTGTTATAAAAAAATCACCTTTTGGTGAATTAGCTTAATTTCACACTGTAAAAATGAGAAAAATCCAACCATTAATTGAAGTAAATTTATTCTGAGAAAAAAAAAATCCCTCAAGAAATAATTATTTTTAACAAAACCATGTGTGCCAAAATTATTGGCACGCCTAGAAATTCTTATGAACAAAATGTAACTCAAGCATTTTTTTCCATTTATATTTTACTTTGTAAAGTGGATCAGAGTGTGTAGGAACTTTCAAGAAGTAATCCATGACTTCCTGTTTCACTGGGGTATAAATATGAGGTGACACAGAGGCCATATTCCCTTATTCATACAACATTCATTCAACAGGATAAGAGAACACACAAATTAAATGAGGGAAAAGTGTGTTGAGCTTCATAAGTCAGGGAATGGCTATTAACAAAATAGCTACTCACCTGAAAATGCACATATCCACCGTTAGGGCAATACTTAAAAGGTTCAAAGCAACTGGAACTGTTACAAACTTGCCTGGAAGAGGACCCAAGTTTATTTTGGCCTCACACAGAGTGAGGAGGATGGTAAAAGAGGCAAAAAAATCCCCAAGGATCACTGTTGGAGAATTACAGAGGAAAGTAGCATCTTGGGGTCATCAAGTCTCCAAAACTACCATTAGACGTCACCTCCATGCCAACAAATTATTTGGAAGGCATGCCAGAAAAAATCCTTTCCTGTCATTTCACTACAAACGTAAGCGCCTGGAGTTTGCTAAACGCTACTGGAACTTTGACTGGAACCGTGTTCTATGGTCAGATAAAATGAAAATTGAGCTTTTCGGCAACCAACACTCAAGGTGGGTTTGGCGTAAAAAGAAGGATGGCTATACCAAAAATAACCTGATCCCCCCAAGTTTTGTGATGTTGTGGGGCTGTTTTTCCTCCAAAGGCCCTGGGAACATTGTGGCATCATGAACTCATGAAGGAAATTTTAAATCTGAATCTGGCTGCCTCTGCCAGGAAACTAAAACTGGGTCGTCATTGGATCTTCCAGCAGGACAATGATCCAAAACATACGTCCAAATCAACACAAAAATGGTGAACTGAACAAAAAATCAAGCTTCTGCCATGGCCATCTGAGTCCCCTGACCTAAACCCCATTGAAAACCTGTGGGCTGAGCTGAAGAGGAGAGTGCACAAGAGAGTGCCTAGGACTGGATGATCTGGAGAGATTCTGTATAGAGGAATGGTCTCAGATTCCTTGCTCTGTATTCTCCAACCTTATTAGATGTTACGGGAGAAGACTCAGTGCTGTTTTATTGGTAAAGAGAGGTTGTACAAAGTATTAAATGGAGGGGTGTCAATAATTGTAGCACACATGGTTTTGTTAAAAATAATTAGTTCTTGATGAGGGATTTTTTTTCTCAGAATAAATTTACTTCAATTAAAGGTTGGATTTTTCTCATTTTATCAGTGTGAGATTAAGCTAATTCACCAGAAGGTGAATTTATTATAATCATTTTTACTCATCTTTACCAGGGGTGCCAATAATTGTGGAGGGCACTGTACACACACACGTGTGTGTGTGTGTGTGTGTGTGTGTGTGTGTGTGTGTGTGTGTGTGTGTGTGTGTGTGTGTGTGTGTGTGTGTGTGTGTGTGTGTGTGTGTGTGTGTGTGTGTGTGTGTGTGTGCGTGCGTGCAGTCCGTACGTATTTGGACAGTGACAGTTTTTGTTGTTTTGGCTCTGTACTCCATCACATTGGATTTGAAATGAAACAACGAACATGAGTATTTTTATTTACATCCATATCCAGAGATCCATGTAGGCATTGCAGCCCTTTTTATACATAGTCCCCCCATTTTAGGGAACCAAACATAATTGGACAAATTAGCATAATCTTAAATACAGTTGTCATATTTAGTACTTGGTTGCGAATCCTTTGCATTCGATGACTGCCTGGAGTCTGTGACCCATAGACATCACCAGACGCCAGGATGTCTTCCCAAGTGATTCTCTCCCAGGCCATCTTCAGTTCCCTTTTTCGGGGGATGAAATGTGAAGTGAAATGCATGTTCAATTGGATTCAGCTCAGGTGACTGACTTGGCCAGTCAGGAACATTCTACTTTTTGGCCCTGAAAAACTCCTGGGTGGAGGTGGGGGTTTGTCTTCTCTTCATTTTAGTTTTTGTCACATCTATGCGTACATCCTGGTGGAGAGTGTAGTATACTGGGCGGCAGTGTAGTATAATGGTTAATGGTTAAGGAACATTAAGGAACAGGACTTGTAACCGAAAGGTTGCAGGTTCGATTCCCAGGTAGGACACTGCCGTTGTACCCTTGAGCAAGGTACTTAAATTGAATTGCTTCAGTATATATCCAGCTGTATAAATGGATAAATGTAATAAGAAGTTGTGTAAGTCGCTCTGGATAAGAGCGTCTGCTAAATGCTAATGGAATGTAATGTAATGAGAGTGTTCTTGATCTGTTTGACGGTTGAAAAGGGGTTTTTCTCAACAACTGAAAATATTCTTCCGTCATCTACTACAGTGGTCTACCAAGTTGTTTGCTATTGCTGAGCTCACCAGTGTGTTCTTGCTTCTTAACAATGTACCAAACAGTTGATTTTGTTCAGATATTTCCACCTCATGATGGCCTGCTTTACTGCCATTGACACTGTGGAGAGACAATTGCTACAGGCTGCAAATGCAAATTCCACACCTAGCGTCAACTCTTGATCTTTTGTTAGCTTTCTTGTGCATGAACTAATGATGCAACAACACAAAGCTGGCCAAGAAACAGCTGAGCAGCCAATTGTCCAATTACTTTTTTTCCCCCAAAATGAGGTTCTATGTATAAAAAGGGCTGCAATACACACGCATGCACACATATCCACAAACACACAGGCACACTTGCCATTGTTTTTTTGTAAGGTTTTCAAGCAGAAGCTATGAAAATGGAGGTGAAGCCCAGGTTGTTCTCTTTGTGACATAGCATGTACTTCCTAGCCCCAAAGTGGCCTTTTGGCTCAATCAAATACAAAAGATCAACTTATGACAGCCATCAAAGCTATTGAGAGATGGAAAAACAATGCTTATTTATTATACAATTGTGTTTGTGTTGAGAGAGCGGGTTTGATCAGAAGAACCAGGCACGGCGTGTAGGCTATATGATTAAACAGGCTCAAAATGTATGTAGTCTTTGGAAGTGCTGTGTTTGTTTTTTTTCCCTCCTCCTCCTCTGTAGGCTCGTGCTGTGATGGTCTGTGTGCTCTCACTGGGACACACACCACAGTCTATTTGCAAACAGAAATAATGACAGTATGTCAATTCAGATGTGTTCGTCTGACTCCATCTGTCACCATCAAAGCGCAGTGGCATCTATACTGCATTGGGGACTTTGCTGAAAGACACAAACTCGAGTGTTTATGACATATTCATGTAAATTTGGGTACTGTATTTGTTACCAAATATAACAACAGGTTGGCATACTGCACTTTTAACTTATTGCTACTGCATCCCCCTACGTTTGGAGTTGGTTGCAACTTACGTACATGTTAAAACCTAAATTTGACCCGTTAATATCTCAGCCGTTTTAGCACACATTACCAAGCCGCTTGGCTGATCATCTCATCAATATCTCACCATAAAACAAATATGGGAAAGATTTGTTCAACCGTTTTCATATAGTTAACTACTTTAAAAAATTTGCATTAAGATTAAAGGGATAGTTCGGAATTTTGGACATAATGTCTCAATTACAACTTACCCATGATGTAGTTGATTGATGGAAACCATTTTCAGATAATTCCATGCTGTCCCTTCTAGCAAATAAAATACGACGACAGTCTATCGGGGTTATTTTCAGTGATTATACCATCATTTTTTAAGTCAAACTATCGTTGAATCCTTTACTTTGTGCTGACCTATATTCTCTGTGGAAGTACGTTACTTTACGTTACCTATGAATGTAGTGCCGGCACTGGTCGACTACAACAACAAAGACGACCAACAAGTTGCAATGGCCACGTTCGCTTCGCCGCCGTACTTCCACAGAGAATATAGGCAGCACAAAGTAAAGGATTCAACAATAGTTTGACTTAAAAAATTATGGTATAAACACTCTAAATAACCCCGATGGAATGTCGTCGTATTTTATTTGCTTTGGGTGCACTGTGGAGTGTTTAAGTGCGTTTGGTAGTGGATGCTAGCAGTTACCTTAGAGTTTCGCTAGCATTAGCAATGTGTGTATGTCCAAAAGAAGGGACAGCATGGAATTATCTGGAAATGGTTTCCATCAATCAACTACATCATGGGTAAATCATAATTGAGACATTATGTCCAAAACCCTGAACTATCCCTTTAAGACTTTTTTTTCCCAACAACCTAGCTCAGATTCTACAACTCTAATCGCTAAAGTAGACATAGCGATATGTCGGGCATGACATGGACTAATTCTTTTGATGGGTGACATTTCTGTTTATTGTAGGCTACAGTTTTTAAATAAACCTTTATAATTCTATGATACCGGGAATTGTCCATTGACATAACATTGGGGAATACATTTTGTAGCCACATGATGCTAACTGAACATTCAAACACTGAACAAAAGTCTCTTTCATGCGAGATTTCTCCTGAGTCAAATCGTACTCACTGTCTCATAGCTGTGTTTCTGACGGTCTCATTGAACTGCCACAGCACAGAAACTGGCCGTACTAGGCTACCTATTTTTAACCTAAAAGTCCAAAGCGAGTTTTGAATTTGACGGTATGGTTTAACATTCTTCTGAATCAGAGGTGTGGGCAAGTCAACTCGAGAGAGCAATGTGAATAGTTTGCTTAAAAGATATTTTGCCATGTCAGTGATCAGCACTTCCACACAACTCTGACCGAACGGCACCAACTACTAGCCACCTGTACTCACTGGATATCTAAGCTAGCCAGTTTTATGAACTAAAAAGTGTCCCGTTTAATCCCAAAGTTATCATAGTCATAGGCTACGTGTTGCCTACAGTTTTTATATTTTTTTAAAGGGGGTGCTGCTGTTATGGTTTTGAAAACTCCACACTACGATGGCTGATTTGGCAAAAAACGGTATGCGGTAATAGCATTACGCTAACCCTTTTCTTCACTGTCTTTTGTAGGGTATTTCTTGATATAATTGCTGACTTGTGGCGAAAGTGCCGCCGTGGTAACAGATTGATGTAAGATCTGTCCCGGAATGTAAACAAGTCTAGGATTTTTCACGGTAAGAAGAAATTTTATGACAAACGTTAACTAGTGGTTTCCCTATTCACACGAGTCTGGACATGACCGCTCTGTTAGATTATAACGTTACATTACCCAAAGCAATGCAGTAAAATTTATGTTAACGTTACGTTAGTTCGTCTTTAAAATAGCCAGATATTTCCCTGAATATAGTTTTGGTGACGTTAGACTAACAACACAGTTGAAGAGTGATAGTTTTAAGATAACTTACGGTGACACTTCTAGCCAATATAACTGTTATATGATTACATATAGCTAACGTTAACAACGGACGTGTGGTTTATCAGCTAAAAAAAAAAAACTTTAACATTAGTTAACATATAATGTAATGCGGAGTTGTTGTTTTGTTTTTTTTTCTTCCATTGCCATGTGGCGCTAGCCAGCTTGCTACATTGTGTAAAAAAGAAACTTAAAACTGGAAGAGCCTGATGTTTGCCAGGGAGAAGTATTGTATATCAGCATACAAGCAATGCAGTTTGTAATGGTGGTCTTACTTACAAGCATTGTCTTACTTACAACCTTACTTACAAGGTTCAACATCCAAAAACTGAAGATAGCCTTGTGTAAAATGGTAACGCTAACTGAGTTTGTGACTGCTAACGTTAGCTAGAAAACATAGTAATGTTAACTAATGTTAACTCAAAATATCTGGAACATATTAAGCAACCTATATCTCGAACATAAGCATGGTATGCTGAGTTTCATCCTTATTTGGGAGTGAGGTTAATGTTCCAAACAAATCCTTCTTTATCCCTATCCACGGTGGCCCCCTAGTGGTAGTCGCCGACGTTCCAATTGTAGGATTCATTTGTCATCTGCTGCTGGAGTTCATAAATACAGCAGTTTTTCATTGTGACTTATACCATCATAGATTCTACTCTTAATTCTCAGATTAGAATCATCCATACAAGGAGTAGCCTATACTGCACATGTGGCCTTGGCTTATTCCACCACCGATGAAAATCACTCATGTACACCTAAATAGTATGAAATATATTAAACCATACACTATTGGCATACAGAGTAGTAGTCTATAAGATTTCAGTCATAGCATAACATTTATACGTCTTCCCATATAGCTTTAGAATACTTCTAAAAAGTATTTGAAAGATTTCGATTCTCCTGTCAAAAGCTATCTCCCAATATTATCAATTGTTAGCTATCAATATTGGTATGAGGCATAGGAGGAATAGAGAAATAGCCAACACAAAACTGCAGTAGGGAAATACAAAGCCTTTTCATACAGGTCACTATCATGGGTGGCAGCACATACTCTAAGAGTATGAATTAGGCTCTTTGAGAGAAGGTTTGAACAAATCTGCCCAGTGATGTGTACATGTTGTTTGAAATGTCTTTTGTGGCTTTTGAACAAGCCAAACTTCGCACTTAAAACATAGTCTTTTTGTTATTATTTATGTCTTTCTTCAATCTCAGGAAAACACAAAGCAGTATGGGATAATATGTTGTTATTGTCATTTTATCATTATTATACAACTGCATAGTATTAATCATGATCACCTAACAACAACAACAACAATAAAATTCTAATTGAAAAAGTCTCAAATCAACTTGGGCCTAAAGGACATAGTCACATCCTTGGGCCTAAAGGACATAGTCACATCCTTGGGCCTAAAGGACATAGTCACATCCTTCAAGACTGGAGCACCATTATTTTGAAAGGCCCCCTGTGTGACGCAGTAAATAATGCTTACATCCATCAAGTACCAATGTAATTGTTAAATATAGCATTATTGTTGAGATTTGGTAAACCAACGAAAGAAGCATGGTCTAGTAAGCCAAAGGGTGGCATCCAAAATTCAAATTGTAGTTGTTTGGTCTCTAATGAGCTCTTATTTGAGGTAATGGTAAGGTTTAGCCTGTCACAGGGTTGTGAAGTCTGTGAAAACTCTGCTGGAGTCAGCGTAGACTCCTCATGGTGGTGCTGAAAGCCTCAGCTGACGTGCGTGTGTTCTGCAGTAGGTTCATGCGAACACATAATTAAGAAGCGAATGAATGAATGAATGAATGAATGAATGGCCCTTCCTCACCCCTCCCCACCAGGCCTCACTGCCGCGGCTGCTGCAGCTGCGGCTGCCACCAACGCCGCCATCGCCGAGGCCATGAAGGTAAAGAAGATCAAGCTGGAGGTGATGAGCAGCTACCACAGTAACCAGCACGGGGCCGACTCTGAGAATGGAGACCTCAACTCCAGCGTCGGTGAGTACCATAATATCAGACCATAGCTCTTATTTGTACTGTATCATTTACTCAAACCACACACCTTACTCACACTACAGCCTTTACTCAAACCACACACCTTACTTACACTACAGCCCTTACTCAAACCACACACCTTATTCACACTACAGCCTTTACTCAAACCACACACCTTATTCACACTACAGCCCTTACTCAAACCACACACCTTATTCACACACAGCCCTTACTCAAACCACACACCTTACTCACACTACAGCCCTTACTCAAACCACACACCTTACTCACACTACAGCCTTTACTCAAACCACACATCTTACTCACACACAGCCCTTACTCAAACCACACACCTTACTCACACTACAGCCCTTGCTCAAACCACACATCTTACTCACACACAGCCCTTACTCAAACCACACACCTCACTCACACTACAGCCCTTACTCAAACCACACACCTTACTCACTCACAGCCCTTACTCAAACCACACACCTTACTCACGCTACAGCCCTTACTCAAACCACACACCTTACTCACACTACAGCCCTTACTCAAACCACACACCTTATTCACACTACAGCCCTTACTCAAACCACACACCTTACTCACACTACAGCCCTTACTCACACCACACACCTTATTCACACTACAGCCCTTACTCAAACCACACACCTTACTCACACTACAGCCCTTACTCAAACCACACACCTTACTCACACTACAGCCCTTACTCAAACCACACACCTTACTCACACTACAGCCCTTAATCAAACCACACACCTTATTCACACTACAGCCCTTACTCAAACCACACACCTTACTCACACTACAGCCCTTACTCAAACCACACACCTTACTCACACTACAGCCCTTACTCAAACCACACATCTTACTCACACTACAGCCCTTACTGAAACCACACACCTTACTCACACACAGCCCTTACTCAAACCACACACCTTATTCACACTACAGCCCTTACTCAAACCACACACCTTATTCACACTACAGCCCTTACTCAAACCACACACCTTACTCACACTACAGCCTTTACTCACACCACACACCTTACTCACACTACAGCCTTTACTCACACCACACACCTTACTCACACTACAGCCCTTAATCAAACCACACACCTTATTCACACTACAGCCTTTACTCACACCACATACCTTATTCACACTACAGCCCTTAATCAAACCACACACCTTATTCACACTACAGCCCTTAATCACACCACACACCTTATTCACACTACAGCCTTTACTCACACCACACACCTTACTCACACTACAGCCCTTAATCAAACCACACATCTTACTCACGCTACAGCCCTTAATCAAACCACACACCTTATTCACACTACAGCCCTTACTCAAACCACACACCTTACTCACACTACAGCCCTTACTCAAACCACACACCTTATTCACACTACAGCCCTTACTCAAACCACACACCTTATTCACACTACAGCCCTTACTCAAACCACGCACCTTACTCACACTACAGCCCTTAATCAAACCACACACCTTATTCACACTACAGCCCTTACTCAAACCACACACCTTACTCACACTACAGCCCTTACTCAAACCACACACCTTACTCACACTACAGCCCTTAATCAAACCACACACCTTATTCACACTACAGCCCTTACTCAGACCACACACCTTACTCACACTACAGCCCTTAATCAAACCACACACCTTATTCACACTACAGCCCTTACTCAAACCACACACCTTACTCACACTACAGCCCTTACTCAAACCACACACCTTACTCACACTACAGCCCTTACTCAAACCACACACCTTACTCACACTACAGCCCTTATTCAAACCACACACCTCACTCACACTACAGCCCTTACTCAAACCACACACCTTACTCACACTGCAGCCCTTACTCAAACCACACACCTTACTTACACTACAGCCCTTACTCAAACCACACACCTTATTCATACTACAGCCCTTACTCAAACCACACACCTTACTCACACACAGCCCTTACTCAAACCACACACCTTACTCACACTACAGCCCTTACTCAAACCACACACCTTACTCACACTACAGCCCTTACTCAAACCACACACCTTACTCACACACAGCCCTTACTCAAACCACACATCTTACTCACACACAGCCTTACTCAAACCACACATCTTACTCACACTACAGCCCTTACTCAAACCACACGCCTTACTCACACTACAGCCCTTACTCAAACCACACATCTTACTCACACACAGCCCTTACTCATATAGACTCAAGTCTGTAACAGAGACTGCGTCTGTTTTGACACCAAGTTTCAGAATTTTCAGAACCCATAAATATGTTTGAATGCCACTACGCCCACACGGTTGTGCCAATCCACATCACAAAATGTCCGACCAAGCCTAATACTACGCAAGCAATGCAGGTACAAATGAAACAGGGGTTAAGATACCAACCACAGTAGTGAGGTCACAGTACTAATTGTAAATTATCTTTTGTAAAATTATCTTTTGATGATGCCTGTAATTAAAATGACTAAATTATCTTCTTGTGTTTAGTTTCTCCTTTCTGTTTGAGCAGTTATAATATTTGCACCTGTCACCTGTTTTGTGTTTCGCACCTGTACTGCATTTCCCAATGACCATACAGTATTACATACTCCACAGGTGCACACACACACTCACACACACACACACACACACACACACACACACACACACACACACACACACACACACACATACATATAGTATATGCTTATGTAATTCTTACACATAATTCTTACAATATCACAATTTTAAGCCATCAGCAAACATTGTGTAAATTACTTTGATTTTGTAGTAAATAAAAGTCATTGTGAAATAGATTTAGTGGGTTAAACTGTAAAGTCCAGATTGTGAAAGCAGCTACCTACTTTTACCACTTCTTCTCCGTATGCAGATAATATAAACAATTCCATTATATGGTGATAACACACTGGCTCAAAATCTGCATTGCGTACTGAATGAAAGCAATTGCCAAGGCTATTGTTTCCTGTCATCTCTGGAAACTATTGATATTTGCTTCTTATTGAAAAAATTGAATTGTTTGAAATACAGTCAAACAGAAATACATTAGAATAATAATAGAAATAGAACTTCAGAAGTACTTTCCTTCCCAAGGACATTTTTGTTGTAGGATATAACTTGTAAATTATCAGTCATTTTGGAGAATGGAAAAAATACTTTGAATAGGGTATTGCACGTACTGAATGAGAATGTGCCATCTCTAGGCTGTGTCTGTAACTCTCTTTCCTGATTTTGCCTGTGCCCTTTCAGTTAGATTATAGGTGTGGGTATTCCTGCAGTTCACTGATAGGATGTAACCTGCTGATCATTTTATTCGAGAAAAGGTTAATTACTCTTATTTTTAACCGTGCATCTCCGTCTCCCAGGTCTGTAGCCTTTAGAGTCCTGAAAGGAAAATCTAAAACATTGTAACTTGATCTCGTAGTTGTGCCTCCTGTACTTGATTAAATAATATATTCAATTGATTGCTTAAAATAATTGCTTAAATATTACAGTCAATGGTTTATATACCAACTTATCAACTTGGTTATTTAACCGTGAGTATAAATCTGTAGTAACTATGGATCTGTGTTCTATAAAGCAGAAAAGCTAGTGCAATCTCAAACTGACAGTATTTCTGGACAGATGGGACAAAATTTGGCATCAGTCTACCTTTTAAAAACAAAAAACAATCAAAATTCTGAAAACCTCCATTACTAATTAATTGAAACTGTAGGACATATGGTCACTAGTTACAGTAGCTGTGTATTGTGATAGAAATTAAGCTTACTATTTGTTTAGCTTTACTTGGCTTCCAAAGCTTCTGTTGTCTATGTCTAACCACACATTTATGGAGATCCATATTTTGGAGATTAGTATCAGGCCACCTCAAAAACAAACAAACAAAAAAAGGAACCGGAAAAAAATTAAGAAATTGTGATGTGGCTGTTCTGATATTTTTGCTTATCATAGGAGCATGTTAATTATTTGAATTAAAATCATCGCTAACCGATGATTTATTTTGATACTACTGATCGACATATCCCCATATAAAAAGTAACAGGGCTTATCACCTGCCAGCAGTACCTGTACTGTACATACTCTAACATACAAACATACCTTTTAATTACATCTTTACGCTAAAGTTTGGAGTTTTTAAAATCATCGCTAACCAATGTTTTATTTTGATACTACTGATCGACATATCCCCATATAAAAAGTAACAGAGCTTATCACCTGCTAGCAGTACCTGTACTGTACATACTCTAACATACAAACATACCTTTTAATTACATCTTTACGCTAAAGTTTGGAGTTTTTAAAATCATCGCTAACCGATGATTTATTTTGATACTACTGATCGATGTATCCCCATATAAAAAGTAACAGAGCTTATCACCTGCTAGCAGTACCTGTTCTGTACATACTCTAACATACAAACATACCTTTTAATTACATCTTTACGCTAAAGTTTGGAGTTCCTCTCTCTTCAAATTTTCAAAGTCAGCTTTACACCATTGTTCTGCAAAACAGGCTTCCCCAAAGGATTGAGTGAATTATTCACTTGTCAATATTAATCAAAAAGCCATGATGTGGCCATATTCATTCTAAAAATACAAACATCAGCCAAGTTTTTTTCTGCAGCCTCAGACTGAATTTTACCCAGGTTCAGCTAAGCATAGTATTAGTGAAAATACAAACCTTTACATAGAGGCTAAATCTGGTCATTTGGCTGGTATTAGAGGGTGTGTTTAGCTTAGACAATATTTCATTTCATTGCCAACTTATGACTGCATGTCTTTGACATCATCTTTTTTGTAGTAGCACAAAAATAAAAATGTTCAATTTGTTACAAAATAACTCATTTAATCCTCAAACTGCGTTTACCGAATGCAACGTTTGATTCCTTTCCTGAAAGTTCGGAATGCAATTAGGATTTACTAGGAATCTTTGACACCGTATATTTTCAAAACAGGATGTATTATAAGCAGATTTAAATAAGGAAATGCATGAGAAATGGGGTCGTAACTTCCACAAAAAACGAGGCTAGGAGGTCACGGATATAAAGATAAATGTGAATAAGAGTAGCAAGGCTGTGGCAATGAAGCTAATAAGAAACTGTTTTATCTGTTACAATTTAAATTGTAACCTTGAGCACACGGCCTCCCACCAGAATAATAATTCTAGTAAAGCAGTCACTGAGGGTGCAGAAAGTAAGGCATTAGCTCTCTGAGTAAAATATATGGCAGTTACCGCCTCTCTCCCCCATCCACAATCAATTGGATTCTTTTACTTTAATATTTACTCCCACCGACGAGATGCTAGTCTGCATGGTGATGAACAGTCTGCCACTGGCGTTTGAAGGTGACCTGTCATTGCATATGGACAAATCTCTCGCTTGCAGAAATGTACAAAATAAATCATTAAAGCAGGCAGCCTTTCATTCCTGGATTTAAATCACCCCAGATTTATGATTTGAATTAATGCTTCGTTTGGTCAAAGGAATGGCCACGGAGACAAATGATGTTTGGTACTGAAGCCATCCTAATATTGATTACTGGATGTCTGTGCAATCTCTTGTTTATATCAAGCGGTCTCTTGTGACAGGGGTGGTAGATAGGAGTCCCGTTGATGATAAGAGGAAAAATGTTGCCAGGTCTATTCAGCAAGCCTGAAAGAACAGCTCAAAAATGTGTAACACAATGTCCTCTTTTTGGGGGGGGGGAAATCGGAATCTTCTTTTTTTGAATCCAAAATGTATTTTGGAAACTGATTTGTTTTCAACCACAGGCCGTTCTTCCTCAAAATTAAGAGTAAAAATGAAAAATATTTTCGGTGCCTTTGGAGTATCCGTCTTTAGCTCTGTTGCTGGTTTGTGAAAATGTAACCTAATTACTTTATTCTGGCTCAATGGGATTTTGTATTAAGTTTTAATACCCTTTTTACATTTGGTATCTGATGACCACATTTGTGCTGATCTCATGGCCAGTGCCCTATGCCTGCAGAATTCCAGGCTCTAAATCACCTGCCAGATATAGCTATGACAGTCATTGGGAACTTTATTTGGCAGGAGACACAATCTGACCATGGTCACCGCTGTAACAATGCAGCGCGCTGATTACTAGGAAATGAGTTCATGCCTATTTAAAAGGGAATTCTTCAAGCAGCTGCTTCCAGAAAAAATTCAAGAAATATGAATTGGCCTTTCACAATGGGACTGTTTTTTACATTACACAAATAAAATTCAATCAGAATTAGATGGAGAAGAATATTATTATGTAGCTATTGTACTGTAACAGACTGTAGAACATGTTCGACCCACGAGTCTGAACAAGAGAAAAACAAGCAAAAATGTTATGATTTATTATTATTATTAGCAGTAGTCGTTGTAGTAGTAGCAGAAGTAGTGAAGTATTTTATAAAACAAGTATTTTTTGCTATTACCACTCCATCTCTTGTATTATTATAAGAAATGTCTTTAGGAGTAAATTCTTCACCACCTAAATGTCCACCACCAATCTGTTGTCAGTGCTTGTTTTTGTCCTTGGCGCTTTTTCGTTGCTGTTATTGTCTTTGAAGTAGGTTGTTTAAAACACAGAGACAGCCCGTGAAGAACATTTTCAGCTGGACTGGGATAAGTTGTGTGCCTTTGTGTGGATGTAAATTGGACAGGCTGCCGTTTCTCCTGCATTAGGCATTCAGCACAATTACCCTTTCCTGTTTGCATCAGTGTTATTAATTATAACCAAAAAACAAACCAGGCTGTCCAACTTGAGTCACACTGCAAAACATCCTGACAGAGGAACACAGAGGATTGTGTCTGGGATTAAACCAATAGATTGTTCTTTAGTCCCTCTTTGATTTTTCTCCCAGTTTGTTTTAGGGGGGGTGGGTCTCTGAGTGTACACTGTGTATTGTTCCAAAGACTCTCAGGAAACGCCGTAATTACAGATCACAAACCAAGCAAAACATGTGTGACATACTGTTTGGGAGAGAAATAAACGCCGATAAATTCCCTCCCACTGCCTTGACCTGAACCAGAACCTTCATTATCCGGAGCAAAAATATTGTCAACTGCCTCTTAACAAACACCTGCCTATTTCAAGAGAAGGAATTGCTTTTCAGCGAGGGGGGTTGGAGAGAGAGAGAGAGAGGGGGCGGGGGGGGTTAAGTATGTGAGTATGGGGGACCTTGAGTGGAGAGGAGAAAGGAAAGAGAAAAGAAAACGTCTCTCTTTTTGGCCATTGGGTGCCGTTTCGCGACCGATTCCTCGCCACGGCAACGCTAATGGGCCTCAAATCCTCCCCGTAATTAGATGTGGGAATTGCATGTGTCATCAAGCAGATGATGCAGCCGTAATGAAACGATTGACGGGGAGAAAATAAAAGTTTTTAACGCCGGAGCATCGCTGCCGTTTACCGTAAGTTAGTTAAAGGACGGCCGCCCCCACGCGCGCGCGCGCATCATTACAGAGGGGGGGGACCGGGGTTCACACCTAGGCCCGGTGACAGGTGTCTCGGTCCGGGGAGGAATTAAAACGGAGGGGGGGAGAGAGATGACGGGAGGCCGTCCCGCCACTCGTGGGGGTCATCCCGCTAATTCCGCCGGGCTTCTTTGTCGGAGGAGGCCGGGACTCCAGAGATGAATCTGAATTGAGACTGCAGCTGTAAGCGTGGAGGAGCTAATTGGTCCTTATCTCGCTGTCCCATTCATCTTAATTTTTTACCAATTACTGAGAATTATCTGTGTTCTCAGTTGGATATAGGACTTAATCCTTTTTGGTTAAGCTGATGGTACAGTTTGCAGATTTCAAATTTGTGTGTGTGTGTGTGTGTGTGTGCGTGCGTGCGTGCGTGTGTGCGTGCGTGCGTGCGTGCGTGCGTGCGTGCGTGCGTGCGTGTGTGTGTGCATGTGTGTGTTGAAGGGGGCGATAAACAATTATTTTCAGGGGCAAAAAACAAACTCTGGAAACTTCCCATCATTACCAGCATGAGGGAATCGATAAAAAATGAGATCACAGGAAACTGAAAAGGGGGGGGGGGAGAAATCAATTATACGTGTTATAATTCAGCCTCTTGTTTGCAAATGTAACGGCTCAATTGATTAAGTTGGACTGAATGCTCTTGCCATTATTGACTTGTTAAAAACATATTTTCTCCTCATCAGTGGTTTCAACATTGCGGTTTCACAGATGACAGTACTCATGAAGTCCTATGAATAATTTTAAATGCATTAATTTTACGGCGCTGCAACCCGGCGCAACTGACTACGGTCTGGAACACATTTTGTTCTACTGTTTTTTTTTTGTTTGTTTGTTTTACTTGAGAAGTTGAGAAATAATGTATTACTCAGGGACACATCAAGGCGTATGGGATTTGAACCCAGAACCCTGGGATCACTACACTACATACGGCTAAGAACATCTCCGCACAGAGTGCTCTGCGGTGTGTGAAAACAAATTGCTTTGTATTCCATTATACTTCAAGTCGCACTGTTTGTCCGCTTCACTCTCTTATAACGTTTACGTGCTTTCCTCAGCAAAAACACGAAAGGCAATTTTCGCATTATTAAAGGAAATGTTTGGACCTGTGGTTTGCTGGAAGACGACATAAAGGTTAACATAAAGTCGTTCTCATAAAAAATATACATTTCATATGATGGCAATAACGAAATCGGTGAAGTAGAAAAGCTGGTTAATGCTTATTTTTCTAAATGAATGTTGCCCAATTTATTTATTTCTGCCTATTGTCATAAATTTGTTGCTGCTAATATTCAAGTAGCTGTTTACAGCTTACCGATAATTTCTTTGTTTCCTTTCATGTGAATTCCTCTTGAGTGTGTTTAGGTTTGTACGAAGAAATGCCCGGAACATGGTGTGGCGGCCCACTGAATTCAAAATTATGAAACATCCGAAATGCATGCTAAAAAATATTAAACAAGGCTAACATTTTCAATAGTTTCATGTTTTTATGGGTTATTAAAGCGCTGCATCCATCTATTGTGTCTTCAGAATTTGACAATTTGGTCAAATATGGCCACATTTAATTGTGACTGTACGAAAACGCCTATAGGTCTGAATTGAGCGAGCAGGGCCTCGTAGCCTTTGATAGGGATCCGTTCGGTCACACACTGCACCAGCTGTCATCCTAGCCTGACTGCTGTGATTTAATTAGTCTGTTTATGTCCCTTCTAATAATAAATCCCTCTCTACGGAAGGGCAAACGCAACAAGGGTCTGTCTTTGTTAGCGCCGGTGCCGCGCGCGGCTGAATGTGGACCACATCGAGGATGTTCTGCCTTTCCCTGGACTGAATCTGTCCTCTTGTCACTTAAGGCTGTGGGGGAAAATGGAGCAGCCGGCAGCCGAAGGCCTCAGAGCATCCCGACCAGCAGAAAATCAGCAGTCTGATGTATGAAAGGTGTCAAAGACACGCACAGGCATTTCTCCGTCTCAACGTGACATTGGAGAAAGAACGCAGAGAGGAAAACCAGTATTTACAAGATAATCTCTCTTGAGCAGCTTTGATTGTGATACACATGGTACATTGTGTGTGTGTGTGTGTGTGTGTGTGTGTGTGTGTGTGTGTGTGTGTGTGTGTGTGTGTGTGTGTGTGTGTGTGTGTGTGTGTGTGTGTGTGTGTGTGTGTGTGTGTGTGTGTGTTTGTGTATGTATGTGTGTGTTTCCCCCCCTCTCTTTTTCTTTTAACACAGGAAGGTCGTTTGTATTGTTTCCTTGCATTCTTCAGTTGGATAATGCAATCCCTTGTATAAACATGCACACCAAAGACCAAATAATATTTCATCTTTGGTGTTTTTGAACTGAAAATTAAATATGTATTGTAATGAATAAAACAACAATAATGTCAGTAAGACATGGAGTAGAAAGAGGCAGAGTAGAATATGAATGTGTGGAGACAAGAGGTCTCTGGGGCTTTTGTCTTCAGAGTAGCTCTATTAGAGTGTTGGACTCGTGGGAAGCAGGTGACAGATATGCGGAGAGCCTTGCACGTTTTAATAGAATTTCAAAGATAACTTGATAATCATTTATTTTTAATGAAGCTGAACAGCTCACACTAATTCCAGTTGCATTGGCAAGTTAAGCATCTGCATAAAATTGAATATGCATGATTAAGAATGTGCAAACTACTGAAGTACACAAACAGCTACAACCATAGCCATATACTACAATATAGGAATAGATTAAACATTATTTGTGTAATGATCCGTATCAAGTCCTGTCATTTTTGACTGACACAACCTTACTTGGGCAGTATTTTAGATGGAGAGAAATGTGGTACAGTATATAAACCTCTTATGCAAACATTTAATTTCAGTCTCATATCGCTACCCTATAATGGCTTAACTATGTTTTTTTTTGTTTTTTTTAATCGACCAGTTTGCATGTCATTCCTCATCAACATTTGGCTTTTGTTTTCATTAATTGGATAAATTAATTTGGCGATGTTTGATTCTGTGATGATGCATGCATTAGGCTGACCCTTTTTACTAGTCACTGTCGGGTTGAATTTACAAGTGGAATGGAGTGACCTTTGGAAGCACAGATTGGAGTAAAGAGATCAACGCAATTTGAAAAGACAATGTCACTTGGTGTAAATTTGATACACGTAGTAAATGACATTCAACCTTTCACAGATGATAAGTTTCTGCAGTTTGTAATTTGAAACATGCATGTCGTCTAATTGTTAGGAATTTAGTAGTTAATCCACTCTGGCTTTTTTAAAAATAACTAGCATAGCTACAGAATGAATCCCAAAATATAACATATCTCATCATAAACATCACATGATCTTTGTAGTTACAGTGATGCTGCATTGGATTTAAATGTGAAGAAAAATTATATTATCAAAAATAATTGGAACTTAAAATCAATTTTTCCAAACCAACGCCCTAGTTAATAATTGACATGTATATTGACTGTATATGTGTCCATGTAATTGGCCTTCATCTGCATGGCTTTATCTACCATATGATCTTAGAGAAATCTCCTGATTTTAATGGAGTCCCTTGTGTTATAGCAATACTTGCATGGAAAACCTGATGGTGACATCTGCTGTAGCAAAATGTTTACATGTATAATGCCAGACGTTAAACTACTATTAGGTAGCATTTTAAGCGCATCCAAGTCAACGCACGTTGAAAGAAAAGTGGTGTTCGCCGCAAACTCCGAGGCAGCGCAGTAAGACTACAGTGGTAGTGTTGAAAGCGTGCCAGGGAATAGGCAATAAAAAATCGTTTTTTATGATATGATACGGACAAACTTTCTCCCCAGATACCGACAGCCACAGCACCTGTCACCGCCACTCACGGAAGTAGGAAAGAGAGTCAGTGGGGACGTTCAGAATGATGTCCCCCAGAATAATTACATTTTATTTCTATGGAAAATGATTTCTGCGATTACCGATGCCACTTCTTGCACATTAATCAAAAGCTGTTTATTCCGACGCCCATCTGCTGTTTAAAAAAAATAAAAACCAGTACGTGAAAGAAGTTAATTTTATCTCAACTATTTAAACATGAGTAGAGTAGCTGCTGGTAGAACATAAAAGCGGTTGTGCCACAAACATGGTGTGTGTTTGTGTGTGTGTGTGTGTGTGCGTGTGCGTGTGCGTGTGCGTGTGTGCGCTCGTGCCCTGTGATGGACTGGTTCCCCATTTACATGGGTAATAGTCCAGATTTTACCCTTCTGCCTACAGTCCTACCGATAGAGGCGCTGAAAAGGGAAATGACATATTTGGTTCTGTAGAAAACGGTTTCTAATCTTGCATTTTTAAATAAACATTTGAATCTAAATGTTGTCTTCGCTCAACATCAGAATCCTGTTTGTATCCACATCATATCCACAATGTGGGCCAGTAGTACCTTGTTCTCTGACAATGTGATGATGTCTTTGACTAGCTTTTGATCTCCAATCAATTATGACCAATTATGCTTGGATTTTGATTGATACATTGCTTGTGTAAAGGCCTTCTTGCCTTATGCTGGCAGACTCTATTCCTGCAGCTGTAGTATATGCTGATGAGAGTCTCATGACACCATAGAAGAAGAGTGAGTATTCCTGTATGGGACTTTAGCATTGTTTTATCTTTGAAACATAGCTCCTTCGTTTAAAACCTTCTATTGTGATGAAGATAAACATTCTGCGCTTGTACAAAATATAGAGGTATGTGATAAATAGTTATACTTTTTTTTTTGTATGTATACTATATAGCTTTTGTATATCATTTATTTTTTCATCTTAGTTTATTGTTAAGGTGTCTAACATCAGAAATTGCAGCTAATTGATCCAAACACGTTTTAAGCTACTTGTAGATTCTTTAGAATAATCAGCAATTGCAGGTGCCGATATGGTTCTGATAAGTGGTTTTGCTTGTATGAACTGTAAACTCAACCAGATACTACAGGCTACTCAATCACTAAAATTGTTGGAAAGATGGTTCAATAAGGTTTTTTTCCCATTTTTATTCAATTTCAAACAAACGCAACTTTTACTTTACCAGTTATGGTGATTATGACAGGCATGGGAATAGTCACCCCTACAGGTTTTTGAGACTCATACACACATTAAAATTCTACACATACGGATTTTAATTTAACTTTCCGAATGCATTCTCGTCACTGTTCCCTGGAAGAACGAAACTATTTCTAAAGGTCAAGCATGAAGGTCACAGAGTCTTCTGAGGAGTATTTCAAGAACAAATTCCTCTCGCTTGTACAGTAACAATTCTACTGCAGTTAATATCCATGTCTGTCCACTGTCTAACCATTATGTACTCTTGTGAACTTTTCATGCAATAGATGTAAGGCTGTGTGTATGCTGTCCACCACTTCAGTGCTAGCAATATCAGCACGTATCGGTGCCCTACTTGCAACTTCTGTTCTTCTAACTGTATAGCACGGATGTACATGCTTGTGCATCTGTGTTTGGCAACATTAACAGAAGCACAGCTTGTCTGATTTTTCACGCATCACAGTTGTCAATACTCAGTTGCCTGCAGTGATAGAAGAGGGAAAGATTCCGAATTCTTTCATGGCCAAATTCAGTTTTATTAACAGCATATCATGGGTGAAATCTATCTAACAGACTGACCCGTGTAGGAAAGAGTTGTTACAGGTATTTCTGCCAGGTACTCTTTAAGTGAAAAAGATTTGATAATGCATGTGTCAGTATAATTTTGGGCAGTCTGCGAGATGTAGGCTAATACTTACATTTTGACACGTAACCAAAGTGTTAATTTCCAGCGTTGCAAGATTCAAATCCATGTGGCTTTTAAGTACAAAATACTCATTGTGATTCATTTAGCTCCCTGTTTAAATACCAGGCCAGAAAAATTGAGTCATTCACCAACCTGCACAAAACAACAAAGATATCCCTGGCTATCACTCTGTGATCTATGGGTGGATTGAAGCTCTGTTCCTGTCATAGACTGCGTTTGAAGGCTTTATTATTTTTATTTATTTATTTTACCCAACCTTTGATATGTGCCTCATATTTTCCAGCATAAATGGAAACCAAAACATGGTGCAGATGCATCTGTTCTTATGAAGATGATATGATCGTGAAAATAAAACCGGGAAGACGTGATGTTAATTACCTAATTGGAACAGATGATCCCTTGACCAGATGCGAATGGATTTCCTCAAAAGCAGTATGATGGCAGAGTATATCTTGATTGATAATGCCGTTTAATGTATTTCATTTAAAAGCCTGAGAGAACTGACAACCGGCTGGCATTGACTGAAAGCAATCTTTTTAAAAGGGACTCTTTGCTAAGTATCAGACGAAAACGCTCGCCCCGTCTGGTTTCATGTCAGAGCCGTGTGAGTTTTATTGATTGTTCTTGAATATATTGCACCCTTGATGGAAACAGCTGCTGGTAATGTCCTTTTCTTCACAACACTGGCTGTAGTTTATTGTGAATGATAAAGGACAAATTTAAACTGAAACCAATTCAAGTACAGATTAAGGCCTGTAGTCAGTAATGCACACTGAAGGCCAGAGTCAAGACATCCCATGCCATCTGTAGGAGGCTAATTATGCTAAACAGATTCAGGTTAGTTTTAGTTTAGAGACTGGGCATGTCAAAGTGTCTTTCTATGTTTTATTTTGTTTTACAGTACATATGCACACACATTGTACAATACACACACACACACATACACACACACACACAGTCAGATAATGAATGCTTATACACTCATTGGTTTTGTCCATGTATGAGAAGCCGTGGTTGTTTTAATGTTTTTAAGTATAGCATTTTTTTATTGAGAATTTATCTTCGTGTTTGGAGTAGTGTTGTCACGATACCAAAATTTTGACTTCGATACCGATACCAGGTTTAGTATCATGATACTCGATACTGAAACGGTACTTGAAACTGAAACGATACTGATTCGATACTCGGTACCTCTACTGAAATGACCTTAACCCTATTTACTTTGGCCCTTCAGAGGCAATTTCCACCTGGTTTCTACTAGTTTTATTTAAATGTCAATATCTAAAAAAATATTCCCTGCACATCCATGGTTTTAAGTTCGAACTGAAGAAGAAGCTGTATCATTCAGAAATGTGCTACAGAATACATTTATTTCAGAATAGTCACATACAGTATATATATAATAACCATAACATACGTCGCCTAATGTATTTAAATACGTTTAAAAAAGAACGTACGAAAGCGCGTGTGTATTCACACAAGTAGCTAGGTACAGCAACGTATTTCAGCCCTAAGTGAGAGGGGTGGTCACTGCGGAAATGTCGACTGTACGGGACTGTGGCGAAATATAACAAGATAAACTCTTCAGGGTTCATCAGAAAACAGCTGTAGCTGAATATACTGGTAAGTACTTGGTTTCTTAAACATATTTATACGAGAGATTTTGGAGAAAAAAAATGGTGTCTTCTAAACCGAAAGTGCATCAGGTAGCCTACTGTATATAGTACAGTAAGCAAGGGAAAACGGCGAATACTCATTTGTACAACGTTTTAAAAAAATATTGTTTCTATACGTGACATGATAAAATACGACAACAGTCTATCGGGGTTATTTTCAGTGATTATACCATCATTTTTCAAGTCAAACTATCGTTAAATCCTTTACTTTGTGCTCACCTAAATTCTCCGTGGAAGTAAGGCGTTAGTTTAGTAGGTAACGTAAAGTAGCCTATAGCTCTGCCGGCCAAAAACAATATCGCGCGTGTGAGAGAATCAGACTCGTAGTATTGTTAGCTAACGTTCACCTTTCATCCTCTCAATCAGTAATGCAGACACATAACAGCAGAGCACACATTTGACCTAAAAGTACCGAACGTCGGAAAATTCTAATACCGAACCGTTTTTTTTTTTTAAGTATCGAAAAAGTACCGAAGTTTCGATGTACCGTGCAACACTAGTTTGGAGTGCGATTTCAAAAATAAGTCATGAATGTTGGCCAGGTTAAGGCATTACTGATGACAATCTGAAGACCAGTTTATGGAAATAGGGGAGACTGTATTAGGAAATGGTGCATTTGTACATATAATAATAAATGGACAATGGACAATAAATGGACAGTATAGGTTTACTTTACCTCTTCATATCCCTTATATTGTAGTGATCTACCATAACTAATAAACATTGGGCCTCATGCAAGAACATTCTCTTATTTTTCTCTTAGCTTTCTCATATTCTTTCTTGAGAGATGTCCATCAAGGACTGCATGTCAGATGCACAAAATGTTGTTAAAGGTGCAGTATGCAGGATTTGTAGCCTTTCTGTGGACCAGTGTTTACAATCGAATGAGTCTTCTCCGTACAAAACCCCCACCCACCTCCGTCTACGGCAAGAAACACACTTTTCAAGTGAAGATAGAATGAAAATAACATTTTTGGCAACATGCATTGTTCTACATGGACGCTAACAGTAATTAGGCAGTGTTATAACAATGAAATAAACCATTTTGAAAGAACTCAGTTACCATACAGACCCCTGGTTCCGCCAAATTGTCTTCCTACTGCCGTCTCCAACGAACGCAGTTGTCATTGGGGATTCTATCGTTGCAACATAAATGTTGCCCGTAGTTTTAAGGATTTTAGGGTGTGTGCTGTTTTCCTGGTGCGAGAACATCAAGCTCCCGCGATTAAAAAACACCCCGCTAAAGCTGTAGCCTGTAATCATTCATGCAGGCACAAATGACACCAGGTTGAGAAAATCGGAAGTTTTAAAGAACAATTTTTTTAAGTTATATAACTATCAAACCCATTTGCAAGCTTGTAATGTCAGGCCTGCTTCCTGTTTTAAACCGTGGTAGTGAGAAATTCAGCCAGCTCCGTGCCCAAAATGTCTGGCTGAAAGAATGGTGTGCTTGTTCAGTGTTTAGCTAATATTATTCTGAATATTAATTTAGACGTGGGATGTAAATACGGAATCGTATGTGGAATAAGTAACATTAGCAGACCATATTGTCTATCATAGCTAGCTAATACCCTTGTAAAGTAAATTACTTTTTTGTGAAGATATTTGTATAGAAATATAATTTATTTTTTCCACTACAACATATTACATAGTCACTAATTTGATACAAAAGGTACCTGACTTTGGCCATCTAGATTGTTAGAGGTAACGTTACTTACAAGTACGACAGAAAACACTGTACGTCACTTTTCAAACCCTTGCAAAACAGCTGTTGCCATCGAGGAAAAGCAAATCCTTGGCTGACTCTGCTTTTTGAAAGCGGTCTGTAGGCTTGTTGTTTAGCTGCACTGTAGCTGATTGTGCTTCTTAACCTCTGCCATTGCAGTAGCCAGCTGGCTATAAACTCTCAGCTGAAACGTGATCCCACTGCACAGGCTCTGTAACCACACCCACCACTCCCCACACAGAAAAGAGCACCACGCCCAGAAACTAATGTTACTACATTACAACACATTACAACTAATGTGTGTTAGTACAACACATTACAACTAATGTTAGTACGTTACAAGACATTACAACTAATATGTGTAAGTACATTGCCACTGGTGGGTGTTCGTACATTAGAAAACATCACAACTAATGTGTGTTAGTACATTACAACACAACTGTAATGTTAGTACATTACAACACATTACAACTAATATGTGTTAGTACATTACAACACATTGCCACTAATGTGTGTTTGTACATTACAAAACATCACAACTAATGTGTGTTAGTACATTACAACACAACTGTAATGTAGTACATTACAACACGCGTGTAAGTATATTACAACTAATGTGTGTTAGTACATTATGACGCATTACAACACATAACACAAGTGGCCAGCATTAATGCTCCTGTAACAAGAATTGGGACAATTATGTTCAGAAACAAGTTCAGTGAATGGAAATATTTTTATTGAATTAAAAAAGATGGTGTTAGAGTTCATAATAACATTTAAACGCTGGCTGAAGCCGCACTGCTGACTTTAATAGCACAACCCCATTTGCGCAATCCGTCCGTCATGGCCCTGTTGGCAGACAGAACCTTTCTGCATTTACAGCTCATAAAATTCAGAATTAGCACATACAAATAACCACTGGCACCTAATGGCAAATTTCACTACCTGTCTCACAGTGTTTGTGTTCATGATTGAGAATGGGAGATGAGCAGCATTTTTAGGTGTGGTTTCGCAAAGATATTACTTTCATCCTGGGGAAAGCAGGTCAGTTTGTCACCCCAGCATCAACTGTGAAAGCTGTGTTTAATCAACACATTGGGGCGCATGGTGAAAATGCGGATAACGGTTTTGGCAGTACATGAACTTGCATGCACAATTTTAGTAATTTAAGTATCGATCAGTGGAAAATATAAAATTTAACGAGTTATGTTTTTTAACTGCTACATTTGGATTTGTAGACTAGCCATTCTCTGTCAGATTCAAATGGGTGCTTCTCCACATGGTTATGCAACTGCTTCCTGATTAGCCTGCACTGTAAATGTCATGGCCTTTGGTCCTAACTGAAACTTAACTTTCATTGTCCCTTTTCGGCTGGACTAGTGTCCTGGGTTCTCCAGTGGGTTCTCCAGTGGGTTCTCCAGTGGGTTCTCCAGTGGGTTCTCCAGTGGGCAGGGACGGTTCTAACACACATGCATGCACATACACACATATGCACATACACACATATGCACATACACACATACATACATACACACATATGCACATACACAGATATGTACATACACACATATGCACATGCACGCATACGTACAGTGCATACACACATATGTACATATGTACATACACACATACGTACATACACAAATATGTACATAGACACATATGCACATACACACATACGTACAGTACATACACACATATGTACATACACACATACGCACATAAACACATATGCACATACACACATGCACATACACACCCCACCTCTAGGGGTCCCCTGGACCGGCTAATGCCCGGGAAAGTTTTCCCTGTTACACACCCTTAGCTCCACCCCTGACAGTGGGTTGTCCAGTAAGTTCTTCAATGGGTTCTCCGGTGTAACTCTTTCTGCAGTGTCCTCGTTGAGGCATCTGAACACACACACCTTAATATCCACAATATGCACAATAAACACCTCATATATCCATATATATTATGTTTAGCTCTGCGTTCATAGCTGTGTAAAAAAGCATGAAACATTTTAAATAATTTAACATAAAATAAGTCACCATTAATTGTGTTAACTGTAGCAAAAAAAAAAAACGAACAGTTTGGGTTCTTTTTGACACTTGGAAGTTGCTCAAAACAGCATTATGAACTGAAATGTGATGTGATGTACCCTATTACCTTTCCAACCATGACGCTGCCGAAGCAGAATCTGTGGTGACCGGAGCTCAGAACTGTTTCACTTTATTAATTTTCCCACATGCACTGTGAGTGGTGTTATTGGAAGGAAATCATCAAACCATCTGCTGAGGACAGCTGCCCTGCTTTTATCTTCTTGCTGAAAGCGCAATGGCACCCGTCCCTCCCTCACAATGCTCATCAAGCGCTTTTCTCTCAATTCTTCACTCAAAGTCCTGTAATTACATCACCTTGTCAAATCGAAGATATTTCCTCATCATCATCTTAAATGTTATTTATGCACACCAATGCATTATTAGGCTGTATTTTATTTCACAGGCACAGGGATATTTCAAATGGACTCTATTATTGAGACCTTTTTGGGGTATATATATTACAGCAACCAGGCAAATGCTCTGTGGATGTGTTCCTAAGGAACTCTTATATTATGAACTTGCTGTATGTAAGTTTCTGCCAATTGATCTGTTTTTCTCATTTATTTGGATCATCGTGAATTTCATATTATGTGTGATGTCTGTCGGTCTGTCTTCCTGCCCGCCTGTTTGTCTGTCTATCTGGGTTTGTGCACATATAGGGGTTTGTGTGGGTCTGTTAACAAATGCAAGATGTTTGTTTGTTTTTTTCATTAATAATCTAACACAGCAGCTTCAAAGTTTGGTTCAATGACACTCAGAAGGCTGTGGGTGGCAACATCAAAGTGGAGTACCTTTATTTCTATATTCACTAATGGCTAACAGGGTTTGCTAGCCTTGACTGAGCCTACCATCTGTGATTAAGAAAACAATTTACATCACTGCCAGAATTCTGCATTCTGTGTTTATTACGCTCAGTATTTTTATATTCAATAGCCCTTCTACTTCAAGTCTGATTTTATGTATGTTTATGTGCCTTTCACCTCCTGTGCTTATTTTCTAAGTATTAACTTTAAATGTGCTGTACATTTATGCATTAAAAGTGTATTGTTAATTAGAGGTTACAGAACCCAGAGCTTCTGTTTTTCATTAAACATGGCCACTTCCTGTCAACCACAGCAAAGTCCTCTTCTCAAACATAGTGTACATGAATCACAGCTATTTGCAGTCACACCTTAGTCTGGGAAATGCTCTGGCCGTATAGCGCATTTCTTGAGTGCTTCTTAAGATACAGTCTGCGTTGTTCTTCTGTACATAGAAGTGATTTTCATAGATCCTAAAATAAAACAAGACATGTTAATTACTGTGTTTCTAGATTTACGAGGCAAAAACATTTGATCTGTTGCACAGGTATACATGAATCATGAATCTAAAAGGCTTTAGACCGGAGGTTTTGTTTTATTATTTTAAACCAAAGTATTGCCCGTATCACGTTTTCTCAACAACAGCATTTTCATTGCACTGAATCAAGACCCCCAGACTAACAGACAAATAAGCTTTAAACAAGTCATTTAATTAGCGGTGAGATCCCAGCTTTGGTCGCAGCAACCAATTATAAATTCCTTGCACATCTGCTGGTCTTATTTCACCGGGGAAAGCTAATATTTTCTGGTCCTGTCTCTTACAGTATATGTTTTCTTTCCATTTAAGAGAGGGTAAATAGCCAGGACAGACAGCTTCATTAGACGGCATCTGACGAGCGGCAGGCGTTTTGTCGTTTAAATAGCGGGCTTTTACTGCAGGGCTAACCAGCGACCTCGGATCAATTACAGCTGACATTATTGTTTGTTGTGAGCTCTTCCCGGATAGAGGACTAAGGACATCACCAGCTTGAGCCACGTTGGAAATGTAATTTTCCTGTGCTTTCTCTCCACAAACAATAAATCATTCCGTTGAAGAGATAATAAAGCAGGGAAGGGGTGCCTGTTTAATTTTTGTCAGGGGAAATCTTCTGCGCTCACTGGGATAATGTGATGGGAACGGGAGCTATCACTACAAAGTTACAGCTAACATTGTAAAGGCATTCAGCACCACTGAGGGCCTTTATTTCAGCTTTCTTTGCAAAGAATGCAGTAACCAGATTCCGTCGATTCTAAAAACCCTCTGATTATTTTTTTTGTTGATTGTTTTGCGCGAGCGAGTAGTGTCTTTAATAGTAATTTGATACTTAAATTTCTCTGAAAAAATTTTATGGATGAACTATAACATTTTTCAAATTATATTTTATATTCATATTAATGTTATTCGTTCTTAAATGTTTTCAAGCAATTCTTACATGTGTATATATATATACATATATATATATATAATTATCCAAAGTAAAGCATATAAGTGTGTGGGTGTGACATAATGTTCAAATAATTATGAGCGCACTAATATGACACATTTGGACACACAGTATGTGTGACACAGTAATCTTTTTTTAAATTCCTTTTGTCATTTCTATTGATTATATGAACCAACCATAAGTATTTGATAACTGCAGATTAAAGCAAAAAATTGGCTGAGCTGAAAATATTCCATAAATAATTATGCTCTTCAGTAGGCATACAGTTTTAGCTCCGCCTACAATGTTATAGAGTTCCCTGAAACAGCTCCTTATGGCCGCATGTTTTCATTGAATCTTTCCTCTCTTTTGAATACATGCAAGGTCTTATTTCCACCCTCTATAATGTATTATGGATGGTTAAACATTGGTACAACATAATGTATATATATTTATTTTTGAATGTCTAAGCAAAGACTATTTCTGCGTGGAATTTTCTGGTTGACTATAATACAAATGCAACAAAAAAAGTATGTATTTTTCTTGTCAATATTCCTCATGTTATTCCTCTATTATCCATAAATAACAATCCATAAATTTTGGCCATGAAGGCTCCTCCTGATTCAGAGAAGAGTTGTTGTTAGCTAGCCAGCTGGCTGGCATACTTGCTATTTAATAATCTACTGTAACTAGCCAGCTTCTGCTGCAATATGCATAGCTTGTATGGTCAGCTGGCAAGCTATGTACAGTCAATCGTACAGCTCTCTGTGACTGCCATGTTAGAATATGCAGTATCATTTAGCTAGCTAACAGTAAAGCTCATTTTTATGAACAGTATGGCCAGCTGAAGAGTGCTTATTAGATTGTTATTATGGATATTGTGATTTAATTGTAAACAATGAAGTTACTGTATAAAGATTGGTTCTTTGTATTGTCAATTAAATGTACATTTGCTTAAAAATCAAAGCTACCCTGACCATGCCGATTGTAGCTAGCATCAGTCAATCCTGATAGATGTTAATACTGTTAATACGCTATAAATGTTTTGCTATGATTTACAAGGAGTTTTTCTTGTGATTGTCTTGTGTTTAATCCATGAAATTTCCTGAAAACATGAAATTTCCCCCAAACATCGGTCATTCTGTTCAGACACAATGGCAATTACATACAGGTATCCCACAGTGTAATATACATGGTTTTCATAATACAAGTTTAAAATATAGCATGTATGCCCATACTACCTATCACCTATAAATACTTTTGAAGCCTGGCATTCATGTCAAAATTCAGTCGGCCTACAGTACTTCCCTGCTTTGAATCCTCTTGCCTTCAATGTTAAATCTGTACCAATGCATACCGTATAGCTAAAACTGATATCCTATGTTCACATCTCACCATCGATACTATGCTATTCGATATGTCTCAAGTTGTCAAGAATTAGAACGTACTTACAGTACGACTTACAGTTATGACATAGTGTTCACAAGCTCATGATGTGATGTCACTGCGACTGGAAATTACAGTGTGAAAGTAAAATGTGTTGATGTGAAATTCTCCATATTTTGATATATTATTATTAATCAAACAGTGAAACATATGAATAACTTAAGGCAGATTTAAGTTATTAAGTTAGGCAATTCCATAACTCATGGAATGCAACGTATGATAAATCACCCATAAATGTTATAATGTGTATCAGACTGTATAATATATATATTGTTTGTGTGAAGGTGACCATACATGCAGAAAAAACTATGCGGAGCAAAATCTAGAAAACAAACCCAGTGTTTAATTTGTGTATTTGTGTACAGTATATGAACAATACACGGTACCATTTTTTCAAATTAAACAAACCAAACCGAGGTCATATGACACAGTCCCAAGCATAAGAGAGGATGTAGTCTTATGCTTTTAAATAATACTGTACCATAGTATTTCTCCCAATGGATTTTGTGAAATGTTGTGAAATATATGATGACCTTGTACTCTTTCTGATGAATTTCTTTGGTTTTCCAGCTGATGCAAATGAAGACCCGCGTAGGCTTTTTTTTCTCGTTCTCCCAGTCATTTGTGATAATGTCCTCTTTGAGAAAGTGGATGTGAGGAATTCTGTCCAAGCTTTTCTGTTTGTGGAATTACCATGCAATTCACATTTGGCTGCATTTCAAAGTTGTTTTTGTTTTCTTTTGTTTTCTTTTTTTTGGTGGGGTGGGTGATTAGTATTGATGTAATCCCCCCCCCCCCCCCCCCCCATCTCCCCAAGACAATGCCTAAACGTTAGGCAAGGTTGCCCAGACACCACATCAACTAAATTCCTGTGTGAATTTCTACTTTTTGGAATTGTCTGAACTATGTTTCAGCATTGACACTTGCAGAACCTTTAATATTAAAGCATTTTGTAAGTCCTCTACTGTGCGTGACTGAAAACGAGCCCAAATGTTTTCTGAGAGACAGGGATGTCATTGAGATTACAGATGGAGCCCGGTAATGAAACCCCCAGATAAAAGGGGGGTTTTGACCAGAACTGGCACCTCTCCAAATTGACTCAATGCTACTTTTCAGAGAATGGGATTTAGTGTGTTCCCTGAGCCCCTCTCCCTGTCCCTTTTCAAAGATGCTCACAGGCCTGGTTATCACCACAATCAGCGCTCTCTTCAGCCGAGCCACCCAGAGGTACTCCAACAAAAACCCACATCTCGAAACTCGAAAGGACCATAATCCATATGCACAGACCTTCAAAAGTTACCTGAAACCCCCCTCAAAACAGATTCTGTTTGATTCCACGAATGGGGCAGGACTGATTCACAATATTAAATCTTAGACCAAACGGAAACGGAAAAGTGCCCGGACAATATTGTCAAGCTATTTGCTTTCACGTTAACACAAACATCTTAATTCGCACCCACTCACAGATGTACGAATATACTGGACTGAGATGCAGGTTTGAAGCATAAATCCAGCGCTCATTTGAGGAAATTCAGAGAGGCTCTATTAATTCTCGGGGTAGTACTGTCATGCGCATTAGGATTCGGGGTTAAAAACGGGGTGCATTGCAGCCCCAGCGCCACCTCGACACGCCGGCCCCAGTAAACACACAAACACTCTTTCAAACCGTTTTACAATCGACAAGAATTACACATTCAAATTATGGCCTCATGTCAAGGATAGCGTAATGTTGACAATGTGCGGTAACCACGCGGATCCGGAATATTAAGGGGAAAATATGGAAATGCGGTGCTATAGGCGAGGATTTGGGAAAACATGCAACCTCCCCTTATCCCTGTTACGTGCACATTGCCACACAAGATCAGTCGCAATAAAGCAAACGACAAATATCACTGCTGTTCCGAGCGAATTCAACTCAATTCTGTCATCATTGATTATGTGGGGACCTGTTCAACAACTTGCTCTTTATGTGGCCCCTAAGGAATATTATGTTTGAACACTTCTGATGTTATTGATGTCAATAATGCAAATATATTTTGCCTGTCCCTTTTAAGCAATTTATTTTGTGTTCGCAAGTATCCACAAGGCTGAGTATGGAACAGCAGTGCTGCTGTTACGAAAATGATTATGCAAGAAGCAACACAAAGCTGAGTGTTTGAAACCTAAGCCTATAGCCTTCATTTGTTAAAATTTGTGCTGAAAGTGTCAGTTAAATATGCTATTCAGACATACAGTAAGAACAAACCACAAAACTGCCTTTGTTGTTTGGTCAGCTGTTTATATTTGTAAGCCAGTATACCAGTGTTTTATCTTAAAATCATTCAAATAAAATTATTTACCTTACATTTCATGTATTTGGCATCAAGACATTGTGAAAAGGCAATTTGAGTAATTAGAACCATTCATTAAAAATGATATGAGTGTCAAAATGCCTTAGACCTGACATCATTTTTTATTTTTGTACCTAAAGTCATTGTGTTATTTATTTTCTAGATCATCCCTAGGCAAAATTTTATAAATTAATTTTATTGATAAAATATGTAATCGGTGCATTTTTATATCCAGCAATCCATGGTGAAAATTAACAACAACAACGACGACAGCTAAAAAACATTGCGCTGCTTTAAATTAAATACAACATTTTTAATACTTACCTACACAGCATCAGTGGTTACAGTTCATTTCTCTTGAGGCTTCCGGCAATTGTGTGCAAAACCATTTCCTTAATGCATTGGCAGTTATGCTTGTGAAAGCTATAAGAGTGCCAGTTTTCTCATTTCAACCACTGCAGCTTGTGTAACATAATGTGCTGTCTATATACGGTATGTGACAACTAGTTTTTCAATTATAAGTACATGATTCATACTAAAGGCTGTTTAAATTAAGAGTCAATTTCAGCCCTTGTGTTCTTTGATTATACATACACAATATATGCAGAGTGTAGCACATTAGTGAGCTCCTTTTAACAGTATTAAGTTATTAGTAGTTTTAATAACGTAAACACGATTCTACTTTTTGAAGTCCCGCAGGTTCGCTTCAGGTAAATTACTGCAAATTTGCCCTTCAACATGAAATGAACTCATGGGAATTCTGCTCTCATCAGGTTAGAATCTCTACTGAAAAGAAAATGGTTTAAATTGACGTAAACAAATGCTCTGAAAGGTGGGTAGCACATTTACACTGTTCTTGTCAGATCCTATAAAAGCAACTCTGAGCTGCCTTTTTCATCTGTAGGCATAAATGTCACCATAAATGTTGAAGACTTTGATCTACCGAACACCTGTTATTTGAGACAGTTTCTTTAAATCTCATATATAATGGCATACATTAGCACCAGCAATAAATCTCTGATGTATTTTAAGACTCTATCAGTTTGTCGAGGTATATAATCTGCTCAATATCACATGTAGTTGTTTCTATTTACTGCAGGAGTGTAATTGAGTTTCCACACCTGTCAAACACTCATTATAAAGCTGGCTTATTAAAGGTCAAAAAAGAAAATGTATTTGTGTGTTTTAAATAAAGGAATAATAACAATAAAGAAAATAGAGCTACATTTTCTGAGATGTATAAGGTATGAATATTTTCTCTTACACACCTTCGCTGTGCATTTAAAAAGCTCTTCTAAGAGAGCATCACTATCCTGAAAAATTCATATTCATCTTGTTTGCTAATTATAATCCAGCCCTCAAAAATGGTAAAGCTGAAGGTTTAACTGTTTTATGTTACCACTGACCCCTGTCCGACTTCAATGGGCCAACGGGCTGTTGAAATGGAGAAATTGTCTCTATTCTCCAAGGGCCGGATTCAGAGATGGCCAACTTAAGTCATGCGCTTAAGTGCCTCTCCTGCGCGGATTTAACGCGGGATGAGATACGCCGTATTCTAACCTGTGCTACGCGGGTGCGTTTCTCAAAATGTGGGTGGCACAGGGCATGATATTCTAATGACCTGTTTCTTGTACTTGCCCCCTGGGTTGCCGTGTGTGGGGGTAAATGTGTGTGGAGGTATATATTTTCAACGTGTCAGTGACATCGCCTTTAATAACCGCATTTGCCTTTGGAAAATCCTGCATCGTAGTTGCTCTTGCGTGATGGGGAAGGCAGTGAACGTATTAATCCGTCGCATTGATAAAATGATCATCGCTTCTATTGATGACTTGCATATACCCATCACTCAATCAAAATAAATAATCGCTGGACAGTGGTTGCACACAATATTATTAAGTAAACAAATACATCGTTGGATTTACTGGGGGGAAAAAAGATTTAAAAATGTATTCTTTTTTTAACGATTTACCTAACAAAGACTAAGTCATGTAGCCTACGGTGGTTGAACACAATAGCCTAAATGTGACGTCTTCAACTTAAACATTTTGGAGAAGCTGTGCTGACACAAATCATCTCTCTGTCAAAGCGAATATGATCCAGACACTGTCTATCAATTGATCCATCTACCCCTAACAAAAATGAACTATAGTATTGCTATAGTTAGCTTCTAGAAAGCTATAAGCTATTATAGTTTTTTCGCCCACTATAATAATGCTATAGTATTTGTCATAGTACAAATACTATCACTATAGTATTTTCACCCCCTATGATAATTCTTTAGTATCTGCAAGTTAATGTTGCGAGCTGCAAAATGTTGACTTTCTGCTTAATTTAACTAATAATGTGAATTCTATTACATAAAACATGTAATGTTATTGACTAACATAACCTGTTTGAATCTTTGTATCTGTAGCCTATTCTTGTTTCTCTCAAACAGTGTCTTGTAAAAATGGAAATGAGAAAACATTGCTCAATTACAACTGAATAAACTTAGGAAGCCACACCAGTTGAGAGCAGGAGTGTAGCAATTTACAAGTGTTTTTCTGTGTTTGGTCAAGGTCAAGTTTTATCTGTCATGTTGACAGAGGTTTTATATTGTAGCGATGGCTAGCCGAGATAACGTTAGCTAGCCCATTTGACAGAGGTTTTGTATTGTAGCGGTGGCTATCGGACTTAACGTTAGCTAGCCAGCAATCAACTAGCTAGCTATACGTATTGCGTATAAAATGCCTACGTGTGCATTTTGTTGAGAGTTGGGTAATGTAGCTAGCTAGCCACAGGAAATCTAGCTAAGTTAGCTATATTTGTTTGTGATTTCGCAGTTTACAGTGCATGACAGTTAAACCAAATCCGAAGCGGATCCTGTCATTACAAACATTAACCAGTACTCTTTTTTTCATCTAATTAAAATTATTTATAAAAGTACTATTTTCTTCAATGTTGTTAGCAAGCTACCAAAAAAGACTAGCAAAATGTCTGCAGGTCAGTTTGTTTACCATAGATATATACTACCAGGAACGCTTTGTAGTAAATTTGTACCAATGAGTGGTTTCTGACACATCGGTGCATTAACACTGTTTCTGGCGCAAGAATTACCTACCGGATCTACAGTCCAAATAAAATACAAAAAAGCCAGGAAATGGCCATTTAATTATTTTTTTTGAAATACATAAGAGGACTGGTTATTGTTTATATTGACAGAATCAGCTTCATTCTCATTCGTTTATGTGCTCGAAGTGTCATTTTGCGACCATTTTAGCTTCCCATTATAGGGTACTACTGCTTTAAAAAGTAGTACCCTATAATGGGCAGTGGGCCTAATGAAAGTTGTACCGTTATTTAGAAATCAAATTGATTCTAGTGTTTCCTTATTCTGTTCTGATGATATTTATTTGAGAAAGTGTGTGGTTGAATGCAATGAAGGCGCTATATCTTCATTCTTTTCTATGCTTAAGTTTTGCCTAAATCGGAAAAGAAAAGAAGAAAAAAAAACGCTGCACTTGTGGATTTTAATAAAACGTTTTCATTTGTTGCTTATTATGATTGAGTATTATTATCATTATTATAGGATATTATTCATCAAGTCTACAGCCAGTATTTTCATTTGAAATGTGCAGCTATAATCATCGAGAAATGTTCCCAGTTATTGATGCTTGAAAGAGGCATCGATGCTAAGCCTAATAAACTAAGCAAGCTTTCACTCATTCGTCTATCTTGAAAATCATCCTGCTTATATGTTGCAGTTCCCAATTGTCCTGTCTATCCTTACCTTTTTAAACTGTATTACAGAGTAGTAGGTATAAACTCTTCAGTTGTTTTAGTTTATTTACACTATGTTTTTATATTTTATTATGCATTAGGCCCACAGAAGACTTTACGTGATTCAGAGCCATTTGTGCTGGTTAGAAATGCTCGGTGCATAATCTTTGAGCTCATAATGTAAACACAACAAATGGACCAATATTTAATAAGCTAAGTCACTGAGATACAGTGTGTCTCGAAATGACAGACAGAAACAGAGTTCACTAACTAGCTGGCTGCTGTTTGTGTAGTGGTGGAAGTAAAGTGCTGTCTGAAATTTTACCGGAAAAACAGTCCGAGCTACAATTGCTAAAATAGAACAATTTTACTACAGCTGTTCCATATTACTTGAGTAACATTCAGAACAACAAGACTTGAAACTGCAACACCAGCCAATCAGGATGCAGGATTCCTCAGCTTGTCATAATTTTCTTGCATCATGGAATATGGTGTAACAAATCACCATTTTCTTACTGTGCTCCCGTCAGTCCATTTGGGCTGAAATGTCAATTTAGAATCTGTGTCTGTGTGAGGCGATAAGTCGGACCAATCTCGTTTGAAAAACAGTCCTCCACTGTATGACATGTATACCTTTAGAGATGACATGTAGCAAAGTCATTTTAACACAGGGGATCGCATTCATGTCCATGAGCTGTTTAAATGAAAAATTCACATCCGTGTTTAATAAGGTTTTTTTATCCCTCTCCTTTCCTGTGTATGTTGGTTTTCTGCAAACCGGTCAGAGGATCTCTTTTGTGTCTCTTTCAAAGGCTGGATATCACTCAGTCTGGCTTTTGTGTGTCTTTGAAAGGTAGATATGTGTATGAATGACTCACTCAATTTGTTCCTGGTGGTGTTGTAAGTACGCCATAGTCACAGCGTCCCCGCGCTGGCTTTTAATTGAGTCCAGCCGTGTGAGTTGTAATTGATTCAGAATCACTGTTCTACAAGAGGCACCGTTTCAAGGTGGCACTTGCTTTTGCCCGCTTTAATCTCCTTCCCTTTTTAATGTTTTGGAATGTGTTCCTCTGTTAATCTGCATGCTATCTTTCTTATGGAAATCTGTGTTTTTTTTTTCTGAGGGAAACAAAGGACAGTGAGAAGGAGCTCGCGCTCCCTTTTTTTTCCGAGCACGATGTCGTTCTTTCCAAAGGCCTCACAAATGAGATGGACTTGCCCTTTTGTCCACTGGTATATTGTTCAAAGGCAAAGTTGAATTGTTTTGTGGATTAGCTTTTCAGAGTTTTTTTTTTTTCCCTTTTTACCTTCAGCCAACCAAAAAAAATCAACAGGGGAACTTGATCAATTCCAATAGTGACGATGAAGTTTGCTATTTTAGACCCTTGAGAGGAATCTTTGAGCTGCTGAGACTGAAGTCCCTTTTGATTCCTCTGGAGTTCAAAGTCAGGGCGGAGAGTGAATGTAGCTTTGGTTCAGGGGCGGACACCTGGCTTTGACCTTGTTTTTCTGAGCCTGTCCTTTGGAAGTGGGACTTCTTTGGAAAAAAGGCTTTTCTTTCCAAGCTTTTAATTGCCATCTTGGGAGCACTCTTCCCAGCATATTTCACTTTTTTTAATAAAGAGTCATCATCCTAAATAAACTCACTATTTGAGTGCAAATTATTTGTATAATTTTCAAAGCATATGGTGTTTGATACTTAGAAAAATAAAAATATAATTGAATGTTATTTATAATTTTAAAAGTAGGACTGTTTTTGTGGTCCAGAGTGTTGTTAATTAGCCTGTGGCTCTGTGCGGAGAATACTTGTTGGTCTGTAGTCATCTGGGTAATGACTTCCATAATTGGCTTATTTTTACATTTATTTTCAGGACATTAACTATTTATAATGAACACATTTCCATAATTTGATATGTTCTTTCTTACATCTTAAGTGGTGCATCTTTAAGTCTTTGTAAACTTTAGGCTTTGAGTAGATGCTGTATGTTTTCATTTATTATTAATAAGTATTGTTAAACATAGTATGCCCTTATGCTAATATGAATTCTCAAAATTCACAAAGTAGTAATCATTATTATTACACCAAAGAACTGTTAATTGTATGATTTTTTCCAAAAACTGTTAAGATTTCTCTCAATGTAAATTCTTAGGTTTGACTGTTGGGAAGTCACCCCTTTTATGAGTGTGTAGAATAAACCTTTACTAGGATAAGTCAGACCGAGATAAGAGTGGATGTAGTTAAGTTGCAGCAGTAAATCTATGGAAGTTGTCTGTATGTGAAGTGTCCTCCATGCATAGTAAACTGCTCCAAAGCGAGTAACATGCTGGAGTAGCTGATGCAGGAATATTCTGGGCACTAATGAAACATGATTGTATAAAGAGGCGTCTTTACACGGCAATGTTCAGGTATAGGAGAAGCTGCCAGAATGTCTACATTCTTGGCACGTGCTGAGGTGTTCCACATCGTCTGCACTCAATTCAGTCAACAATTTTCATTAAAAAAAAATTAAACTTTTTGGGTCTCGTGGCGTAGCCTGTAGAGCACTGTCCATATGCTCATTGCAAGCTGCAGCAGTGGCGGTTTAAATCTGGCTGTGCGACCTTTGTCATACATCTTTCCCTCTCTCCCGCTTCCATGCTCCCTATGTCTCTCTCTCTACACTGTGCTGTCCAATAAAGCTGAAAAAGCCAGAAAATATGTTTTTAAAATTGAAATAAGTACGTTTGTCAATTCAAATCATACTTGGAGTAAGTCAAAGCTTTGTCAAAGTTATTGGGGCACTACACAAACAAGTTTGATTAAGGCTAAAAGAAATCCTGCTTAAACAATTTTCTTTTTTTGTCTTATAGAAAACAGTTGCATGCTTCCACTTTTCAGTGGTCATACATTTACCTAATTTATGTTCGCTTCAACTTGTCTGTGCATTTCCTTATCCATCCATTTCAGTTAAACTAGCAATTTGAGTAGAAGAGACCAAGAGGAAAACACTTATTTGAATGAGTGTGCTTTCACCAGAGTTTTCTGGAGTTCATTATTAATATTTACCAGAAAAATATTTTTTTGTTTAGGTTTGGAACTTCCATTCATGATGATGCCACACCCGCTGATTCCAGTGAGCCTACCTCCTGCCTCAGTCTCCATGGCAATGAGTCAGATGAACCACCTCAGCACCATTGCAAACATGGCCGCCGCTGCTCAGGTCCAGATTGCACCGTCCCGAATGGTGACCTCCGTTATCAAGGTTATCAAGGTTTTCATCATTTTTTTTTCAGGTTCGACGCATTCTGGAGATAACACACCGAGGTGCTACTGCATAATTCAAGCCTCGATTCACCTCCTTGACTCTCTAGAAATTTCAAAAAACTAATTCCGTTAAACTGTATCAATTGCATAATAATGAAACTGCCCTAGCCTTTGGGACCTAGATGTAGCTAGATTGAGTCTGGGTTCTATCACTGACTGAGTATGACTCTGTTCTGCAGCTTTAAGGTGCGCTTCGGTCACCCGGTTGCTCAGGTTACCGCTGCTTACAGCGCCCCCTAGCAACTCACCTGGCAGCTACAGGCTGCCAGTTTTCATCCATTAAAGATGTGACTTTTGAACGCCAAGTGATGGTTTCCCTGCAGTACACTCTGGGCCTGATTTGCTAAGGCCTTTAGCATGTGCAAAGCCTTTTTGCACGCGCAAAAACCAATAACAAAGCCAATGATTGGTCGTGGTATTTGTTTTGCACCAATCATTGGTTGTGTTATTAGTTTTGCGTGTGCGTAAATGTCTTAGTAAATCAGGCCCTCTGTGCCTTATACTGTGAGAAACAGTCAGTGGCCCAGGCAAGTGTATCGGAGGGGTTCAGAGGCTTCAGTTGCTTGCTTTGTGAGGGGCCTTCACAGGGACATGGAAGCACAGCACAACTGGCTGTTCCAAAGCTATGGGAATGTGCGCTTTTCAGCGAGTCCTATATTTGGATTATCGTGTAATGTATATGGGAAATTAACAGAACAAAGCAAATTACTTCAATGCACGGTATGCTATTGGGCACACAGGGAAGAGCCTACTAGTCACAATTAATGAATTAATTTTATCAAGTCATCCCACTGAGATAAAAAACAAGATGTCGTTTTCAAAAGAGATTATGCCGGAAAGGCAGTGCTTTATGTGTCAGGCTATAAAAACCCAAATTGAAATGGCGAACACTAGCATACGAAATCCATTAAATGCACATTGTTTGAAAAGTTCCTGGGAAGTGGGGAAATGCTTCCCAGGAACTTTCAATGCAGATTGATGCAAGTCCAGCGGCGTCAGGTCATCGGTGGTGATGATGATGTTTTCTCTGGATGCGGACGACAGGAACGTGTCCCTGACAGTCCTTCTCCCGCTCCCTCCATGGAAGACGGACGGAGACCGGGAAGCCATCCGTCATCCCATAGGAGCAGCAGCGTGTCCAGCTCTCCCGCGCACACAGAAAGCTCCTCCGACAGAATCCGTAAGTCCCCACATCCTTGCGTGAGGCCAAATGAAAGGGCACAGCGGAAGCATAAATATCCCTTTCGTCTACTGAAGACAGAACCACAGCTTAAATCATTTGCAGTGAAGAATACTTTTCCCCTCCTTTGACTTTATATACTCGGTTTAATCCATTATTGGGCTTTCTGCGAGTTGCAAAGAGCTCAATAAAAAATGCAACTTCTGCTCAATTCGATGGATGAAATGATTGATTGATTGATTCATATGTTTTACCCATCAGAAAGAAAGAAATGGACCTGCAGGTCATCTTCATATATTCCTGCCAACAAGCTGAAGGCTTTACCCTGTAATTTTCTTAAGTTATTTAAGAAGTATTATTTACCATGTGCCTGTAAATGTATTTCTATATGCCCAGGACAAGGATGTATGTTGATGATTTATTATTATGATTATTATTATTATTATTATTATTATTATTATTTTTAATAGTAGTAGTAATACTAATGAATAATAATCATCATGATAATGATAATAATAATAATTTAAAAAAACAACAATAATAATAATAATAATGAGAATAATCATTCCAAATTACATATTCATATATATTTATATATAGTTAGTTTTTTGTGGGCCTTCTCCTGATGTGTACTAATTCTTTGCTTAAAGCTGTGCACCAGAATGGGCTGTCCATGAATCAGGCTCTCCTGGGCCTGTCTCCCAGCATACTGCCTGGGCCCAAGGAAGGAGATCTGGCCTCTCACGATATGGTCCATGAAGCTAAGAGGATACACCTTGAAAAAGGTCAGATATGTTTGTCCACGTAGCGTTTCAATGCTTCCAACATGCACTCAACTGACACATATCTTTAATCGATTTGTAATATCCATTCATAAATCGATGCGTTATGTAAAGAATTATGTAAACGCAGTCATAAGGCTAAGCAGAAAAACAAAATAAATCACAATGCAAAATAGGAATAAGCATTATATAAACAGTTAAATTACAAACCTCTCTTTTCAGTGAAACTCTGATATGGCGCACATACACTGGAATGACCATCTTCTCTAATCTTGATTGCTTGATGAATGTGTAGATGGCATTAAGTTGACTGTCATCATTTTCAAACTGCAGGCCCCACCTGCGGGTGGAAATCACTTTTTTTATTTTGTGTGGGACATTGGCCAGAGACCTTATCAGCCGAACCTTAGTTTTATTAAGTGTGTTCACAAGCCCCAAGGGATTGAATTTTGTTGTCTGTCTGTGCATTCTGGATTCGGTTTCCCTGTCCAATCTGGTATCTTAGCCAGAATACAAAGCGGCGTGTTTCCGGGGCACTGGGTCTGCTCTTCTTCCGCTGCTACTGTTCACTCAGCCTGTCGTCGTGGAAAAAATTGATATGACCCTCATAGCTTTTTTTATCAAGGTTCCACTCGGAGGTGTCCAAGGTAAGTATTAAAGCCATTTTAGCTTATTACTGTGCTGGAGAGTCGTTCAGTAATGAGCTTTCAGCCATGTTTATTTCTCAAGGAATGACCCAGATACCTCTGAAAGAACAATGCTAATGTGCTCATGGTGAAGCACTTTATGTCATAGGTGCACCTGAAACTGATTACCCTAGAACTGCTCCTTTGGAGTAATGAGCTTTGAGACCCTTGCTTTAAAAAGGGTAGGAAGATTGTAATTCACGTATAAATGGCAAGTTTGATAACTTGATCAGGCGCCAACATGGGGCATCTATCTAACCTACATGGGGCATCTATCTAACACTGATACCCTACATGAGTCACTTCTTAGCCTGCTGTTTAGACAACCAATCCCTGGAGTGGATAAGTCACTTTAAATCATTATCAGTCCATTTCTGGCACCATAACCTTTATGTTATTCCTGGAGCCTTTTTGCAAACTGAAGAATTATATATATATATATATATATATATATATATATATATATATATATTATATATAGTATATACAGTGCCCTCCACAATTATTGGCACCCCTGGTAAAGATGAGTAAAAAGGGTTATAAAAAATTAACCTTTTGGTGAATTAGCTTAATCTCACACTGATAAAATGAGAAAAATCCAACCTTTAATTGAAGTAAATTTATTCTGAAAAAAATAAAATCTCATCTAGAAATAATTATTTTTAACAAAACATCATGTGCCACAATTATTGGCACCCCTGCATTTAATACTTTGTGCAACCTCCCTTTGCCAATAAAACAGCACTGAGTCTTCTCCCGTGACATCTAATAAGGTTGGAGAATACAGAGCAAGGATGGCAGAAGCTTGATTTTGTGTTCAGTTAACCATTTTTGTGTTGATTTGGACGTATGTGTTGGATCATTGTCCTGCTGGAAGATCCAACGACGACCCAGTTTTAGTTTCCTGGCAGAGGCAGCCAGATTCAGATTTAAAATTTCCTGGTATTTCATGGAGTTCATGATGCCATGTACCCTAACAAGGTTCCCAGGGCCTTTGGAGGAAAAACAGCCCCACAACATCACAGAACCTCCACCATACTTAACAGTGGTGATCAGGTTATTTTCGGTATAGCCATACTTCTTTTTACGCCAAACCCACCTTGAGTGTTGGTTGCCGAAAAGCTCAATTTTCGTTTCATCTGACCATAGAACACAGTTCCAGTCAAAGTTCCAGTAGCGTTTAGCAAACTTCAGGCGCTTACGTTTGTGGTGAAATGAGAGGAAAGGCTTTTTTCTGGCATGTCTTCCAAATAATTTGTTGGCATGGAGGTGATGTCTAATGGTAGTTTTGGAGACTTGATGACCCCAAGATGCTACTTTCCTCTGTAATTCTCCAACAGTGATCCTTGGGGATTTTTTTGCCTCTCTTACCATCCTCCTCACTGTGCGTGGGGGCAAAATAAACTTGGGTCCTCTTTCAGGCAAGTTTATAACAGTTCCAGTTGCTTTGAACTTTTTAAGTATTGCCCTAACGGTAGATATGGGCATTTTCAGGTGAGTAGCTATTTTTTTTATAGCCATTCCCTGACTTATGAAGCTCAACACACTTTTCCCTCATTTAATTTGTGTGTTCTCTTATCCTGTTGAATGAATGTTGTATGAATAAGGGAATATGGCCTCTGTGTCACCTCATATTTATACCCTCACCTCATATTTATACCCCAGTGAAACAGGAAGTCATGGATTACTGCTTGAAATTTCCTAAACACTCTCAACTTTGAAAAGTAAAATATAAATGGAACAATGCTTCAGTTACATTTTGTTCATAATAATTTTTAGGGTTGCCAATAATTGTGGCACACGTGGTTTTGTTAAAAATTATTATTTCTTGATGAGGGATTTTTTTTTTCTCTGAATAAATTTACTTCAATTAAAGGTTGGATTTTTCTCATTTTTTCAGTGTGACATTAAGCTAATTCAACAAAAGGTGAATTTTTAGAACCCTTTTTACTCATCTTCACCAGAGGTGCCAATAATAGTGGAGGGCCCAAATGTGGCAAAACATTCCAGCAAAAAAAAAGTCTGATAATCTTTCCTCCATTGCTTTTGGGAAACAAAGGTTTCTGATGAACCAGAAATGAAGACGTTTGTCCCTGCAATTATCTCTCAAATATTTTTGTTGCCATTTGTTGTAAATATGAGTTTTTCGTTCACATACTTCATTTGATCATCCATGATCGATAATACGTTTGTAAATGAGTGATCATTCTGAAAGGTTTTGTGGCACATTGGATTACTTGCATCGTCCATTCTGTCAGAGCTAAAGCTAAAGAAAATCTTATGACAGCCACAGGTTTCATGCAAAATTGAGTCGATAAGAAAGCTTTGTATTCTCAAATGAGTGAAAATACAAAGTGAGGAAGACATGATAATGATGTGAAACTGCAGTGGAAACACTTGGGCAACATTTTCCCAGGTGGAGACGGCTGCAGGACCTTCTCAGAGATATTGTGAGGGAGTGTCAGAATGCTAATAATGAGTCTGATCGCTCTCTTAATTCATAGGTCGAAGTCCAATAGTGCATGTCATCCAATAAAAATAAAGAAAAAGCGTCAGAGAGGCATTATGATATCTGAACAGCACATCTGTTTACCTTATTCATTGCTGGCCTCGTCTTCCTCTTCTCTTTCAATTTGCATCAACTGTATTCTTTTCCAGACCTGGCATATTAACGCCCGCACGGCGCAGCTAGCCGCCCCGAAATTGACGGTTGAACTAGATTGCCTAATGATTTTCATGGGATTTAAAAAGAAGAGGGGGGAAAAAAACAATATATTGTTTCCTTGCTCGTGCCATCGCCGTTATTACTTAGATACTAAATTCCTAATATGTCACTCAGGTTGATTAGAATTCAGGGCTCTCCAATGTGTGAACCAAAGGTCTCAGACTGTGGAAAACATTTTTATAAAATAATCCATTAATGCAGAGGAGTGCAACTAAATTAGTTAGCAATTTGCTGAGCATGAATTAATGAACAGAGCTTCTCCCGGCTCCCAGAGTTGTAATTTTCATAATAACCTCAGACCTTTATTTGGCAGGTTGTTTAGTTTTTTCGTTTGAAGGTTTTCATTAGTCTAATGAGGACTCTGCAAGGGCGACCAGTCAGCACAATTTACATGGGGAAGCTATCATAATAAATGAGGCAATTTGAATAACACGCACAGGTTTATGCAGCGAGATAAGAGAGATTGTGCCGTGAGATCTGGAAGTAACCAATACATTAGACCGACTAATAACCAAAGTAATCCCAATAAAAGCCTTAAGTGAAGGGAATAAAATTAATGATATATATATTGAACTGTAATGATATGATACATGATGCATTAGATTAATAAAATAAATGTGTGCCATTGTTAAAAGAGGAGCCCCACGATCCAAGCTTTGTTTATGGCAGTCTTTTTAATTAGGGTTGTTCATCGGATCAGTTTGTTTAGACAAATGAGATAACATTCCAATGGTTTAATGATATGTCTCCACTTGTTTGATCTTTATGGTCTCGGCAGAGCATTAAATTAATTTTATGCATTATACTTCCAATACAGTGAATAGCAATGCAAGTCTTCGGCATCAGCTATATCTAAGCATGCAAAACAGGCCCGATGACATGATATGTTGCTCTGGACATGTTCTGATCTTTTTCTTTAGTCTTTTAGATTTTTTTCTTGTTGCTTCTCTATTTCTTTGTTGATCAAGGACAAAAGGCCGTCTTTCTAGGAATGAAAGCCGTTTCATAACTAGCGTAAGACAATATTACATTAGCATATGGCTGCTTGTGGACAGGTTTTTAGCGCAGTTGTTTTTTTGCTGCCGTGGTTACAACAGAGATTAAGTAATGTATCAGAGAAACAAACAAAGAGGTAGAAAGTAAACCCCATCTCACATGTTTACATTGAAAAGCAACTAACTAATTGAACTGCTTCACAAAGGAAATCTGTCAGGACTGCTTCTGTGAAGCTTGAATTAATGAAACAGCAGGTAGTTGACAAACAAGGAAATATGAAAGTCACAGAAACCTTTTTCTGTAAACTAGTTCTGTACATAATTTATTAAACATTGTCTTTGCACAAATGCCCAAGGGGTAAAACAAAATGTTATATGTGCAGTTATATACAGTAAACAGTGTGAATTTAATGTTTCTCTGTACAGCGTCTTTGTGACAGTACTCTGTAAAAAGCACTATACAAAATAAATTGAATTGAATCAAATCAAATTAAATTGAATATTATTTTTTTATTCTTTCAGGCATAGACACAAATTACAAAAAAAAACACCAATTTACAAAATGATCTGCAGATGATCTTTTCATTGTGTACTTTAAGTACAGACGAATAGTAAGCTGAATAACTAAAGTAGAGAGTACAGTTTGAAGTAATAAAGTAAATACAGTGTTTTAGTTGCAGGTGCATTAATACCCATCATTCAGAGTTTTACAAGGTAAATGAATTAATATTGTATCTAAATCAATATAACTAGAAACTGCTCAACAAAGCTGTATGTCTGTTTAAAAGCCATGTCTAACTGCTGGCACCAAAGTCTGTGTTGACAGGTTTACAGTCTAATTTACCAGACTTCACTTCCAGATTTACATTGCACTATCATTGTCCAAAGTCATTGGAGCAGTAGGTGCCAGCAGTGTCCCATTTTTTTTTTCAAAAGGAAGAATGGTCATATGTGGCTGAAATGGAAATAAAATAATAAATCTGACCAAGACAGAAACACCTCAGTCCCTGGTAGCGGGTGATTATGAGCTGGTGTAACTGCGGAGACTGCTCCCTCTGCGGAGATTGCTCCCCCCTATTTCCGGTTCCGTCGAATTGTGATGTGTTGGCCCCTTATTGGATACAACGCTATCATTGTGTAGCCTGATTATTATTATCTTCTGCGCTTGCCTACGTACAGATACTGGGTATGTTAATTAACTTAGTAGCCTGAGAGCTATAAACATAGCTAACAAGGCTACCTAGTTACCTTGCTATTGTAGTATTGTTGAGTATTATGGGCTCATGCTTGGAAGAGTTAGCTAGCACATCAAATAATTGCAATTATCAGTAAATTGGCAAGATTTAGCCATCAGTAAGTAGCTAGTTATACCGCTAGCTACCTAGCTAGCCCGCTACTGACTACAGCAAGCTAGCTATGAATACACGTTAGGTAATAACGTTGACGTTATATTCAAGTGTGTGTATCCACCTAGCCAGCTAACGTTAGCTAGGTGGATAGCATTAGCTAGCTGGATACACGTAATTGCATATAACGTTATTACATATATTTGTAGCTAGCTTGCTGCGGTCGGTAGCTGGCTAGCTAGGTAGCTAGCTGTATAATTACACAAAGTTACACAAAATGACAGGCATTGTGCACCAGAAGTCAGGCTCCCCATGTCAATTTTTGACAGGCAAGTGCAAAACTGCAGAACTGTGTTCCATTATGCATACTTGCACTCTAGTCAGTGCGCATAGCGCCATTTTGTTTGTCATAAGTGCATTCCGCAAGTATGCACAAATCAAGTATATTCTAAAATTTCCGGATGTTGACTTCCATACTTGACAAGACCCAGAATTTCAAGTGTGCATCGATGCACACTACGGTTTTTTGTTCCCAGAGATCATTGCGCTAACCATAGACTGTAGAAAAATTGCGTAACACGGCATGGAACAAAAACTGTCTTATGAGAGAGAGAGAGCTTAGCTCAGTTAAAATGTAAAACACCAAAATTGCTGCGGTAGCCTAACTGCTGATGAACGCCCTGCACCTTTCTTTTGCTTAATTTCTCCAGTTAAAATGTAAACGATAATACTGTGGATTGTGGTATGAGCTATGAACCATGAATTGTAGATAGTTCTATTGATTGTGGTCGACCATAATGTAAAGAGTAATGATGTTGAACATATCTTTTTCACTGGCAAGCAGAGGGTGGGATATCTTTCAAATGTCATGAAGCGAAATGCAAGGTCTGACACTCAACAAAATTAGACTACAGTTGCCTACGGTGTCTTAATCATGTCTCTTAATAATATGCTATTATTTAATATCATAATATGCTGTCGCTTCGAATCGTTACACTTGGATATCCCACCCTCTGCCTGCTTTTTGTCTCTTTATTTTATGGTCCACCCAATAAGAACAATTCTGCCGCGTTTTTGTGACAGTTCTCTGTAAAAAGCGCCATACAAATAAAATTTAATTGAATTCATCAGTATGCTTGTACCACAAGCCACAGTATTAGCCTATCATTTTAAATTTAATTGGAGAAACTGAGCAAAAGAGAAGCACATGCCATTCATAGCATATCGTGTAGCTTGACAAGTGCGTTTATGTGAAGGGGGTTCTGCAGGGAAGTCGAAAAACTGCACAAAATTACACCAGCTCCATAGTCAAATAAGCATAAATTTTTCCGGAAACTGTACCGTTAACCGAAGCTGAGCTTGTGACCGTTACTGACAGCAGGACCTAAGCAGTATTTATAATATGTCTGCATTATATTTAAGGCATCTTGCTATTCCGTTTTAGGCTACTGCTGGTATGAGATGATCTGGCCTGATTCCGCCACTGCTTAGGTCGGGCTGTTCGTAACTGAGATAAAACGAATTTCCTCATATGGTTCACACACAAAGTAGCTAGTTTCACCATGGCAGTAATGTCTTAATGAAAATGCTAAATTTGACAATATTTATTGTAAATAATGCCATTCACCATAACATTTGTAGTTCATTTTAAATGCTTAGGCCTAATTGTGCTAACTGTACCGTAGCTAGGTTATCGAGTAAGGTAATTTGTGGAGGTGATTTTATTGTTTTTCCTGTGTAAGGTCAAAGGCAGACTATTCTGCTGACTACAAGTGTGTTCCAAAATTGAAGCATACTTGCGCTTTTGCATCCTATCAAGTGCGTTCTAGCTAGTGTAATTGGAAGAATGTACTATCTAGAATGCAAGTACGTAGAGCGCAAGTGTGCATAATGGAACACAGCCTGCGTCTCAAAGTGCACAATCATGTGATAGTGCTGTATCCAATAAGGGGTCGATACATCACAATGCCGACAGAACTGGAAATAGGGGAAGCAATCTCCGCAGTGGGAGCATGCCAGAGACCCTCTCTGAGCATGCATCCCAGAGATTTTCGGAGGGTCTCTGATGCATCCCCTGCTCAGTCTGCATCCTCCTGTTTCTGAATCCGGGGGCATTGCGGTGCATCGACTCCTTATTGGATACAACGCTATGATTGTGCACTTACATAGTTTTGCACTTGCGTACGTGTAGTTACTGTTAGGTTATTTAACTTAGTAGCCTGTGAATTATAAAGGTAGCTAATAAGGCTACCTACCTAGCTAGCAGTTGTGAATTACATCTATAGCTAACATAGCTAGCTAGGTAGACACACTTACAAACCTAGTGAAGTGATTAGGGCCAATATGGTAGAGCAAACTACCTAGTTATCTATCAGTTGTGATTTAGAGCTCTAATGTTAGCTAGTTAGGTTCCCAAATATAGCTAGCTTGTGAGATGATAAAGCCATGTTAAATTTGATTCAATTCATATTGCGTAAATGTTGGATTTATCTTGCTTGCAGTGCTATAACTTCTTTAGCCTGCAGGCTACTAACTACTAAAAATGTCATACATGAATAAGCTGATGCATACCCTTCCAAAAATATAGGCCATCCAGCATATTTGCAGCAAACCTTTGGCATTGTTGACACAGGTTTGTGGCAAGCTCATATTTTCACATAAAAATTAGCTTTGTGGGAACTGCCATTAACTTCTGGCAAAGTTTTTAGTTCGCCACTACTGGCAAACTGACAAACTTCTGGCAACATTTTGTGGAAAACAATTTAGTTTACAGCAAATGCGCTACATATTAGCTGCAAGTTTGCAGCAAACTATCCAGTTTTGTAAGGGTACGCAAGTGTAAAAGTATGATAGTGTTGTATCCAATAAGGGGTTGATATCTCGCTGATCTGTGGGAAGAAAAACCCAAATCATATGATGTCATGTCACTGATTTTCCAATCGGAACATTCGCATGAACGCCACACAAGAGATAGTGGAAAAACCTGGAGCTATTGTTAGGCTACTGTATGTGTTTATTAATTTTATGTACAACAGCGTTCAATATCAAAGATGAGCAATGATCGAATGTTGGTGACAATGTAGCGATATCCGTCATACATCGCCGAACTGCAAACTGCCCTTAAGTGTGTCAAGCCAGCGCTGCTACTTGTAACCATCTTTTGATTTTTAATTACAATGTTAGCTAGCTAGATAAAAACAGACATGATAAAATAAGACTTTGCTGTGAAGCTGAAGGATGCCCGCATCACAGCTGAAAGAAGTTGTAGCAAATTTTCTTTGGCATAATGTCTCTGCCCATTTTACATTAACTTGATTCTTGAGCATCACTGATGTAGATGTATTTAAAGTTGCCTATAGCTCTCTTGGAGATCTTTACTGTTTTGTTATCCAAATTTTCCTCTTTGATTTCCTATGCCTTTGAATGTGTTGACATACTCTTGCACACAATAACAGTAGGCTTCTTTTTATTGGCGATTCGCAAAGAAGCTGAGGTGCATTCCACCACACTGCAGTGTGCTAACCGCGCACTCTTTTTTACCTTATTACATCATATTTGTCATGTTATACTCCAAAGGAAATGGTATATGGGTGTACATATCATTGGAAATAAAACAGCACACAACGCAGAATGAATCAAGTGTATGTGTAATCAGCTAAGTAGTTTTCGTCCATCAAAACTCTGTTATACGAAAACAGTCTTGAAGTCCATGTAGTCAAGGTCTTATTTAACGTACAGAGCAATTGGCAGCGTCACCTTCTGGAAAGATACACCAGTTCAAGTGAAGCTGCTAAATGTTCTCAATATGTAGTATGGTGACACAAGAGCAAACAGATCTATGGTCTTCAAGAAGCCCTCCATCTTTTACAGTCCTGTAGAATAAGCACTGGTTGTAATTTACCAAATAACTGGCAGACAACCTCCTTGAGCCAGGTTATAAATGTATGATCAATGTACAGTACTGTGCAAAAGTCTTAGGCACATGTAAAGAAAATCCTTAAGGCGAATATCCTTTCAAAAATAATTAAATTAAAAGTTTCTAAATATCAAACAATTCACTACAAAGAACAGTAAACAATAAAAAACAGAATCAAATCAATATTTGGTGTGACCACCCTTTCCCTTTAAAACAGCATCAACTCTCTTCGGCACACTGTTGTTTAGTTTTATAAGAAAATCAGCTGGTAGATTGTTCCAAGCATTTTGGAGAACTTGCCACAGTTCTTCTGCAGAATTTGGCTGTCTCGCTTGCTTCTGTCTGTCCAGGTAATCCCAGACAGCCTTGGTGATGTTGAGAACAGGGAGACCATACCATCTGTTGCAGAACTCCTTGTTCTTCTTTTCTCTGACGAAAGTTCAATTAAGTTTTTGGAAAATCAATGTTTGGAAATCTACAATTTGCTCTTTTCTACTGACACACTAATGCAGAAGACAAAAAATAAACATCTAAGAAAAAATCTACAAAAAAAAGTCTAGGGTGCCTAAGATTTGCACAGTACTGTATATTCACATTTCCATATTACTGAGCCCAAACAAGCTCAATCACTCTCAACAACTGGTTTTGGAGGTATCTGTATGTCACTTATGAAACCCAGTTAACCTTGTGGCTTTCTCTTACCTGTTGGTGTGCAGGTTTCAGAAATATCATCACTTAATAATGCCGTTTATGTAAACCATTAACCATTCTTTAAATGTACCAGTGGACCGCAATGTAAAATGGCATATACAGTAATTCTCTATAACTTATTAATTTTTCGCACTCAGTTAATCTTTCTCCACAGTTTCACTGATGACAATAACCAGAATGGATAACAAATGTGATCGGTTTGTTATTAAATGATCGTTTGAAATTGTTAACATGTTAACATTTCAGATGTATAGGTAATTCGGGTGACACATTACACATAATCCTGACTGGATGTAGCCTACATGTGATAAGAAAAAAAAAAAGTATAAAAAGGAATACTCTTACTTTTTTGGAAATTCTCTTTTTGGCTATCTTACCCAGAGTCATACGAGAAGATTGATACCAATTTCATCCCTGTGTGTCCAGTACAAAGCAGTACAGCTGGGCCACTATCATTGTACCCTTCAGCAAGGTACTTTACCTGAATTGCTTCAGTAAAATATCCAGCTGTATAAATGGATTGTATGTAAAGCATGTAAGCTGTGTAAGTCACTGTGGATATGAACATCTGTTAAACGCCCAAATGTAATACAATGTAGCCCGTCAACTACAGTGGTTGATTGGGTCTGCACTGTTGGTTTATGGGATGTAATATTAGGGGACATTTGAGAGTAAAGTTACTTATTTTATAACGATAAATATAGCTATTTCATTACTTATTTTTTCCATGAGGGGCAATAGAAAAACTGTTGACCTGGTTGCGATCAAAAGCAGCAATGGAATGTGGGTATTAACAACCCTTAAAGTGATCCATCCATCAGAAAACACGGCAACTCCACATCGCTTTTCAAACCCTTGCAAAACTTCAGCTATCGCCATTGAGGAAAAACAAATTCTAGGTTTACTGTGCTTCACGTCCTTTCGGCTTCTTGTTTCACTTAGCTGTTACCTCTGCATCTTCCCCGCCTCCATTGCTGTAGCTAGCTGGCAACAAACACTTTGCTCATCTGCTGAAAGTAACCTGATCCCACTCCACAGGCCCTGTAGCCACACCCACCCCTCCCCACACAGAAAAGAGCGCCACGCCCAGAAACGTCCCGAACACAACTTAGAATAATAAATACAGGCAGACCTTTCTTCCTTTTTTTTCGACAGAGATTGCCAGTGCATCATATATATGACTGAGCCTGGTTATTTTATAATATTTTCTATGTAAAAATACTGCATAATACACCTTTAAAAGGTCCTCACATTAAAGTTTCAGCCAACCTGAGTAGTCTAAATTACATCTCGTCAATGCTTTCCTCTCAAACACCATCAATGACACTTACAGATTTAATATGAATGAAGGATATTGAATAGCATGCTGTAACATTTTTCATCTCGTCATGAATAATTGTGTTAAAAATTTCTTAATTTTATAGGTATACCAGCAAAGATTATTTGATTAATCCCCAACCATATCACGGCAGACACATTGAAATGGTACCCATTTAATCTCTGCTTGCCACTCAGTAACATGGAAATGGGTTTAGGCTTCTGGCCCTGTTCAGGAGTGGCATTTATGGTCCGTACAATACATGTACATGCCTTTCTGATTTATGGGATCTCTAGGCTTTGACCGAGTTTAATTATATGTATGAATCTTAGTTATAAATATAAATGTAATAACTATAATTTGATATGAACACACAGGAGTATACATACATACAGCTGTATTTATAGCACTCTAACCTCACTATACATATTTATGTTTCAATCAAAAACCATCAATGTACAGTAACAATCAGTTTAATTAAAGAGTATCATTTCAATAGTGGCTCTCAACAGTAAATATTTCAATGTACAATACTGAGAAAAATATATCTATGTTAATACTGTACTTTCAAGCATATTTTGTAAGATGATTGCCCACATATTGATATCTGGTGAAAGGTTGAGAATTTAAAACCACTTCCTCAGTTAGAGACAATGAGTTATCAGGCCCCCGTTCTTCCAAGAAGACAAGTACTGAGGAGCAGTGAGATGACTGATGAAGTGTGGCAGCAGTAATATCACTTAGACAATTTGCCAACCAGTCAGTCTGTTATGAACAGAGCAGCATATGTTTCCCATGGTATGCTTCCATATAAATCACACTTGAAAAATGTGAGATCCCTCATCATAAGAAATATGAAAGGAAAGTATTATCTTTGGTGACCTATTTCAGTAACATAAAAAAAGGCAGATAATGTCTAAAGTGGAGGCTTTCACATCTGCTCTGGAGTACTGAGTTTGGTATAGCTTGATGTTTTGCTAAATTGGTGTGCACAAACACCTGGATGTGTTTTTTTGACCAAATTTTTGACAGGAAGTACCTCCCAGATGAGGGAAACCAGGAAGTAAAAATTATGGAACGTATGCCTGGGGTTTAGGGGGTGGGGGTTGGTATTTTGTAGTGTTAGTTTTCTACTAAATGATTCAATTATTTATCATATAGATTAAAATGGATTGTATGTCATTTTATGCAATGGATTTTGGTACAACCCAATTTAGAAGGGTGTAAAAGAGCACATCACAAATAAATGCGTTCTGCATAAATATGTATTTTCTTTTGAATTTGACAGTTGATTTTTTTTAACATTATTTTACCATAGATTTTTTTTAAATGCAGTGAACTTTTTCCCCACAAACAGGAGGAACATTTGTTTACCTATTAACAGTATCTTCCATTGTGCTCGCTGGTAATCATCTGGTTGAGCTGTTCAAAAGATAAAGCTGTCGTGAGCAGGCATTTTCCTCATCTCCTCACCCATGCAAGGAAATTTCAGTTCTCTTCAGTATGTGTTTGCCAAGGAAAAAAGTGACATTATTAGTCTTTTGGTAGTTCTTATGTACATATATATAACCATTATAATACATATAATATAATAAATACATAAGAGAAGCTTGAATAATGTTTCCAGTGGAGGCACTAGGTGTGGAGAGGTGTGTTGCGACCATGTTATTGCAGACTGTGGCCTGGAATCCCATAGGAACTGGCGACAGCGCTACGGGCAGGGAGCGTCTCAGTTGGCAGGGCTACTCGTTGCCTAATTACGCTACAGCGCCCCCCTGGGGTCAGGAGGAGTATGCTCACGCCCGTCGCGCACGTTATGCAGTGTTGCGGCATGAAGAGAAGGGGTGGCGGCCACGCACACGACAGGGGATGTGCGTCTAGGTGTGCTTCCTGCTGAATATACCCTGAAGCGACCTGACAGACCTGCAGTAGTAATTCATCATTTTAAATTGGGAGGTGTAAAAGTATGGAATAAAATGTTAAAATGAATTCATAAAGTATATATAGTCATCATCTATATAGTCATCGTCATATTGCTACTTTGTTCACTATCTCACTATCTATATATATATATATATATATATATATATATATATATATATATGTATAATATATACCGTATATACAGTTAAATGCAAAAGTATTGGAACAGTGACACAATTTTTGTTGTTTTGGCTCTGTACTCCAGCACATTGGATTTGTGTGGAGTTAAATTGGATATCTAAAATCATACATCTTAAGTATTTTATGTTTTAACATGACACATAATGTTTTTCCGTTATGAAGGCTTTTTCCCCTCCTTCGCTGGACGGAAGAATACACAGACGTTAAGAGCTAAAGCAGAAGCAGATTTGAGAGTCGTGATATCACTCTTTCATACAGGGAAGTGCTTTTTAAGCAGCTGGCAGGTGCACATGCTGTGTCTTGTTTTTATTTCTGACATTCATCAAAGGGAAAAAAGTTGAATGGGAGGGATAAAGATGGAGAATAATGATCAAACAAAAGTAATGTGACACCTACTTCTTTGGTTTATTTTATTATGTTCAGGAAATGAAAGGGATCTTTTCATGTTCAGCAGTGTGTACGTAACTACTTCTTTACACACTGTGATACACAGTGTCTTATATTAAAAGTTAGTTTTTAATTGCCAAAGCTTTCTGCTCAGTGATCATAAATAGATTTTGTGTTTAAAACCTTCAGATTAAACAGAAACCTGTTGACATCATTAATTGATCCCCCTCAATTCTGCCATACCTGCTCCAGCTCCTAATTTCCATTATTTCTTCCAAATAAAGTGGAAATTCTTTGAGTTTATCCCTCCATGGTACATGTAATATTATGCAGACAGACAGACAGACAGACTTAGGTGTAGTCCTGTAGAAATGCAATGCTGCATTGCTCTGTTAAAAAATAATGACTTGGATCTCAACAATGGCTTCACACAGAACCATGTTTAGTGACATATGCAAGAGGGTTTGATGGTTTCTTTGATGCCCATAGCTTTCAAACTTGATTCTGACTTAACGCACAGCTTATGCTGACTAGCTGACTTTAGTTTTTTTTTTTTTTTTTAAAGTTCATTAGCCACAAGGGAAGGAAAAAAAAACCAAGACCTTGGCAGAAGGTTAAGATGATCAAACAACCTGTCAGTATCTCCTGATGGAGCAGTAAGATGCAAGATACTAATCCCATGTAGGATCAATCAAAATTTTTAAGTCGGTGCAACGAATAGCGCTGATGGAACGGGAAAGCGCCGTTTCCTCGAGGACGGCAGGCTTCGCCGTCGTACTCATTCTCTCGCGTGCGGCATGACACCGCAGCACAGCTAATCAGATCTTACAAAAAGGATGCTTCTAGGAGTCCTGAAAAGAGGCGTTCTTTTTCATCTTTAAAAATGCCTCGTATGTGACAGAACGGTTTCCAACCAGCCAAGATGTAAGGCTTGGATGGGGGGGGATAAATATGCTGTGGTCAGCTAAGTGTGTCTGGTGAGAGAGGTAAATTTAATAATGTATCATCACACTTTGGCGAAGGTGAAAATGTTTGCCTGCTTCGCTCGTTCCCTCGGCGCAGAATACAAATGAACGTGTTAAAAAAATTATTTTTTCATTTTTCAGATCTTTCCTCATTTATGCCCATTGGGATTAAGTGGTCTGATCATATAGGAAATCAGAGGCTTTCATGATGACATCAGAGCTTTACATTATCTGTAGGTCTGTTCCTCTTTATCGGCACGTTTGAATACCTGGTCAAATCATTCGTTTTTTTGACCCCCGGGAATTATGTGTCATACTTTTTAAAGTGTAGTGATCATTTCCATTTTTAGCGGTGATAAAAATTAGGCTTTATTACAGGTTTTTGATAAAAAATGAATTCAATCATTGCTATGCAGACAAGTTTTTCATCTAAAACTGCAATTTTGAGTAAATTCTAGTGTGATTTTGAGTAGTTGTTGATACCTTAAAAAATAACATTTGAAAGAGATTTGGAATCCTTGCTTTCATTACTGTAACCTCATTTTGTATGTATTTTGTATGTAACCAGTGGTAGTCAAGGTCTTATTGGAAAAGGAAAAATATTCTATGTCAGCTTTCTGAACGATACATCTCCTCCTTCAGTGGTGCGCCAAGTATGTGGCTGGTAAGGCATATGTTAACTAGTTTCTGTGTGTGTATGTGCGTGTGTATATAATATTCAATTAAATTTTATTTGTATAGCGCTTTTTTACAGAGAACTGTCACAAAGACACTGTACAGAGAAACAGAATGAAAATTGGGCAAAAAACAGGCTTGAACCCCCAAAAAGCAAACGAGGTAAATACCGTACCCAGATCTAAGGCTATGTTATGTAGTAGCATGCCAGTCACATTAGCGCAGTATATAGGGTCAGTACTCCAATGCAAGGGTCATCACCCCAATCCATCTGGGCAATAATCTATGCCAGGAAGGTAAAGGGTTCCATTCCTGAAGTATTTGGTGTAAATAAGCTGCAGATTCTAACCATGTGGACTCTCAACAACAATGATCAGATACTAGGTCAATGATGCTGGTTTGTAACAGGCCCTGGAAGTGAGAGGAATTGTAGGTGGACAGTATGACAATCTTGGCCACAGAGTTCACTCTGAGGAGAATTGTGCCCAAGCCAAACCCATACTCTTTAACCTCAGATAGCAGGGGCCTGTATCACAAAACAGGATTACTGAGTTAGCTGGATAACTGCACTGAGTAAAACCTCAGAACCCTCCCAAATCTGGAACACGGAATGAAGTCAAAAGAGCTGTTCCGGGTTTTACTCAGTGCAGTTATCCAGCTAAATCAGTAATCCTGCTTCGTGATACAGGCCCGGGAGCAGCTCCCTTGAAACTATGTGGTTGGTCAGCTAGGGTGAAATGTTGAGCCAACCTTTTTGTCTTCCTCCAAATATAAAGAAAGATCCTTCTTATATATTTTCACTGCTATGATGCTGCCCATTTCAAGATTCCTTCTCTTTTTTTCACCAGTGTCTACAGTGTAGTTTTCTTATTCGCACACTTTGAACCACGGCTTCTCATACATTAATAAAGCCAATGAGTAGGCAATGTAGAGGCTTTCATTATCTGTTTGTGTGTGTGAGATCTGTTTACGTGACTTGTATTAAGGTAGCTGTGCCAAACACACAAACTAAACCTGAAATAGAAACATAGTAGCCTTGTAATTTGTGACAAGTTGTTTATGACACTGTTATGGGCAAACAGAAGCATTGTAAACAATATGAACCCAAGTCTTGTCATGTGATGTAGACGGATTTCCTGCTGCCTTGTGTAGCAGGAAACGGTTCAATCTCCTTCACCGCCTCTCTGTGACATTTATAGAGCGCAATTTTCTCTGAACATACTGCCAATCCTACTCTAAAGAAGATTGTCCTTTTTTTAATTAACAAATCAAACAGTCCAATGAGAGTGGCTATCAGTAGTATTTATAACATAGATGATTGTACTCAAATTAAAATTCAATAGATATAGTGCCATGTCTAAATACCCTGTCTATTTCAGCTGCTGCTTCAAGCAAAGTTGTAATATTAACAATTTTAAAATTGTAAGGGAAGTTGAATGGCATTGAATATATATATATATATATATATATATATTCAATGCCATTCAATATATATCACCATTTTGGGAGTGATATATTTAGGAGTTACAAGCTACCTTTACATGGAGTCCTTAAGAGTTTTTTTTTAAAATATGGTCTGGATTCAATCAGCATTTTGACCTTATCTGTCTCACCATGAGTTTTTAGGTCTGCGTGTGTTGGTTTTTGTCTTCACAAAAACTGTTTTGTCAAGTTATCATAAAAATTCACTAAACTCTGTTTTTTGCAGCACAATTGATTTTAATTGTTAGTCACCATAAAGGATTTTAAATTGGCTGCAAGCCCATGCTTTGTTTAAACACCTGGTAAAGGTGTTGAATGTCTTTAGACCTTTGAAGTTTGTTACCATCTGTGATTGAATCGCCAGAGATATTGTTGAATGTTGGTGTAATTTGCACAGATCACACCTTTTTGTACCAGAGGACCAAGCAGCTTTTCCAACATGTTTATATAACATCCACATGAATATTTTTAGACTTGCAGATTGTGAGGTTATATTCTTTCCCACTGGTTTCTTTGAATTGTACAAAATGCATAATTTTGCTGCAAAAAACTAACATGTGGAATAAGTGATAATTGAACCCCTTCTCTAGCACCACTGCAAACCCAAAAACAAAATGGTTACTGTTAAACCATAAAATAATCCTGGTCTCTTCTGTAAGGTAACCCTCGGGAGTTTGTTTTCCACGAGTCAGTATTACTCTATGCATTACTGAAACAAAGTAACAGAAACTTAATCACAGTGGAAGTATGAATATTTTTCTCGCCTAAAAGATTTTTATTTTTTATTTTGCCGGGATAAGGATACAGAATTTACCGTTATTCTTGTCGTTTGTGGATTTTCGTGGAGCACATAGAACATACGGTGTCATCGTTTCGATTGAGCCTAGTTAATGTGAACATTTTGTTTATAATTTTATATTTTGTTCATAGTTTTGAGCATATTGCTTTAAAAAAAATGTTTCAATTAAAATTTATTCAGGGCAAATTTTAACCTCGATCCCCACTCATGGCTTCCATGTTCATAGCCAGTTCAGAGCTGGTCAGGCTGGTCATTCATATCTGCACTCCACTGTTATTCACCAGAAATATGTCAGTTCTAATTAACATTGTATGAACACGGTGATGAGAAATACATTATGACTCTTTGTGAGTATTGTTCTAATTGGCCTGTTTCTCTCATAAATGCTCCTCGACTGGTTTAGGCTTCTCCATCAGCAAAATATATGTTGCCAAAACTATAGCTTTGGCCTGTGATCGGTAAAACTGTAATGCCTTTTCATTATGACTGAATAATAAAAGTGAAGAAAATCTTACACTTCTTCCTTCGACCACAATGTGAGAAATGAAAAGAATAAAACAAAAACAGAACTCCGTGTGAAGGCAAACGTACATTCAGAGGTGTAAAATCCGGGTTCAGAAAGTAAAAGTCCTCCCCAGTATTTGGTTCCAATCACCTGGATTTGCTAATTAGCACAGTTCTTCAGCCAGGAGGTGGAACTAATTAGTGAAATCAGCTGGCTGAGTTCATGGGTGGAAGAAACACATGGCAGGACTTTTACTTTCTGACCCCTGGATTTTACACCTCTGCATACATTGCAGTTGAATTTAATTGTTGCTATGGAATGTGATCGATAAAGGTGTATTTAATGCTAATAAGAAAAGTGGAACAGTTTTTATGTCCAATATACTTCTTTAGCAGGTTTACCTTAAAACAAAGGGGATGCTGTATTCATACAGTCATAATGATTTTAATTAGCATTAACAGCAGTACAAAATCATATGTAAAGAATTGTAAACACCAATTAGCTTTTATTTGAATTAAGTTAATCTTGTACAGTTCTAAAAAATCTGTTCTTTCCACTGTGCACATTGCTGAGAACATATTTTTCTGTATGCCTTTTGACAGAAGAATCATTGCTTAAGAAGCAAATACACTTTGCAAGTCATTTGTGAGTCAAAGTATGAAATAATACATACAATGGCAATTTTCCCAGTCGTATGTCAGATAAGGTTGACCCTTCATGCATTTTTTATTTGTTTCAATGTTTTTATTCCCTCATAAACATAATTAAGGAACTATACTGTCTGGTTGTTTATATAAATCTTTTTTTCATGCATGAGCAATAATTATGTTTTGCTGCCAATGCACCGTGTACACAAATGCAAATTTCTGTCCAACTGCCGCCCACCTTTTCCATAAATTTAAGAATGGAATTAAAGCAAGCTTTCCTTTTTTTTTTCAACAACTGCCAGCGCATGATGTTATGCTTAGACGTGTAAAGAATCTAACACTTTATTGCGTTGCTGGAAGTTAAAGGCAAGGAGAATAGTGACTGAACCCTGCCTTTCGGAGTGGCGAGCCGCGCGGTCTTAATACAGTTTCTTATCTTTTACTTGCTGTACTTGCTGGACAGCTAAGCGGTGTTTATGGGAAGCATCCGTTTCCCCCTTCTTACCGTCCTGAGGTCTTGTTTTAGAGTTGAGGACATTGTGAGTCAAACCTTTAAATTTTCACTGCACTGTAATTACAGAGCGATACTTAGCCTTTTATATCCTCTAACTGTGAAGTAAATCAGGCCTAATAAAAAGAGAATAGGGGTGGAGGAATAAGAAGTGCTGCAAGACTATTCCTCTGCGTTTTAATAGCTTCGCTCTTGTGTTTGAACGCCTTAGCGTGGATCCAAGTCACCTTGACTTTGCGGCAGCAGTCGAGAATCTGTTGCTTATCCTCCCAAAACCCCAGCCTGTCAATTAGGTGTTTAAAAATTAATCTCTTTAACTGGAAATACCATGCCAGCGTTCTTCCATCTGTAAATGGAGTGTTATTAATTCAAGCAGCGTAAAGCCAGTGTTATGAATAATGTTATCAAAACAGATTTCCACACGTTTAACACGTCGCCCGGTTAAAAACCCTTAAGTATTTTTATGGCTGTGAAGGAAGCGCGAATGGATTTGCATCCATTTGTGGCGATGATAGGAGTCAGGCGGGGTTCTTAAGCTCTGGTTTTTTTTATTTATTTTTTTAAGTTTACATTTCCATTTCCTTTTTTGTCTTTTATCTTTTTTTTCTCAGAAAAGCCGCTCGGTACACATTGAGCCTGGACCGGTGCCAGTCTCGATTGAGCGCAGCAACGTCCGTATTCCTTGTTGGATTGCTGTGCCGTACAACAGCATTAATATGTCCGCCCATATCTGAGCGTGACGTTTGGCTGCGTTCACGTAGCGCCGTCTCTGACACTTCTGCGCGCTCTGCCGAGAGTGTGAGCCCTTTTGTCACACTTTCCCTGGGAAACAAAGGTGCTGATAGTGTGTCATCTTGTTTGAAACAATGAACACCTCTTTTTTATAAGTGTCCTTTAAAATTGAGGGCATGATAAAATATTTAACATCAAATAAACACGCGACTGAAGCTAATTAAACCGTCATAAATAAATATGTTTACCAAATTATCATTTTACCACAGCTTTATGGTTATGATCAAAGGAAAAAAAGCAAATTCAGAAAGAGCATAAGTATTGTTTCTATGGCAATAAATGAGAAGTCAGTTAAACCAATCAGAAAAGTATTGTATGTATAAATATAGATTTTGCACTGGTCAGTGTTATGGGCCATAGGATACTGATACTTTACCAAAGATATATGAAAAATACACATATAGTCTCTGCACACCATCGTCATATAGATTTTTAAATTTTTATTTTATTTTATTTTATTTTTTTGAGGTCTCAGAGGCCTGCATTTGACCTCAGCTGCCTGCATTTGACCAGAGAGGTCTGCAATAGACCTCAGGGGCCTGCATTTGACCTCAGAAGTCAATATTTTGGTCTCAGGGGCCTGCATTTGACTTCAGAGACCTGCATTTGGCCTCAGAAGCTTGCCATTGGTGACATTGTAGCAACAAAAGATGCTCTGGCTCAATTGAACTACTGTGCCTTGTTCTTGACTTTTAGTTATGAATTTAAGCAAGTGTTACATTTTTTTCATCGTACATTTTGCGATACTCAGGGAACACTGAACTTAGCATTCCTTAAAAAAATAAAGAGCTTTCTGTAATTCTTTAGTCTGTATTAAAGGAAATACATTGTGGTTGGATGCAGTCTGTCCACATCTAGGTGCTACTCAGTCCCAATACATATTTATCTAGTTATGTAATATCAAAAGAGACCAAATTTTTCAGATCCATCGAGTTTATACATAAGCCTTTTTTTCAAGGTCTGCTTTCATAATCATCTCGGAGGAGCATCCACTGAGAAACAAAAGTAGGCTTTTATACGGTCAAAAAGTCGCTCAAAACCTTTAAACCTCAGTGGGGGCGGTAATGACATGCACACTGCATTTATTCCCCAGAAGAAAGGGGAAATGCTGACTTTCAACAAATGAACACACTGACCTTTATGCAATAAATATGACACAGGCAGTATAAATACACAAGATATCTTGTCCTTGAATGTTGCAGTTCTGCCCACTAAATTTTCAGCACTACCTATTTTTAAAGCTAATAGTGTTTTTTGCATTGGGTTTACTTTTTGTTGTATATTTAGGGTTACACCTCTTTATTAGATTGGGTTGCATACGGTATTTTCATTCTAAATACTAACAGTAGCTGTTGACTGAATGTTCAGTGCAGGGCTAATTGTCTCATCGTTTGGAGTTCACAAATGAAACATCCAAATTCTCCCCCATCTTCTTGTTTGCTTTTCTATGTGACATTTCATCTGTGGTCATATCTACTTGCATGTGCATACATTGAGAAGCCAATGGAAAATGCTTACATTAGCATGGCGTGTTATGTAGCTAAGCTTATTGTTTTATGACGTGTAATGCACACGGTTTTTCCAATTGTATCTGATGCGAGTTCACGTGTATGCATGCATGCATACATGTTGGTTCATTTAAGCCTCAAGGCTTCATGAATTAGCCTGTTTTTTTATTTTTATTTTTTTTCCCCTAGAAAAAAAGTTTCACTGCCAGTGCTGAGGATATATTCAGATTTTTGAGTGTTACTTTATTTTGTACTCTAACAATCCGAGCTATGAATTTATGAGTCCTGGACCCTCAATCCGCACATCTGCGCCGCTGTCTTCCTCTGGCCTTGAGAATGCAGTTCAATTTATTAAAGCAAAGCAAAGGACTCATTATTTCAAACGGCGGGAGAGTGGTGACACGCCGAATTGGTTATTAATGGTACGGCTCTGTCATAGGGCTGTTGAAATTTAATGATATCCTACGAGAAAATATGAGGGTGTCACTTTCCAAAAAGTCATGCTAAATGTCAGCTTTTTAAAGTCCTGACGCTAATTTTATGCCTCTGCACAGTAATGCTTTGGAGAGCGTTTAGGAAACACGGGCCAGTGAGTCTGCTTATTATCCCGCTCACCTTCTCTCCTCTTTCCAAATGGGTTTGTGCAGCAAGCGATTTAATCTCTAAATGTAGGGAACATTAGGGGAGGGATGGAAAAAAAAAACAAAAAAAAACAGCCGTGCTGGTTTTTGCGGAGATAAGGGCGTTAAAGCCAAACATAAGCTGTTGATCCAAACCCAACCTGCTCAACCACTCGACTTTCTGTCTCTCAGAGGAACAGGACAGAGGCTTCATTTACATCTCTGTAATCCAGCAGTTTTCTGACATGTTTATATGATTTCCGTACAGGTGCTTTTTTTATTAGTATTTATGACAATGCAGGACATATACAAGTTACAAAGATGTGGGGAGAAAGAAGTATTACCGTAGAATGTTTATGCCATTATTTTGACTGTTAGACTTTGTTGGCTAATGCCAGCTGTTGTGAAACTAAACATTATGTTGCATATACCATTTTTAACCGCACTATACAGCATGTACTAAATCTAATAGAGCTTCAGACGAAAACTAAACAAGAAATTATACAAAATACCTTAACACCGGCGAGAGAATTATTCTCAAAGCGCCGTTTGACATGGGAATCATTACGCCCTCCCTCACACATCATGGTCCTATTAATAAGAACAAATATGCACAATGCGGTGCTGTTCTCCGCGATCAGACTGAAAGGTCATAACCGCTATAACTGAGGCAGGCTACTTCTTCAATAACAGTGGCAGGTGGAATTAAATTTAATTGTGCGCTGAAAGCGCCGCTCCGCTTTGTCGAGAGGGAGCTGACATCCTCCAGGTTTTCAGCGTTCGGCTCTCCTGCTGGGAAGAATACAAGTTTGCAAGGACACTGGCTTCACCTGTCAATATATCACCATGACTGCCGCCGTGGCGAACCGTGCCCTCTTCCTGTTTTTTCTTTCTACACCCACCCCCCCCTCTCCCCCCGGCCCCCCCCCCGCCCCAACTCTAAAGAGGGGTCTGTTTGTACGGTGGAGGAATGCAGGAGACAGTCCAATCCTGCAGCTCGTGCACCTTGAATTGAAGGGTTGGGTGAAAGGCCCCTGCGGGATTGCCGTTCAAACGCAGGATCTCCCAAAAACATACGGCGTTTTCTGAACCCCCAAGGTCAATTGCAATTATTTGGATTTTTCTTTTTTTGAATTTGCAAATTGTTTTTCTGTAGACCTGTCTCAGAACAGCCGTTTCTTAATCTCACTGACCGTGCGTCGGCCGAAAGGTCTGTCTGTGCACAGAACATTTTGACTTTCCATCAAAAATATTTTTTTAGGGTTCGCATTTTGGTTTCACGCCCTTTTTTCCACTAGAATTAAAATGCTTGTTTTTTCTTGGTGTTATATATTCTGAGCCAAGAGCTTACAACAGTATAAATCTAATAACATGTAAATTGAAGATAAGCCCATAGCCCTGATATTTTTCTCCCTCCATAGTTTGTCAAGTCAATTCCTAACCCTCTGTTTTAGCAGCACAACACAAAATAAGGACAGAGAAAATTAAGTGGAAAAGTGATTTATCACTGCTAGTATACTGTCAAGGACTCCCACTGCTGCTAAGAGGAGGGGGTGGGGGGGGGCATTATTTTAAATTATGGCATTACATTCAGAATGAATTGTATTTACAGCGTCCCATTTTTATTTGTGGCTCCTATTATCCGGCGAAACAGTTGTGCATGAAATGTTGTTTGTGACACAGGTGACCTGAAAGGATTTCATAAGTATTTCACAGTGTCGCGCGAGAGGCTGTCACATCTGGTGCTGGCAGCCTGGCTGGAGAAATATTACCTGGAAATGGGGCATTCAATTCTACCAGTTCCATCACTTCAACGTCTGTCGCTGTAATTAAGTTGCAGTCGATGATTCTGAACCAATGGTGAGAAGTAAACATCAGAATGTGTGCCAATATTTAGAGCCCCTCAGATACAAGCGGAAAGCAGGCAGAGAAATGGGCAAGTAAGGCTTTTGTGAAAATGACATATTGTGCAAAGTGTGTTTAGCGATGGAAATTCATTTATTTAGTGACATTGCCACACTGAACAAAATGTTATGAAATGCCAAGCGCAAAACGCAATATGTAATACTGGCCGCATTGACGGTTTTTACAAGTATTGAATGTTGGCTGGGATTCAGCATTCAATTGTGCTGAACTTTGACAGTTAAAAGCGATATTTTATTTTCTTCACACAGTTTTCTGAGCTCAGCAATGACTAAAACTAACTTGCCAATCTGAGTTTGTGAAGAAAAGGTGTAGCATTTGCGTTTACTTGTAAGTCCGTAGTTTAATTTTAATTAAATTTTGATTGAATCCAGGTCCATTTTGTTTGGTACTGTTTATTATTTTGTTTGGAGGGCTTCTTTTTTAAAAACGTATTTGGCTGCATATCCTACCTTAACTTAGGCTAGTCCTTAATCAATGGAAGATCCATTTTTGAATCTAGATTTGGCGAAAGGCACAACCCACGGCAGATTTGTATATTCTAAAGAGAAACTGCTCCCTATGATTGCACATTTGGCTGAAGATTTCCATGTTACATTTTAAAATCTAGAAAACGTTCACCCCCTTGGCAGGTGGTTTCTGGCAGTAGTTAAAAGAGAAATCTTTCTTGGAATCTAGTTCCATGATTAATTACGTCAGCGGTTGCTGGGTAGGATATCTTGTGGATTATGCCACTGCCACTGTTTCCTGGTAAGTATTTATATTTACATCTGGATTATGGACTGTATGAGTGATTACCTCACTGGCATTTACTTCTATATTCAGTATTAGAACTTCTATATTTATATATACTTATGCATTAAAGGTACACTATGCAGGATTTTTAGCCTGGCTAAACCCGGCCTACTCACCTTTGTTGAGGCAGAGATTGTATAGTACAAGCAAGAAACACGGAAAATATGTCAAGCGAACATAAAATGAAAATAACATTTCATTCACTTTTCATTCCCTTGCTAAACTTCAGCTGTCGCCATTGAGGAAAAGAAAATCCTAGGTTGACTCCGATTCTTGAACATGCCCTGCAGGCTTGTTACTTCGCTGTCTTCTTCACCTCCGCCATTGCAGTAGCTAGCTGGCAATGGCAACAAAGGCCTGATCCCACACCACAGGCTCTGTAGCCACACCCACCCCTCCCCACACAGAAAAGAGTGCCACACGCTCATTTTCGTATTGAACTCTATGGAAGAATAAGTAAGGAGAAACAACCCTTAAAGTGATCCATCCATATCTACTGTATATCTGGCAGCAGAGTGATGGTTTGAGGCTCGTTTGATACCTCAGACCCTTGATGACTTAGGGCCATTTAGCCAACCATGTGTTCCATACTATTCCCGTGTAATTTACAGCTTAATCTAGTCCCACCCCCCAATTTCCATAGAGATCCATTCAAATGCAGAGATGTTATAGTATCGCTTGTAAGAGTACCTGAAAATAAGATATCAAGTGTCTTTTGATATCCTTTTATACCCAGTCATGATAGCATTACCTGTTTACCCGTGGAATGTTTGAAACAGGTGTTCCTTTTTCTTTTTTTTTCCACTCTTTTTTTTGCCCCGTCCCAACTTTTTTGGAACGTGTTGCAGGCATCAAATTTGGTATTAGCGTATATTAATTATATTAAAATATATGTAAAAGAGAATTTACAAATCACTGCTTTCTGCTTTTATGTGCATTTTTCCCAACCTTTTTGGAATTGGGGTTTGTACCTTAAATAGAGGGATTTACATCTTTACCCCCATAGCCTATTCTTTGAAATGGTTAGATTTTACTAAATTGATCATGAACATCTATTTTAGCTAGTTATATAGATTCTCTAATGAGACGAGAACATGATAATGACAATGTATAGCGTGAGAAAGCTTTGTGTTTACTTACTATTTGATTATTCTAATAATTTACATATCTGTCAACCTTTACTGCCATTAAAGAGATACCAAATCTCCCTGCATAAATAACCTTCTGAACACCATGAACTAGTCTTGTTGCCCCCCTATGCACATCTGTACATATTTCGTTATCTGATAACCATTAACAAATACTGAATGCTGCACATGTTCAAAAGAAATCTTTTTTTTTTTTCTTTTTTTTTTAAGTCCTGGTTTCACAAGCTAAATTTCCAGTCGGTCCCAGGGGTAATTTACCTAGGGATTTTTTTTTTTTTAGAAACTGAGATATCAGGAGAAAAGTAAAACGGGTAGGTTTCTGCAGGAACACACAACAACTCAACACAGTTGAATTTGCTAATTAGTAATTAATTAATTTGCTTTTAGTATTGAGTAGCATGTGACCGAGTGAAGCTAAAATGACACTCAGAATGTCTGTGCATTCAGGGCTCATAGGGCTTTATTGACTGATGATTTGGTATATTTATATATATATATATATATATTTATTTATTTATTTATTTATTTTAATTTATTATTTTCATAATAATTCACCGGTCACCATTTCACAAGGTAAAATTTGTATGCACTCACTAAGATAAAATGGTGTTAAGTGAATTATCATTTTTAAAGATTGATCAAACAATTCTTACAATGTGTAAAGGTGTACATTTCTAGTCATAATTTAAATCGTAAATCAATGTGTGTGTGTGTGTATTGAAATTATTTGTGTGTGTGTGCGTGTGGGTGGGTGTGTGTGAGGGGGGTGGGGGGAGGTGTGTGCATGCATGACTGTTTTTCATCATCAAAAATTCCCTGTTACTCAAAATTGCTTAGAGGGAAGGCCAACTGTGTCTAAACAGTCATTTGTTTAACAAATGATTTATGATCATTGTCAAATATGGGACATGCTAACAAATCAATTACATTTCTCTAAAGAGAAAACCTGCCAGTGCTTTTACATATTGTAACACACTGCAACAGTCTGGGTGACTTACCCTTGTGTTTTTGCTGGGACATGAAGTTAGAATACAGAGCTCTAGGTGTCATTCTAAGAAGAAAGAATGAACGCCACTAAAACCAAACATCATTCTATATTCAATGATGGCAAGCACTGGGGTTTCATGATTCGTGTTTATGTAGTTCCTTTCACTCAAGAACTTGAGGCACCTTGCTACGTGTGTGTGTGTGTGTGTGTGTGTGTGTGTGTGTGTGTGTGTGTGTGTGTGTGTGTGTGTGTGTGTGTGTGTGTGTGTGTGTGTGTGTGTGTGTGTGTGTGTGCTTTTGTGTGTGTGCGTGTGCGCGTAAGTGTTTGTGTGTGTGTGTGTGTGTGTGTGTGTGTGTGTGCGTGCGTGTGTGTAAATGAGTGCGTGTATATGTGTGTGTTTGTCTGCGTGTCTGTGTGTGACTATGTGTCTGTGTGTGTGTGTGTCTCTGTTTTTGTGTGCGCGTATGTAAGTGTTTGTGTTTCTGTGTTTTTGGGTATGTGTGTGTGCGTAAATGTTTTTGTGTGTGTATATGAGTGTGTGTGTGTGTTTGTGTGTGACTGTGTCTTTTTGGGTGTTTGTGTGTGCGTTTGTGTGTGACTATGCTCTTTTTGTGTGTGTGCGCGTGCGTGTGTGCAAGTGTGTGTGCGTGAGTGTGTGTGGGTGGATGAGTGATGCAAAGCAGCTATTATATATCAGTGCTTTTAACATTATGAGTACAGACTGAAATTTAATTATCCCGTATTATTTCCTAAATGTTCCTCCACTGTCTCCGGACTGGTATCTTCTTACCCTATGCAGTTTGTGGTGTTTGGATATTGTGTGTGTGCATCGTCGTGCCTATTCAGTTCTGTACACTGCTACTGTAATGCTCAGTTTCATAACCGTGAGCAAAATATTGTCCCTTTGTTGCTCTCACTATTATAAAGCCCACAGGTGAATTAGCGAAATAGGAATGTCAGTAAAAAATCTTTCTTGCAATCTCCAGATATTTTATATATTTTACTCATAATACACAGTAGATGGATAAATTTTTTTTTTTCCAAGGAAGAAACATTCACTGTGGCTCACTGTGGATAGGTAGTGAATATAATAGGTCCAGTATAGTACGGTAGGTGCAGTAATGAATATCATTTTTATCTAGCCACATCAATAATTAAATGAATAACCTTTGTCTCATTGTTAAAAATGTTGTACATTCAGCCCAAATGTACAATAAAATTTGAGCATCAAATTAAATTCTAATAAACATAGAAAACATCAATTTTTATGTTGGTAGGCAATTTTGGGCCCACGATGCATCCCCATGCATTGTGATTTCTTCTACAACGAGTTGGCAACACAAAACTTAACTATACATATATTTTTAAAAAAGTGAACTTATGAAATAATATCATGGGTGCATACTCCTGTTTGATGGGCACCATTTAACTTCAGGAGAAATTGAATGTGTTGCATTTTCTATTGTAATTAATCATCTCGAGCAGACAGCCTTTGAAAACGGGGAAACGCTGCTCTTGTTCTCGCTGGACTGCTGCGGTTCATATCAGCCCCTTTCCCTTCCCGAAAAACATCCAGAACACAGGCTCTAATAGTGGGGCTCCTAATATTCAACTGTTGGTTAGCTGACGTTTCCAGGGCATTTGCAGATGTCGGCTATAATCTCTAATGTTTTTGCTCAATCTGCTCAGGAGATGGATGAAATAAATACTTTAAACTAATTAATGTAAGACCAGCTGTTAGCGAGACTTGGCAGGCGTTAGTGAATATTGATGGGGGAAGCGAGGCTGCTCTTCCCGTCGTTTATCTGCTTGTAATTTGGATTGCTGTGTAAACTTATATAATGCCGCGTGCGGCTGGATTGCGCGTTTTGTAGGGAGTGTGTACAATTAAGATTCGATATCAAAACTTTTGAGAACTAGACAGGGCCGTGTGAGTTCGCTGCCTACACCCGTGACGGGCTTGCTGGAGATGCTGAAATCATAGGTGTGGTGAACACAGTCAGTTTTTGAACCTTTGAAAAACAAAAAAATATATATGCCCTTGCTCTTGAAAGATGTCCGTCTTCGTGAAAAATATATTCAATATTTTCACTTGATATCCGCAAATAATATACAGCATCATTACTGTTACTACGCCAGTGTCTCCAGTTTCAATGGGAAGACCATTTAGAGTGTGTGTTTGTCGAAATCATGCTTATTAACATATGTGTCTGATGTATCTTTTCTGCTTTTATTGGTTATATTTTTCATTTATCTTAATTTTTATTTATTGGTATTTACATCTATACATACACTTATTTGTCAAACAACAAACAATTATTTGAAAAATATTTGTGTGCTGTATGTGTGTGTGTGTGTGTGTGTGTGTGTGTGTGTGTGTGTGTGTGTGTGTGTGTGTGTGTGTGTGTGTGTGTGTGTATATATATATTTATATTCCTCATGGACAGTAATATTTTTATCAGTCTCAATACATTTTCCGTTCTGTCTGTGTAGTTTATCAATTTGTTGCTGACAAAACGGCCTTCAAAGGCTCCTTTTATTTAGATGGTAAGAGCCACCTCTGTATGACAGCTTAAAGATAATGTCACCCCACTCTGTTTTCCTGTAAACGGGTGTGGAGTTATGATAGCCCCGCATGGCAGATGGCGGGAGTTGCCCTTACTGCTGTGATGGATGGAATATGATGTCATCACAGATTTGACAAGCACCAATGGGCTCGCAAAGGAAGCAGGCCCTCTGAGGCTTCCGATCCGGCTGCTTTGAATTCTAAATCTTGAACTCGGATGACATCTGCTAAATGGTGAATGTGCAATTTGTATTTTTTATGATATTGTTTAACCCTTCGCAGCCCACCTCCCTTAGCGGTCCCCCTCAACCCGCACCCCCCACCCCGCCAAAACATAATGGGATTGAGTCTTTGCTGCCAGGAAGATGATATTAAGGAGTCAGGCCCTGTTACCTCGGGGTGGGTAGAGGAAAACGTTCAGCGCTTTCACCTCCTCTATTGTGAGATTAGGAGGGGCAGATCTACCTTTGTGCCATTAGGAACAGTGCGTTTTGGTTGGCAGATCTGCAAGCTCCATTTTTTTTTTCTTTAAGATATGTCACATAATTGAAGAATTAATTAACTTATGGGAAGCCCCCAGCATTATATTTCTCAACAATGACTCCAAGGCAGATCATTGTGCAATATCCTTTTATTTTACTTTTTTCCAAAACAAAGTATATCAGTGTTGAAACCTACTGTGTATATATATATATACGTATGTATATATATATATACAGATCCTTTCCAAAAAATTAGAATATCATGGAAAAGTTTTTTTTTTTCCATAATTCCATTCAAAAAGTGAAGCTTTCATAGATTATAGATACATTACACACAAAGTGTAATATTTCTAGCCTTTATTTGTTTCATTTTTCATAATTTTGGCTTACAGCTCCAGAAAACCCCCAAAACAGTATTTCAAGAAATTAGAATAGTGTGTCGAAAATCTGCATTTACTTCAGTTATTTCAGAGAATGAGTGGAGTGGCTTGACTCGAGGAATCCGACAGTTGTAGCCCATGTCCCGGATACGTCTGTACGTCTGCATCTCCGCCAATTTTTGGAATCGTCTTTGCTTGACAATCCGCTGAAGCCTACGGTCATCTCTTTTGCTTGTGCATCTTCTCCTGCCACATTTTTCCCTTCCACTAAACTTTCTATTGATATGCTTGGACACTGCACTCTGTGAACAGCCAGCCTCCTTAGCGATGACCTTTTGTGGCTTACCCATCTTCTGGAGGGTGTCAATGATGGTCTTCTGGCCAATTGTCAAGTCTGCAGTCTTCCCCATACTGAACCAAACTGAGATAAACTTTGCAGGTGTTTTGAGTAAATTAGATGATAGTGTGACACTCAGTCTAAAACATTCATTCTCTGAAATAACTGAAGTAAATGCTGATTTTCGACACACTATTCTAATTTCTTGAAATACTGTTTTGGGGGTTTTCTGGAGCTGTAAGCCAAAATTATGAAAAATGAAACAAATAAAGGCTAGAAATATTTCACTTTGTGTGTAATGAATCTTTTCCATGATATTCTAATTTTTTGGAAAGGATCTGTATATATATATATATATATATATATATATATATATTGCTTTAAAAAAAGAGTCCTTGCATTGAATTACAATTTGTGATTCTCCTTTCAGAGCCACTAGGTGGTGTAACCTTCAGAGCAGAGAAAGGATGCATTTGTTTGTTGTTATAAATACGATCATTGCTAGTGCTGTGTGTAATTCTGCAAAACAGCGGTACAGTCAGTATAATACCAGGCTGTACAATATGTATTTCTCACTTTATTGCAGTTTTCTCTGTTGATATGCTTAGCACAAGGTCAGTAAAAGACCTGATTTACACTATAAAAATATGTTTCTGTCCATTTGGACTGTATAGTATATTTTCTATTTTATGTTTCCTACCAAAAGAATCTGGTAACACTGAGCATAAGAAATTGTTGGTGCAATGCTATAAACATTGTGCATTGTACAATACAAGATACCCATACTGTAGAAGCAGCTGTCTGCTTACTATAGTCATATCTCTTATATATAGCTACATGTGATCTCACAACAGCACGGAAGTTACAATGAAAAACTGGAGAGTGACCAGTGACAAATTATTGCTACTATTTACCAACATCTTTTTTTTATTTTTTTAATCTAGTTTTAATTCACAAATATTACAATTATCACAACAAGAAGCTCATAAATACAACACACTTTGAATTTATGGAGAGTGAATGGAGTGTATGTTCATTTTTCATACCAAGAGTCCATGTTCGGTCATAGATAATAATAATAACTATGTAAGGGATAATACACGACGAGGTGGTTATTATCAAAAAATAATGACCGACACGGAGGCAAAGAAACCCCCCCCCCCCCCCCCCCCCCCCGACACAAAGCTGTCTTGCCTTTTAAAGATGGTTTGGTCACGCAGTGTAGCCTATTTTAAATTAGGCTAAGGAAATATATTTCAGATTCGCATCATGATAATTATGTTGCATTCAATGTAACTTGTCCTATCTAAGAAATTTTGCTGGATAAAAATTTTTCCATAGCCAATACAGATTAACGTGCTTTGTGAAGTAACTTGCATTCACACAACCAGTCAGCATGTTGCTCACGTTAACTTACAGGTAAATTCCTACTATGATAAATTTGTATTTCCAAACTGAATAAATACTGCACCTCTAACCACAAAAATGTTTTGATTAAAGTTTAAAGTTGTCACTAAGATATTTGTCAAATACAAACTTTTTTTTCTGCAGATTTAATGTTATTTTCTGGTTGTAGCCTAATTGTTGCTAGCTACGGTTACTACGTTAGCCTTCTAGAGGAGAGGAGAGGAGTTAGGCCTATGGCTCGCAGTAGATATATAACTAGATAGATAACTGCGTAGCTAACTCTGTGATGATATACAAACCCCAATTCCAAAAACGTTGGGACAGTAGGCCTATGTAAAATGCACATAAAAGCAGAAAGCAGTGATTTGGTTCATTTTAAGGGTTGTTTCTCCTGACTTATTTTTCCATAGAGTTTAATAGAAAAATTAGTCAGGAGAAACAACCCTTAAAGTGATCCATCCATATCTACTGAATATCTGGCAGCAGAGTGATGGTTTGAGGCTCGTTTGATACCTTGCCTTGATGACTTACAGCATTTAGCCAACCATGGTTTTTTTTTTTTTTGTCCCAACTTTTTTGGAATGTGTTGCAAGCATCAAATTTGGAATTAGCGTATATTTACAAAAATCTATAAAGTTTATATGGTAAAACATTAAATATCTTTTTTTTGTAGCCTACTGTTTTCAATTAAATATATGTAAAAGAGAATTTACAAATCACTGCTTTCTGCTTTTATGTGTATTTTACGTACTGTCCCAACTTTTTTGGAATTGGGGTTTGTAACTAGGCCTATATAGTTACCTAGCCAGTAGGGCCTATTCCATTTGCATTAAAACAATGACGAAAATTGTAGCCCAGTTTCAGTAAAGTAATGTTAGCCTACTAAGCGTTCGTTTCAACCTACAAGGCAGCGTAGGCTACGTCTGCCATCCAGTAGTCACTGAGGGAAAGAAAGTAACGTTAGCTACATTCTTGCTTCTTTTACTTTAATTAAATTAATTTATTCCACTTACTTCCTTGTTTGTTTTGGACTCTGAATTTGCCGGTTATGGAGCAATAGTTAAGTTTCCCATTCCCAGGTTGTGTAGGCTGGCCATTGCAAATTGTTGACGCACATTAATTTCGAACGGTGAATAAAATGTTGCCAGCGCTACTTCATAGCAGGTCGTTCATAAGAAAAATAAATGACCACCTCCCAGCCAGTCAGAATTGAGTATTCACCTAGACCATGGTACAAAAAATAATAATAACACCCCTCAGTTGGCCTACATTCACAGCTACCTGGCCACTTGACCCCACCTTGTTATATAACCGACAAGCGAACGTGGAAATCAACGGCAGCAGTTGCCCCGTCTGTCGACACAAATATTCAGTTCATCTCACAGCTTGTGTAAATACTGCCTTGCCCATATTGATTTTTTAAAGCCAGGGATTAAATACATGTGCCCAAAAAATGGCTTGACCACTGTGCCCGGGGGAGGGAGGAGGGGTTGTGGGGGGGTGGGGGCGGGGGTTATAAAATTGATACATGGTAAATGAAGGTTCACTGCTCACTGCCATATGGCCTTTTCTTGAAGAGCCTGCACCCTTGCTAATCTAGGCCTGCCATATGGGTCTGGTGGAGAGGCAGCCTTCAGATTTGAAAGCGAATGTGCCATATGGATTGGGTGGGGTGAGCCGAGCTGTGCACCTTTCGCATTCTCTGAGAACGTTGGTTACTATAGAAATGTTGCATTAACAAAGGGTTTTTGTTTTTTTTGTAATTGAAGGCTGTGGAACAGTGCTGAGCAACACACATAGCAGTCAATAATCAGGGTTTATTTGGGGATGGGAGAAGGTGGCTACCAATCATTTCCAGCTGATTGTTTGTACAATGTGTTAGTGTAATGCTACACAACAATGGTCTATAAGTGTCGCCCCACAAACACACACACATACACGCACACACACACACCTCTTTTTATAACCAGGGTCCCCATTTTTAAACGACTTGTGTTTCTTGTAGTGGTCATCTTGGTTTCATCTTGTTGTTTGAATTGCATTAGGGGTCTGATTTGCTAAGATCATTAGCGTGTGCAAAACCTTTCAGCACACACAAAACCAATAACATGACCAATGATTGGTCATGGTATTTGTGTTGCACCAATCATTGGTTGTGTTATTACTTTTGCGTGTGCGAAGGTCTTAGTAAATCAGGCCCTAGGTGTGTAGTAGTGTTTGGAATAAAGGCATTGCAGTGGTGCCGTATCCTTTCATTAATGTCTTCATTTCACTTGGCCTGCCATAGAGCATAAAGGTTAGGGAGCTGGGTTTGTAACTCCAGGGTTATAGGTTGATTCCCAGGTGGGGTATGGGCGTTGTACCCTTAAGCAAGGTACTTAACCTGAAATGCTTCAGTAAACATCCAGCTATTTAAACACTTTGTGTGACGAATGTAAGCTCTGTTCTGGATAGCAGCCTCTGTTAAATGCCTGAAATGTAACTTATTTTATTCCATCTTCCCTAAAAAGCATTAATTATACTGTTCAAATGGTCTATGGTATTTTTTTCTTCTATTGCTTATATTGTACATTGTCTTCCTTCTAATATAAACTTTTAATTTGATTTGCACATATATTATATGCACTTTATTTCAACCTTTACACTATGCTCTCAATATAATCAAATGTGTTTAATCTATGTGTTTAATGTGCTTTCCAAGATGTTGTTAATTTCATTAATAATAATAATTACAATTTTTATTGTTTTTATAAAATTTTTAAATTGTTATTGTTTCTGTTGTTGTTGTTGTTGTTGAGTGAAGAATTAAACAATTCTGATACATTGTAATGTGCTAAAAACTAATTCTTTACAATCAGCGGGCCAAGATAGTCCTTGCTTTTGTGGAATCATTTTTATTTTTGTGTGTTTTGTACACAGATGAGACACCACTGTGCACTTCAATGGTAAGAGACAGCTATGAAAGATTGACCCTGTCTGGCCAGACTTTGCCTCCCGGATTCCACTCCCCCTTCCTCTTCCCCTGATGGGTTATCATCCATAGAGACACTCCTGACAAAACATACAGGTATGCATTTCCTGCCACGTCACATCACTGCTATATATCTCCCTCAGTGTGTGTGGTGTGTGTGTGCGTGTGCGTGTGCGTGTGCGTGTGCGTGTGTGTGTGTGTGTGGTGCGTGTGTGTGTGTGTTACCGACAAAGTTAAATATTTATATACTCATAAAGATACGATTGAGGATTGTGTTTTAGATTAATTATAATTTTTATTCTTAAAGGTTAATCAAAAAATGTTTACATTTTGAACTGTGTAAAGGTTTACATATTTATTAATAATGTGTGTGTGTATTGGACTGTGTGTGTGGGCGTGTGTGCATACGTGCGTGCATGCGTGCGAGCGAGCCTGGGTCCTTTTAACCAACTTAGAAAAGAAAGTGATGGGGGCCTGCTGGTGGCGTGTCCTGTAGTGCATGACTGGGGCCAGCCGGTCTGGTACCACATCCTGACCGTGCCAGTGCAGACTGTGACTGATAACTGCAGGGTGATGCCAGCCGGACTGGTACCACATCCTGACCGTGCCAGTGCAGACTGTGACTGATAACTCCGCAGGGTGATGCCCAATTGAAACTAGCGTTGCCCATGGATGGGAGGGTTTCAGTCGGCTTGTGACTGACTATTGTGCCATTCTTATATTAAGACCTTTATTAATCCCTATAGGAATACCTGTCTCTCTGTTTACTGACATATTTCCACAGTATGTTTTACCCAGTAAACCTGACTGCAAGGGAGGGGCTGAGGTGGATGTCGATGGGCGGGGTTTGATGTCAAGCCCCGCCCTCCTGTAGCCTGCAGTCAGTTGCCTCTCTGTTCTGCCCACTGCTGGTGGGAGGGGTATTTGGGGAGGGAGGGGATTTTTTTGGAGGTCAGAAGGAAGAGGGAACGATAACATCGGCCATGTTAGAACAATATTACCTCTGTATGCTATATCATCAGCATTGAGGAGCAAGTGTTGCTTTCTTTTTGTATTTTATTTTTATTTATTTTATTTACTTAAGAAAAAAATTCTTAAGAAACAAAAGGAAAACACATTTATGGCTTTTTAAGAAAACGTTGCAATTCAGCCTGGGTCGTACCGTGGCATCATCACACGTCACTAAATTGTTAATTATACATTTGTGGAGATAAGTAAGTATTAAGATTGGAAAGTTATACGTTAACAGCTTTACTGTTTTAAAAATAAAAATTTGAATCCACTAAGACTGCAGGTAGCTTGAAGCGCACAGTATAGTGCCAGAACTCATATTGCCCAGGCCATTTAACTTGTGATATAGACATCAAAGGTCACGGTGCTCTTTGGAGCCCAACTGGTGATACACTCTTATTAACCCCAAATGTACTGTGTGTGATCTTCCCCGTGCTATAGCAGTAGAGTAAGTCATCTTTCAACATGATGTCTGGCTGCAGATTTGATGGAATATTTGAGCAGAAGTCAACAAAAGGAAACCAAGCAGAAAATTGAGATAAGGCAACTTTATTAAAATTGGGGTCAACAAAACGAACAATTAATAAGACATAGCCCATTGCATTTGGTTTAATTGCATGTGTGAAGGGAATAATTGTTTTGATATGGTCACAGCACCGCTTGTCAGCAAGTATGCAAATATTTCTTTGAACATTATCTTGACTAAAGGCCACTTAAGCATTTAAGTCAGATCTCATTTATTTGTACAATGACATATTTCTTCACTATGGAAATCTTAATTTTACTTACCGTCCTATTCGTTACTACTTCTGTGTAATCCTCAAATATTCGAGACAATACTGGAAAACTTACATTTGTGCATTACCTAAATCAAGCATGATGACATGCCTCCAATAATTCAATATTTTTGTAACTCTTTTTCTGTATGCTATATTTAATAAAAATTTTATTATGAAAGTGGGGATTGTAAATTTTGAAACATGCAAGCAGATTGTTTGGGGGGGAAAAGCGCACACCTTTTCCGGTTTCCTTGATTTTAAGTCCTTCCAATATACTCTGAAGCAGTGTGCTCCATCTCTTTTGTGAAGCAATTCGGATGTGACTTCATTGTTTTGTTGGACACAGCCCTTAAAAATATTCACTGCACATCCATGGTTGTATCATTCAGACATTTGCAACAGAATACAAGTATTTCATAATAGTCACATACAGTATGTGCATAATAGGCTTAAAAAAACGTTCAAAAACATGCGTGTTTTTACATAACAGCAGCAACGTATTTCAGCCCTAAGTGTGATAAATGGTTGCTGTGGAAATGTCGACTGCGGGACTTTGGCTAAATGTAACAAGATAAACTCTTAAGGTAAGATATTTGGTTTCATAAACATATTTATACGAGAGATTTTGGAGAAAAAAATTTTGTGTCTTCTAAACCGAAAGTGCATCAGGTGCTGTATATACTACGGTAAGCAAGGGAAAACGCTCATTTGTACAACGTTTAAAAAATATATTATTGTTTCTATATCTGAACATTTACGGGGTTTTCTTAAAGCTGTAGTTCAGACAAACATGAATACTATAATTGGGAAGGATACGTCTACCACTAGGGGGCCTACATGGATCGGGTTAATGTGGCTGTGTATGCACAAGTGTTCTTTTGCATCTTTTGTTGTTGGTGATTTTTGCTTAATGCTGAGTGTAGGCCATTAGCATTTCTAGCCAACAAAGCTGTCCTGGCAATGTTAATATTGCTGTTGTCCGTTATCTGTATTGAAATTTTTTTATATACTGTATGTGTGCTGTATTTTAAGTTATTATTTTAAGGTTAATGTTTCTCTGCATATTATACGGATGTAAATTTGTGTCTTAACTCAATACTATTTTAACTTTTATAATAGTATTTAGAATAGAAGTGTAGTATAGCTGATTTACCCACAGCTTACTGTGAACTGCAGTCAACGTTCATTACTAGGGATAGCTGCTACATTATGGGAAGGATGTGCTTTGTCTTGTCTGTTCTGTAGTGATTTTGATGATGTCTCTGTATGCACTTATTGTACGTCGCTTTGGATAAAAGCGTCTGCTAAATGAATGTAATGTAATAAGAATAACTAACTCTTGTGGATTTGTCAAGGGCCTTTTGGAACAGTTCATGCACACATACACACACACACACACACGCACACACATATCAACCCAGGCTCTGCATGTTGCATTAGGAGTCATAGGTAATTAGAGGATTTTAAAGCTGAATGCCAGGGGACTCTGAGCTGCGGACAAGAGCCCATCTGGAGTCCACATCTGAGTGATATGGGAAAATGTGAATGAACTAATGCCGACAAACACAGAAAAACCTGTGTTCTGTAATGGCCATGCTGTGTATGACCAAGGATATAGAGCTCAGAAAACCAGTCTGCACACTTCTGATGTTTAGGCAATCTTTTGTTATGTATACTAACTGTGAGGGGGATTACAAATGAGTAAAACATAATGAGAAGTTATGCTCATGTATAAAAAAGATTTGTTTTGTGGCCATACTGTGTAAGTCCCAAGGCAACAAAAGGTATTTCACACACACCTAGACGCTGTAAATATGATGAATATGAATCTGTTTTTGAAGTTGGGTGCCTTGAACCCAGGGCTACTAAATGTATTTTACATACAGAATATCTATGGATGATGAATAACAGTTCTGGATAATTTGAGTGAAACCGGGCAATGCTGCAAATAGTTCTACTACTAGGATCAAAACAACATAACCTTTTGAAACAGCCTTTCTGGTTCAAAAGGTAAAGCAATATGTGTATAATTTTAGTAAATGGGGGGGGAGGAGTCCAAACGCAGAGAAAAGCATATGTCGGGAGTCCTGATGAATGAGCGAATTGGGGGGGGTGTATGTAACATTGAATTATCAGTGCTAAACTGAGTTTGAAAGTGTATAGCAGTATGTATGTTTTTGCCATAGCTAAATTGGTAAGCTAGTCCTCTGGAAAAAAAAAAAAAAATCTAATTTTCATAATCAAATACAACCAGCATGCTTTTGCTACTGTGATATAAAGCATGTTTGGTGTAGCCTTGTGATTTCATGGTTTATTAAATAGCCAGCTGTTACAACACAAGAATAAATTTAAGGAAAACAGGATAGCTGCATCAGTCGCATCCGCATTCCTCACAGCTTGCTATTTAATCACATGGGCTGCCCAAAGTAAACCTCATCACAGCAAAGCAGTGTGTGTTTAACGGCAATGTCAGAGCGTTCAGCAGGTCAACTACATTTCCTGTCTTTTTCTGCCTCAGTCAAACCTCACCAAAATCATTTCACTGTAAATAAAAAAGTAACTGTGAGAGAAAGAACATACAACAATCTTTTTCTAATTTCTTGTCTTAACACTAGTGTTCATTATAGATATGCCCCCATACTGTATAAGGGTATGTAGGTACTGTTTTCCTTATGGGGCTTGTAAGTATTGATTTCAGTTTGATGTGTACATGTGGTTCGGACACAGTAAAGGAACAGAAACACAAATATGCAGTTCAGCATTATATCTCTGTTGTGAAGAGAAATTCTGCTAATACAGTACATCCCAGCCTTAATATTTCTCGTAAACCAGCATCCAGGAACATGGTCTTTCCCGTTGTTGTAACACCCCGCTTGGTATGGATTTCTTGAAAGCAGGTGGTCTCACCTGAAAAGCCTACTCCACCCTACCTATTACATTTTTTTCAGAAATGGAAAAGATCTGAAGTACAGCTTTATACGAGTAAACAGTTTTCCCTTTGTAAAAATCTTCACGTAGGGCCTCTTGAAGGTTGCCATCGACAACGCCCGAGCTCAGGAGAAGCAGGTGCAGCTGGAGAAGACGGAGCTGAAGATGGAGCTCTTTCGGGAAAGGGAGCTGAGGGAGACTCTGGAGAAACAGCTGACCATGGAGCAAAAGAACAGAGGTGCCTAACCCCTTTAACCCCCATTTTTCACATAATGTGCTGCACCCACCCCTCATTAACAGGTAGCAGTAGCACTTGCACTGCAAAAAAATGTCTGTCTTAACAAGTGTTTTAGTCTTGTAAATCTAATTTATTTTCCTCAAAAGTGGAAAATATTAGCTTGTTTTTACATTAGCTTACCTCACTGGCAAATCTTGAAATGAGTAAAAATATCTCACCCCACTGGCAGATGGTTTGTTTTATTTAGCAAAAAAGTAACAGAAATAAGATTCTAAAGTCTAAATATGAGATTAAAATGCTTGTTAAGATTTGTTTTTTGCAGTCTGATCATCATCGTTACCGTCATCGTTTATATACTATCATATGATAACGTGTTGATATAGTGGCTTTGAAGGATCGATGGCTACTTTATAGGAGTTTATAGAGGATGGGTTTTGGGGAGGATGTGGGTAGCTCACCTGCAATAGCACCAATTAGCATCTAACATCGTGGATATTAATGTGCAGTCTAGTAACATGTATTTTTTAATATCTGTATTCATGACCCATTACTAAATGAAGACTGACACAATTTTTGCCCTCTTCTTGGAAGGTTCCGGTCCGGGTTCATTACCAACCTGATTCACACTTTAAAACAGTCAAGAACTTCGAAATCTGTTTGTTTGTCAGCAGGGTGTACTTGGGGGTCTGATGATTGACTACTGTTCTCTCTGTACTGTGTAAAGCTGATTCATGTGACAGACAGCTCCACTGTCTCTGCTATTTAGTCCTAGATGTGGCTTTCAAGTTAATAGAAACATAAAACTAACAAGATTGATTGTGTGTGATAAAAAAAATAATACCCATAAAATTGGCTGCATGAAACGGAGTTGCATAATAAATATATTTATGATAATTTAAACTATTTTGATTTGGAAAGCATTACTGCTGCCTGCTTTAATATCATGTTGCTTCCAGTTATAAATTAAGTATTATTCCCATTGAATTAAATAAATAGCTATTCAGGATCAGACTTATAATTGTAAAGTACATATTATGATATTAGTATGAATGATTTATAATCTCTAAACAAAAGCGTCACAAAATGTAACTTAATATTCGCTCGCTCTGCGCGTCTGCTGCACATAATTAATCAATTTTAATTTAATAAGCCAATTTCTCAAAAGTGTCTTTATAAAATTTGCACGTTTTGCCGAAATGCCTCCAGCAGTTTCCTGTTTAAGATTCAGTGTTGTATTGGAAATGGCTCATTTAGTAGAAGTGTGTGAAGTGAAGCCCCATTCACACTGGTGCCCTTAAACTCAGCGTTAACCTGGCTTGTCTGACTCACCTTCCCAAAGTAGAAGAGCTGTGAGCCAGGGTGTCGTGTTTGTGTGTTGAGGTGAATCCGTCTCTCTGGTGTCAGGTGTATCTCTCCCTGCCCCCCACCCCCCCCTCAAAAAAAATTTAAACAACCAGGCCAGCAAGACTTCCTAATATTATCTGACACTGTCAAAGTGTGTTAGTCATGTAGGCTTATTTTACTCATGTTTAACTGTGTGTAATATAATTTGTGTAACAGTATAGACTATGGTAATTAAAAGTTATTAAAGATTAATCAAGAAGATATTTAACTGAAAACTTTTTTATATCATCTGCCTGTCACAGTCTTCGGGTTTTTTGACGCAAGTTCAGAAACTTGTCTGGAGTGAAGTTTTAATTTATTTAATTACCTGAACCCAGGTCACCCTTGAGACTATTTTTCGGCATGACTAGCAATTTAGAAAGAGTTATAAACATCTTAATGTTGAAAAGTTTGGTATACAGTAACCCCAAAGGGTCTAGTAATTCGCTTTTGAATTGAGCAATGAAACGAACATGGGCTGATACGCTTCAGTTATCAGCATACGGGTGCTAACACAAAATAAACACGTTTCAGTTTGTGATAACCATCTCAAGCGATCGAAGAAACATTTTTTCTCCTGTCCACAAAAAAAATTGGTTGGATTTCACTGCTTTGAGTAAGTTATCTAAGCTTCACATTTAAGTTAAGTGGCTTGGGGGTAAAGGAGCAGAGTTGCCAATATATTGGAGGGTTAAACCCTCAGCCTCAACTGACCATGACCTATAGTCCGCAGCAGAGAGACCCACTTGGCTTTGTCCCAATACAGGAAGTGTCGGTTTAAGTATGTCAGCGTTTCTTGGTTAAACGCCACATTAGTGCCTTCTAGTGAACTGCTATGCGCCCCACAGGCAACCAATCGTCATCAGCGAGATACACACCTCTCCTCTGATTGGTCCATTCTCTCTCTCTTTGTGGAGTGCTGTAATGAGTAAAATAGTCATTGGCCCACAGGAGTGAATGGGAGGTGTTCATTTGTGTAGGGCTGTTTGTGTGCCGGTGTGGGGTAGTATAGCAGGGAATCCAGGGCTGCTCCAAGTATCAGTATTATATGAGCTGGACTTTTAGCCCTCTACTGGTTAACGCAATGCTACTGCGAGAGCTCTTCTCTCACCATTGAAAGAAGTGAATCAGTCAATACATTGGGAGCAGTAACATTTCTCTGGCTGCTACCTCGCATTCACAGTCATAAAATAGCTGATATTTAAATTTATGGAGGAATCACAATAATTCTGCACTGAAATCACAATATTTGTCCTGACATTCAGCCAGCAGACTTAACTCTGGACTCTCCATTGAATTTTACCATTATTAGTTTAGGAATTATTATCGTTTTTTTAAAACTAGTGACGTTGTTAGTCATTACTAACTTAATGCTTTGCTGTTAGATTGAACTGATGTGCTATATTTTGGTGTGTGAAAAGCGCTCTCTGCTCATCGCTTGTTTCCACAGCAATAATTCAGAAGCGGTTAAAAAAGGAGAAGAAGGCCAAGAAGAAACTACAAGAGGCACTTGAGTACGAGTCCAAAAGGCGGGAACAAGTAGAGCAGACTTTGAAGCAGTCGTCACCGACAGACAGCCTCCGGACTCTTAACGGTTAGACGTTTCAGCTGCTGGAGTCCGCACACAGGGAGCACACATTAGTCTGAATACAAACACTCTTTTCAAAGGTATCTACAGTACAGTGCTTTTTATGAGAAGATTTATGATTTATGAGAAGACTAGCTATCACAAGTCATGCCCATTTACTCCACACTATAGTGGATTTGCATGTTTTATTTATTAGATTCTTTTTATTTACCAGGAAACTAAAGTGAATTTCAAGAACCAATTACATATACAGTTTATGTTCCCAATTATACAATTATAATTGTATGGCAGACTACTATTATCAAATAAATCCTTATAATAATTATTAGCATTATACATTCTAATTGTATTATTACAATTAGTATATACAAATACTAGCCACTCCCTTAGTTACTTGTGTGTGTGTGTTGTATGACATTCAAGACCATTCCTTACAATCTACAGATTCAAATATTGTTATTTTGAATATACTGTGAGTGATTTAGTTAAAAAAATTTAAAAAAAAAAAGATTTTCTTACTTGACATATCATTGGTATTTAATCATCATTATCCTTCAATTTTCCCAGACTCGCTGACCCAAGACATTGAGCCTGACCGCAACAGTGGCAGAACAGATGCTGAAAGGACAATACAAGGTACATGTTTTTGAGGAGGCCATAAATCTAGTGTCTACTGCAGTATATGAGCTTTTGGTTTAACTCAGCCTGCTGTTCAAGCGTGCAGCTTGCCATCTGGGGTGCTCTCCAAGATCAAGAAGAAGGTCGAGATCACTTGCCTTTAATAACAAGCACGGTTTTGGAAAACACTGTAAATGAGTATTCTACTGTAATTACAGGAAAGAAACAGAAAGAAAAAAAGAAAGATAAAAATGTCCACAGTACTCCATGTGGGCCTCTGTTTCCAAATGATAACACCATAAACTTAAGGGTCATTAAAAAATTCATACAAAACAGGTGCATTTGCCTGAATTAAAACAGAAGCATAGGTACAGTATGTCTTTGCAATTCACCAAAAGTGTTTGACTATAACCAGTTTGTATGTGTAACATTTATTTTTTTGTGTGTGTGAACAATGTTGAAACAAACATGTCAGATAATCATCAGTTGTCTTCAGTTTTTTAATGTAAGGCAAAACATGCTTTGTTTAACATTGTGTACAAAAATAACTGTAATGGAATAACAAAATTGGAATGTGGAAAAATCATGGCATTGTTGCCGCAGGTTTGCGGCAAGCTCATATTTTCACGTGCAAATTAGCTTTGTAGGAACCGCCATTGTTGCAAGAAGTTCACCGGAATTACACCGCTACTGGCAAAGTCTGCCAAACCTCTGGCAACATTTTGTGGAAAACAATTTAGTTTGTGGCAAATGCGCTACAGTACATATTAGCTGTAAGTTTGCAGCAAACTATCCAGTTTTGTAAGGGTTGGTATTGTGGCTGAAAGGTTGCTGCCGCAGAGTTTTCTGAACGTATTCTTTGGACCTTATCTCAGAGAGAATTCCTGTACTGTTAGATGAAATTATGTAAAACTATGAACTACATGCACAATATGGAAATTAGCAGTACTTTCCCTAGATGTGCTGTATTGTTGACTTTTACCCTCTTCTGCTGCTTTATGAAGAACATATTCATGTTCTCTGTGTCTATGATCCTATAATACTCAACCACATCAGTATTTGCACTTTTAGCAGTTTGCTAGAAACTAAAGTATACTGAGTGTTGGTGTTCCAGCATGATTTTGAATAATAGAATAAATCCTTGGCAGTTCAGCTCTTGACGTTTCTTAATACTCCGTGTTCATGCCAAAAGGACCCAGAAAAGCCCCTTCACGTGCACATGTGATTTCAGAATTTGGTAGTGAGGACAGAGAGTTAAAATGTGTATGTCTTAACAGTCGTCACATGGAGGGTACCAATAATTGTGCAGAATATATAAATAAATTTATACAGCTTCACACTGGGTTATCAGTTATGTCGGTACTATACACGCATACCCTCAAAGAAGCGCCAACTAGTGTTCAGAATATACATATACAGAACCTCATACGGTGACCTAATTGTGAAAAAGTATAATTAATCAGTCTCATCTTTAATACATGTATTTAATCTGAAGGCATAAGTTATTTAAGAGGATAGGCTCAAATATTTATCCAAACAACAATCACACCGATGACCAGGTTTAACCCCTTCACGCAGATGCCTAGTGATAATGATGCCAGAGTCATAATTTTGCTCAGCTGAGACATTCGTTGCTCCTGCAGCCAAACTATTATTGGAAATCACAAACTCTGTGTTTTAACTTTATTGGTAGACGATTTGTAACGATTTCTGCCGGAGTTTCTAAGTGTCACTATTTTCCTGTAGCAAGTCCATTTAACAAGCAACCCCCCCACCCAGTCTATACCTACCCATGCGTGATATAGTGGACAATAACGTCTATGTTTGAGTTCATAAATATATTTATTCATCATATAAAATTTGAATCCCGTCATAGCAACCAGATAAACCCAACAATAGCCTGATCGTATGCCAGAAAAGCAGTGAAAAGCCCTGCTCACTCAAATGCAAAATAAACATGTGAAAGTATTGTCTCATTCTACCATGTATTCTACTATATGCTACTAAATATGAAATAAATATACAATCCTACCATTGGTTTTACACATCGAGATGTTCCTTTCAAAATTCAGTATTCATTTATTGTCTGGTACAATCGGTTTGAGAAATATACAACACTTTATACTGTTATGACACTATCTGAAACGTCGACTCTTAATACCCCCCATGCCCTGCAAGCCTGTCTCATTCATTACAGTTCATTCTGATTTAATTGTCGGCTCTTTTATCCAATACATTATAACCTTAGCAACGGTATATGCCATGTCTTCTTGGGTGCTTTGAACAATTTACTACAGCCCAGCGTAACGGCAGTTTTCGTTTTAACGGTCTGGTATTACGCAAGCTCTATAGAAAACGCATTAGGCAGGGGAGTATTCCCTTTCCCCATATGTAAGCATTTTTGCATCTAAGATACGCTTTGTCTTGCTGGCTACATATGTACATTCGTTTTTCCACTCGAACACTGTCTTTCTAATATGATTGATAGGCCTATTGTTATTTTCGCATTTTGAGTGCATTTCACATACTGTAGTGCAATCGTTAATTTTATTTTTGATGTAGGCTACCGATTTTCATTGAAGATGGAACATTTGGCAGCATTTTGCAGATGGTGGAATACTATTTTATTTTCATGTTATCGTACATAATATAGGCTATGGTGTATATGCTTGTCACTTATGGCATGGCAAATGCTCATTCCAATTTACTGTGCGCTGATATGTGGTAGATTAAGGTAAAAACCTTCCTTGGAGTCATTATGAATAGGAACATAAACATTTTTACATACTGTAAAAAAAAGTATACATACCGTAGAGTACAGGGAAAAGTGAAGTTTTATTGAGGTACAAGAGTGAATGATTAGGCTACATATTTAGGTGTATGGAACACTGTGATATCAATGTTTTTATTTTAAACCATCAGAAGGAGCAAATGTATATGTAAATGTATATTTATAATGGACAAAACTAATTTTATTAATTTTATGACATGTTTTGCATTGTGGTTTTGGACCCATAGATATCTACCCCCTTATATTGATGAAAATATAGTAATTCCCACTTGGAAATTATGCAAAAGTTAGTTTTATTATTTAAGTTAGTTAGATAACTTTTGTAGTTAAATATATCATTATTTTTTTTATTTAGAGCAGTGTGCAATTTAGCCATTTGGATAGATTTAGAGACACTAATGGACAACAGGGTACACTGCCTATATTTCGCATCATAGACCTTTAGTAGTTCTGCATATCATCCTCAGATTTTGCACACTTGTTGACATGGAGTTCATGAAATGTATACATTTACCTGTTTCACTTATGTAGCTCTCAGTATTTTGTTGCAAACTAAAGAAAAAACTATTTTATTTTATGCATTTTTTCAAAGTTTCTTTGCATTTGTGGCACTTTATTTTGACTTAAATTATGAAAATAAATGCATCTAAGTTTGTATTGTAAATGGTACACCTGTCTTGTTTCATTTAAGCCATTTACCAAGCTTATGTGATGCTCACACCAGGGTCCACATGTATAAAACTCTGAGTAAAAGAATGCGTAAAAGAACGCTCAGGGTGAAAGTCGAAAATCTGCTTAAAAAAGTTTTGCATTTTGTACCTCTGCCTTTTGGCCACTATGTCGCCATATCACACTGTCGCCAAACATTGCATACATATCGTGTCCAGCGTGTGCAGAGGTACGCAGATTCTCACAGCACGTTATTTTATACATCTGAATTTCTGCGTGGAAACTCCCTTATGCAGCTTTCTGAGGGCATTTTTCTGCTCGGCACTGTTTATGCATGTGTCCCCTGGAGTTATAAAGCCTTAAACAGAGCACCCCCTAAATAGTTGAGAATTGACCAAATTTGCCATCTGCGTGAAGGGGTTAACAAAATACAATGTATTAAACCACACATCTAAAACTAACATTCTAAAAACAGTCAATGATATGGAAAGGAAAACAAAGTGTAGAAAATTAATGAGGCATATTAGAATTCACAGTTCTGTTTCTGCATGTGTGTGTGGGTTCACGCCAGAACATGTGGTGAACTGAGATCATAAGACGTATGCTTTGAGGGGGAATTTTGAATCAGCTTTTGCATGAAGCTAACGTGGCCTTGGAATATAGCGTGTATTGCGGCTATGGAAAGTACCTACGTCTAGCTAAATTCCAGGCCTCTGTTGTTTGTTTATAGGCACGGGATCTTATATCTAATGGGTTAGGTATTAGTATAAGGGTATTAGTATAAGGGCGATCGCATGCGCAGATCTCCATTTAGAAGGGGGGCGAATTGTAAATTGGTTTTAGTTGTTAGAGTATGTAACTTTAGCTATGTGAGGCTAATTGGCTGTCAAGCGATATGTTATAAGTTATACTCTAAATACACACAATGAATACAATCAAACATGTGATTATGTTGACAATAAACATTCATGTTAAACAAAGGTTTACTGTTGGAGTGCACAGGCAGATGGGTCCGTGGCTTCTTCATGTCCGAGGGAAAAGTTCTGGCTTTTGTCTCGTCCCTTCACCAGCCGTGAAGATGGACAGGAGACGAGTGTGTGCAGCTTGGAACTAAGCCAAAAGTAAGAGTAAACGACTGAGCGTGACTGGACAGGAGGTTTTATAGGACGAGAACTCAGTCCTGATTGGTCAAGTCTGTTGGGAATTCCACCTAGGATCACATGACTGCCGCATGTTGGTTTATGCAGTCTTTTCTGGAAATTCAGTCCAGAGTCACGTGAATGTGACACGTGTTTGTTCCCAAAATGGACGTGCACTACACAACCTAACGTATTGTTTCAATTTCCTCTTCAATCAACCAAAGTTGGGCACAACCTAAATGCCACTTGACCTGTCAAAAGCCAAATGCATTAAGGCAAGAATAAGAATGTGCTTTCATATATGGTAAGCTATTGTAAATGCTGTGCAATTATAGTGAGATCATAACAACACCTTAAAAATGAGGTGGCAGCATGACACGATTGAATAGGGCATTTATCTTATTATAAAACAGGAATATTTGTCATCAGTCTATTATCCATTTACATTTACAGCTAGCGGAATTGTGCATCACTCCTGATTTTTATAGAGTCAGTTGGAAATATTTCTTTTCTTTCACTTTTAACTTAATATATTGTTTACAAATTGAAAAATTCGATTCACAAATGTTAAGCCCAGAAGTAGTTCCACTCCACGTAATAAAAACAATTCTATTTAGGGAATTGGATTATGGTGGCTAGAGAATTACTTTACTTAAGTTAAACTATGGTAAATGCCGTCCATAAAGATATTAGGAATAAAATAGTGTAACGGCTTTTCACCACACTGGCACAAAAAACAGAAGCTTACACTATGGACAGTGTATATTAGAGTATGTTCATAAAATGACTTTCATACTGCCAATTATTCAAATGTACTGTTGATAGTGCATAATCTCCCCTCCTCATGACCATAACATAACCAAAGCGCCATCTGGAACACAACTATTTTAAAAATATTTTTAAGGAATGCTTAAATTGGAGTCATAAAAAATGCTCATGTTGGTGTTGATGTTGATGTTGATTACTGAATACCAGCTGTCATCACGAGTGGGTGATATGGCCTAAAAAATAATTCCCAATATTTTTTGCCATTCTGGCGATAACTATATATTTTTGTGGTATTTTAAATGCCTTTTTATCATGTTACAGAAGGAGAAATTTTATGTCTAAACCTTCCAGCTTTAAACGTGTGTCTAGCAGTCATGGTTTTGCCATTTATATCATGTGAGAGAAAATATCCTGGTCTTAAGAGTCAGAAGCAGCAGACGTGTATTAATTATTGAAACTATTTATATTAATTATTGCATATATGTGATCAAGAACAAACCAAATATGCACATGCAAAATATGTTATTATTACAACTTGTAGCACTATCCTTCATACTTTCTGTTATGAAAATAGTATACTTCACACACTAGGTATTTTTCAAGGAGATTTTCACAGGTGAGACGTGTGATCATCTTCCCTCCACTATGGCGCTTTCTCTGCTGTAGTCCCTTTTCTACCCACTCTTTCTACCTGTTACCCTCTCTGCTTTATCCCTATTACCCTCTCTGCTTTCTACCTGTTACCCTCTCTGCTTTCTACCTGTTACCCTCTCTGCTTTCTACCTGTTACCCTCTCTGCTTTCTACCTGTTACCCTCTCTGCTTTCTACCTGTTACCCTCTCTGCTTTATCCCTATTACCCTCACTGCTTTATCCCTGTTACCCTCGCTGCTTTCTACCTGTTACCCTCTCTGCTTTCTACCTGTTACCCTCTCTGCTTTCTACCTGTTACCCTCTCTGCTTTATCCCTATTACCCTCACTGCTTTATCCCTGTTACCCTCTCTGCTTTATCCCTATTACCCTCTCTGCTTTATCCCTGTTACCCTCTCTGCTTTATCCCTGTTACCCTCTCTGCTTTCTACATGTTACCCTCTCTGCTTTATCCCTGTTACCCTCTCTGCTTTATCCCTGTTACCCTCTCTGCTTTATCCCTGTTACCCTCTCTGCTTTAACCCTGTTACCCTCTCTGCTTTATCCCCGTTACCCTCTCTGCTTTATCCCTATTACCCTCTCTGCTTTCTACATGTTACCCTCTCTGCTTTATCCCCGTTACCCTCTCTGCTTTATCCCCGTTACCCTCGCTGCTTTATCCCTGTTACCCTCCCTGCTTTATCCCTGTTACCCTCCCTGCTTTATCCCTGTTACTCTCCCTGCTTTATCCCTGTTACCCTCCCTGCTTTATCCCTGTTACCCTCCCTGCTTTATCCCTGTTACCCTCCCTGCTTTATCCCTGTTACCCTCCCTGCTTTATCCCTGTTACCCTCTCTGCTTTATCCCTATTACCCTCTCTGCTTTCTACATGTTACCCTCTCTGCTTTATCCCTGTTACCCTCTCTGCTTTATCCCTATTACCCTCTGCTTTATCCCTGTTACCCTCTCTGCTTTATCCTTATTACCCTCTCTGCTTTATCCTTATTACCCTGTCTGCTTTTTATCTGTTACCCTCTCTGCTTTCTACATGTTACCCTCTCTGCTTTATCCCTGTTACCCTCTCTGCTTTATCCCTATTACCCTCTCTGCTTTATCCCTGTTACCCTGTCTGCTTTATTCTTGTTACCCAGTCTGCTTTTTATCTGTTACCCTCTCTGCTTTATCCCTGTTACCCTCTCTGCTTTATCCCTATTACCCACTCTGCTTTATCCCTGTTACCCTCTCTGCTTTCTACCTGTTACCCTCTCTGCTCTCTCTGTTACCCTCCCTGCTGTCTACCTGTTACCCTCTCTGCTTTATCCCTGTTACCCTGTCTGCTTTATTCCTGTTACCCTGTCTGCTTTTTACTTGTTACCCAGTCTGCTTTCTACCTGTTACCCTCTCTGCTTTGTCCCTATTACCCTCTCTGCTTTCTACATGTTACCCTCTCTGCTTTATCCCTGTTACCCTCTCTGCTTTATCCTTATTACCCTCTCTGCTTTATCCTTATTACCCTGTCTGCTTTTTATCTGTTACCCTGTCTGCTTTCTACCTGTTACCCTCTCTGCTTTGTCCCTATTACCCTCTCTGCTTTCTACATGTTACCCTCTCTGCTTTATCCCTATTACCCACTCTGCTTTATCCCTGTTACCCTCTCTGCTCTCTCCGTTACCCTCCCTGCTTTCTACCTATTACCCTCGCTGCTTTATCCCTGTTACGCACTCTGCTTTATCCTTATTACCCTCCCTGCTTTATCCCTGTTACCCTCCCTGCTTTATCCCTGTTACCCTCCCTGCTTTATCCCTGTTACCCTGACTGCTTTTCATCTGTTACCCTGCCTGCTTTCTACCTGATACCCTCTCTGCTTTGTCCCTATTACCCTCCCTGCTTTCTACATGTTACCCTCTCTGCTTTCTACCTGTTACCCTCTCTGCTTTATCCCTATTACCCTCTCTGCTCTCCCTGTTACCCTCCCTGCTTTCTACCTGTTACCCTCTCTGCTTTATCCCTGTTACCCACTCTGCTTTATCCCTGTTACCCTATCTGCTCTCTCCCTGTTACCCTCCCTGCTTTCTACCTGTTACCCTCTCTGCTTTATCCCTGTTACCCACTCTGCTTTATCCCTGTTACCCTCTCTGCTTTATCCCTGTTACCCTCACTGCTTTATCCCTGTTACACTCACTGCTTTATCCCTGTTGCCCTGTCTGCTTTTTACCTGTTACCCTCTCTGCTTTCTACCTGTTACTCTCTCTGCTTTATCCCTGTTACCCTCTCTGCTTTCTACCTGTTACCCTCTCTGCTTTCTACCTGTTACTCTCTCTGCTTTATCCCTGTTACCCTCTCTGCTTTATCCCCATTACCCTCTCTGCTTTATCCCTATTACCCTCTCTGCTTTCTACCTGTTACCCACTCTGCTTTATCCCTGTTACCCTCTCTGCTCTCTCCCTGTTACCCTTTCTGCCCTCTCCCTGTTACCCTCTCTGCTTTCTCCGTTACCCTCTCTGCTTTATCTCTGTTACCCTCTCTGCTTTATCCCTATTACCCTCTCTGCATTCTACCTGTTACCCTTTCTGCTTCATCCCTGTTACCCACTCTGCTTTATCCCTGTTACCCTCTCTGCTTTCTACCTGTTACCGTCTCTGCTCTATCCCTGTTACCCGCTCTGCTTTCTACCTGTTACCCTCTCTGCTTTATCCCTATTACCCTCTCTGCATTCTACCTGTTACCCTTTCTGCTTTATCCCTGTTACCCACTCTGCTTTATCCCTGTTACCCTCTCTGCTTTCTACCCGTTACCGTCTCTGCTTTCTCCCTGTTACCCTCTCTGCTTTCTACCTGTTACCCTCTCTGCTTTATCCCTGTTACCCTCTGTGCTCTCTCCCTGTTACCCTCTGTGCTCTCTCCCTGTTACCCTCTCTGCTTTATCCCTGTTACCCTCTCTGCTTTATCCCTGTTACCCTCTCTGCTTTATCCCTGTTACCCTCTCTGCTCTGCCACTTTACTGTCTCCCTGTCTGAATAAAGGGGGGGAAACAAAATTAGGACAGACTTTCCCACTGTATTCATTTATTATTTTAAAAGGAAAGTATATCAGTGTAAAAATCTGGATACTGCCCAACACTACTACTCTGTTTGCCATAAAAAGGGCTACAACTAGAAATCAACTGCTGCCATGTTAGGAATGAGTCCATCTTGCAGATTCTCCAAAAATAATAATAATAAAGGAATCCTGAAAGAGGTGGTAGAATGATAAACTTTCATTATACAGTCAAGCCGGAAAGTCTGCACACTCCTTTCACCTTCTCCACGTTTTATTACGTTACAGACATATTCTACAATAGATTGCGTTCATTTTGTGTCTCAAAATTCTACACAAAATAGCCCATAATGACAAAGTGAAAACAGGTTTAGACATTTGTGCTAATTTATTAAAAATCAAAATGTAATATATCATATGTACACAAGTGTGCACACCCTTTGATAGGACAACCAAAAGTGAGCTGAGGTGCATTTTGTTTCCACTGATACTGCTTGAGATGTTTCTACAACTTAATTGGAGTCCAACTGTGATAAATTCAATTGATTGGACATGATTGGGGATTGCCAACACCTGCCTATATAAGGTCCCACAGTTGACAGTGCATGTCAGAGCAAACTCCAAGCCGTGGGGTCAAAGGAATTATCTGCAGACCTCAGAAACAGGATTGTGTCAAGGCATAGATCTGGAGAAGGGTACGGAAAAATCTCTGCAGCTTTACAGGTCCCAAAGAGCACAGTGGCCACCATCATTCCTAAATGGAAGAAGTTTGGAACCACCAAGAATCTTCCTAGACCTGGCCGCCCGGCCAAACTGAGCAATCGGGGAAGACGGGCCTTGGCCAGGGAGATGAGCAGGAACCCGAGGGTCACTCTGACAGAGCTCCAGCGTATCCTTGTGGAGATGGGAGAACCTTTCAGAAGATCAACCATCCAGGCAGCACTCCACCAATCAGGCCTTTATGGTAGAGTGGCCAGACGGAAGCCCCTCCTTAGTAAAAGGCACATCACAGCCCGCTTGGAGTTTGCCAAAAGGCACCTAGAGGACTCTCAAACCAAAATTGAACTTTTTGGCCTGAATACCAAGCGTCACGTCTGGAGGAAACCAGGCACTGCTCATTACCTGGCTAATACCATCCCTACAGTGAAGCATGGCGGTGGCTGCATCATGATGTGGGGATGTTTTTCAGCAGCGGGAACGGGGCAACTAGTCCTGATAGAGGGAAAGATGAATGCAGCTAAGTACACAGAGATCCTTGAAGAAAACCTGCTCCAGAGCGCTCTGGACCTCAGACTGGGGCGAAGGTTTACCTTCCAACATGACAACGACCCGAAGCACACAGCCAAGAGAACAAAGGAGTGGCTTCGGAGAAAGTCTGTGCATGTCCTTGAGTGGCCCGTCCAGAGCCCAGACCTGAATCCAATTGAACATCTGTGGAAAGAGCTGAAAATGGCTGTGTACTGACGCTCCCCATCCAACCTGATGGAGCTTGCAAGGATATGCCAAGAGGAATGGGCAAAAATGTCCAGAAACAAGTGTGCCAAGCTCGTAGCTTCTTTCCCAAGACGCCTTGAAGCTGTAATCGCTGCCAAAGGTGCAGAAACCAAGTATTAGGCTAAGGGTGTGTACAGATATGTAACCCCTAAATAACCTATTTTTGTCAGTAAAATAAAATTGCATATTTTCTAAAAACCTGTTTTCTCTTCGTCATTATTGGCTATTGTGTGTAGATGTTTGAGGCCAAAAATGAACTCAATCTATTGTAGTATAAGTCTGTAACGTAATAAAACGTGGAGAAGGTGAAAGGGGTGTTCAGACTTTCCGGCTTGACTATATAACTGATCTTCGGGTCAGCACTGTCAAACTGACCTGTTCACCAGCTATACAGAATTTATCAAAAAAGTAAGAGCTGTAACGGGGGTGGAAAAATAAATAAATCCATCTGGTAGTTCTCTTCACTCTTGAATGCTTGGTAACTCAGTCCAACAAGAACTGCCATTGACTTAAATTCAAAATAGATACACACAATAATACCAAGATCAAGCCTTTATATTTAACCATTTATAATTGTTTCAGAAATAGGGTGAAATTCGAGAAATAGGGTGCATTGTAATTAAAACTTTCATATTTCAGAGCATGGATCAGACAGTTTTCCCAAGTAACAACAGAAATCGTAAAGGGTGAAACACAGGATTTTGTGTTATTGCTCAAATATTTGGAATTCATTTCAGATGTTTACAAAGGTGAGGTGGTACACTAAATGCAGCCTGATCGTAACTGCCTGGTACACAGCTCACCAAAACGTCAATTCATTCCACTTTGTAGAAGTTGGCCCCTTTCGCACTCTTAAAAGACCTAAATTGATTTGGACGCACTTTTTTTTTCTTCATCTGCATTACCGCTTCCCAACTGCGTTTGTATCCTTGGAATAAGGATCTTATGTTTTATTTTCATTTTAACTCTGCATCCCCCAGAGTGTATCCAATAATGTTAGAATAAATTCCGCGTTTAATTAGGCCCAGCAGCAGCTTGACAACACTACTCTTATCATTTTGAGTGGTCTCAATTTCCTTTTAAAAATATCCTCTCTTAAATCACTAGCAAAGTGTGGGAAATTGCATGGAAATATTCAATAACCTTTAAAAGCCCCCTTAACTCATTTTTATTAGCCTACTTTGGGAGAAATCTTTGGAAAAAGAATTTGAACTATTCATATGATGAGAATGTGTGCTTTCTCTTTTAATTCTGGCTCGGCATAATTAGATGTCATGGCTGATTCAATAGAGAAATGTGAAGATCAAAGACAGAAACCATAAATGGAAAAATCATATACTGCCCTATTAGCAATAATATGTACTTGTGTTAGTAATAGGACACATTAAATTTCATACTAAATTAGGGTCTTTGGGATCTGTCTTTTATTAAAAATTGGTGTGAGCCTGAATCTGAATTTAACAATGGAAGTACTGCATCAAATATAGCTCATATTGTATACATCAGTATATGTGCTTTCTCTTAAGATTAGTCGTCTAAAATGTAAGCACATATTTGCGTAATTTATTGTTTTATGATACACGTTCTTCTATCAGTATGAATTTAGCGTGTATTTCATTGTATTCTTTTAGCATTGTTATGCTTTGTTTTGAAATGTCTAAATATTGTTGTTAAATGTGGTCACACCACTGATTTATTAAAAAAAGAAACGGTTTCTGCAGACCAGAGAGTCCAGAGTTGAACTATTCAGTACTGTAGTTTGTGGTTTTGTCCATCTATAACCATTAGTCGCAAAGTATTTTAGTCTCAAAACATTGTTCTGAATGTAAAACGTGGAGGATAAATGACTGTATAGAACATTTCCGTTCAATTATAGGCACCTTTGACAGTAATCCATGTGACCTAGGGTTGTTGTGCAACCACAAACGCTGTATAATTAATACCAATAGCAAAAGAACTGAAATTATATTAATAAAATTCACATGCGCACTCACAGAAACCAATCCCCATCACAATTATTAAGCTGAGGCCCTGCATCATACTTTGCTTTGCTTTGCTTTGCTAGTATGTGGGAAACAAAATGTTAATGAGAGCATCATTTTAGAGAACTAATTATTTCTATTTGTCTTGTGTCACAGTTTCTAATTCTGCTACATTAACACAGTCTGTGTTTATTAATTGCTTTTCCAGTGTTTGAATCCATTCCAAGAATGAGCTTCCATGTGTTCCCAGGCTCTAGGAGAGCATTTCTCCACTAATTCCTGGTGATGCTGCGCATGAATATCTGTCCAGCATCTCTCCTGATTTCGGTGGCTTGCCACTTGATGTGTTCTGCAAGTTTACACGACCCTGCGAGGAGAGATAAAGTTCTTTGTTGCAGATTAAACATCAAAACAGTTAAAGTGAAATTAAAATTAAATGAATGAATCTCACTGAAGCAAAAAAGGCAGTAATTAATGGCTCCCTTAATTGTCTTCATAAAATATTTGCATGGGCATAATTTGCATAATTTACATGTATTAATTAATCTTTCAAAGGAATTTTATGCTGAGAGAGGCCAAAAATTCCCTTTGTTTTATTTAGCATCTAATGAAATATTTATCTTCTTTAATGAACTTTTCATCTTGATTTGAATTTAAAAATGCTAAAGTTTTAACATATTTTAATTAGGGTTTTCTTTCATAAAACAATGTGGAAGCCTTCACACATTTATCTTGCCAGAATATTGCTGTCAGACATTCCATATTTCATAATATTTCATACTATTTCACTTTTCATGTTACATCTTGTAGTGCAATGATATCCCAGTTGATGTTATTATCTTGATTTACTTAATAAATAGCCATTTGGGGTGAGTCGTATAATGCAACATGGATTTTATATTGTTTTCATTTGGGAAATTGACTATTCTTTGTTTGCAAGTGTACAGTGAAGCAAATCATAGTGCTGCTACCCAAGAGGACATTTTGTTCAATATTAAGGAAGGGAAATATCTATTGAAAGTAATCCTTTCTACTTTTATGGAATCCACCATGCCACAACACGACAAAAAGGTGTCAAAACAAGGTGTCAAAATGTTTTATTTACAGTTTACCTTAAAATGGCTGGCCGTTTTCCCCTGAGATGACCTGTAGTGTAATAATGTACACGGACTGACAGAAAAACAGTGATATTCTGGCCCTACCTTTAACCTTTAATCAAGCTGCTTGTCCTTTTGAGCCCTTTGCATTGATTTTCAAGTGGATTACAGTGACCTTGTGAGCTCTGCAGATTCAACCCCTCAGTGCAGAAGTGTACAGGAGACCCCATTGTGCGGAGTATTTGAAAACAAAACATATTTATGACTTGATTTAAATAAATAGCCGGTGGTGGATGATCTGGAGGCTAAATGATCACACATTGATTGGCATTAAAAGAAAATTCACATTTTGTTGCTGTCTAAAAATCTGCACTGGTCTGCTACTCTCTCTCTCACTCTATCCAAGTGTTTCAGAACAATTCATTGCATTTTTTATCCAAAAAGTGCGACTAACTAGTACTTGCCTATAAGAAGACAAGTACAGTGCTAGACCTAGAAAACTGATTGGCCAAGAATTGACCAAGGGGAAGAGATTTGTATCACAGTATTTGATTTGATTTATTAGACAAATTGTTAAAATACATGTAACAACATCTCATTAAAAGAATTGTCAAGGATAACGCAAAGAAGTACCAGACTTATTTCCATTGTGGTTCTTGGTTTAAGATGGCTTGTGCAGCAGTGGGTGGAGGCAGCAATATTAAAAACATGACACATTATATTATATACATGTACAATGCACACAATTACATAAAAGATCGCAGTAAATGCATCTAACGTCATATATTGTTTCAACATCATAAAGGAACGCTTTCCCATAGCCATCCCTTAATCCTAGATTTCAGATCTGTTTAATTACATTTGGAACCTTGTTCCATTCCATTGCACCTGTGTATTTGAAAGGGCACTTCCCCATCATGCTCCTAAATCTCTCTAAGCACAAGTTGGCAACCCTTGACCTCCTGCCATGGCTATGAGCTTCTCCAACTCTCCTAAAGTAGTTATTCAGGTAACTAGGGACCTTGTTGTTTATTATTTTCTGGACCATGCTTAGCGCTAGTTGTGTAACTCTAGCCTCCACGGGTAGCCAGTTAAGAGTTTTGAACTGGGTCCTCCCAACATGGTCCCTAGGGCCAAGGCCCAATATTACCCTAATCAGCTTATTTTGGGAAATCTGCAGTTTATTTTTCCAAGTTCTGTTCAGGTTGCCGTACCAGGAGATGCTGGCATAGTCAAAGTGACATTGGATAAGGCTGAAGGCTAACAATTTTAGACAGTCCCTGTCTAGAAAAGAAGCCTTCCTAGCAAGAAACTTAGTTCTAGCATTCATCTTCACGAGCACCTTTAGAGCCATCATCTCACCTCCTACATTGCTATCCAGTGACCATCCTAAATAGTTTACTGATGACTTACTACAGTATGGTAGTAGTGGTCAAAGTACAGTCAAGCCGGAAAGTCTGCACACCCCTTTCACATTCTCCACGTTTTATTACGTTACAGACTTATACTACAATAGATTGAGTTCATTTTTGGCCTCAAACATCTACACACAATAGCCAATAATGACGAAGAGAAAACAGGTTTTTAGAAAATATGCTATTTTATTTTACTGACAAAAATAGGTTATTTAGGGGTTACATATCTGTACACACACTTAGCCTAATACTTGGTTGCTGCACCTTTGGCAGCGATTACAGCTTCAAGGCATCTTGGGAAAGAAGCTACGAGCTTGGCACACTTGTTTCTGGAAATTTTTGCCCATTCCTCTTGGCATATCCTTGCAAGCTCCGTCAGGTTGGATGGGGAGCGTCGGTACACAGCCATTTTCAGATCTTTCCACAGATGTTCAACTGGATTCAGGTCTGGGCTCTGGCTGGGCCACTCAAGGACATGCACACACTTTCTCCGAAGCCACTCCTTTGTTCTCTTGGCTGTGTGCTTCGGGTCGTTGTCATGTTGGAAGGTAAACCTTCGCCCCAGTCTGAGGTCCAGAGCACTCTGGAGCAGGTTTTCTTCAAGGATCTCGGTTGTACTTAGCTGCATTCATCTTTCCCTCTATCAGGACTAGTCGCCCCGTTCCCGCTGCCGAAAAACATCCCCACATCATGATGCTGCCACCGCCATGCTTCACTGTAGGGATGGTATTAGCCAGGTGATGAGCGGTGCCTGGTTTCCTCCAGATGTGACGCTTGGTATTCAGGCCAAAAAGTTTAATTTTGGTTTCATCAGACCAGAGAATCTTGATTCTCATGGCTTGAGAGTCCTCTAGGTGCCTTTTGGCAAACTCCAAGCGGGCTGTGATGTGCCTTTTACTAAGGAGGGGCTTCCGTCTGGCCACTCTACCATAAAGGCCTGATTGGTGGAGTGCTGCCTGGATGGTTGATCTTCTGAAAGGTTCTCCCATCTCCACAAGAATACGCTGGAGCTCTGTCAGAGTGACCCTCAGGTTCCTGCTCACCTCCCTGGCCAAGGCCCATCTTCCCTGATTGCTCAGTTTGGCCGGGCGGCCAGGTCTAGGAAGATTCTTGGTGGTTCCAAACTTCTTCCATTTACGAATGATGGTGGCCACTGTGCTCTTTGGGACCTGTAAAGCTGCAGAGATTGTTCCGTACCTTTCTCCAGATCTATGCCTTGACACAATCCTGTTTCTGAGGTCTGCAGATAATTCCTTTGACCCCATGGCTTGGAGTTTGCTCTGACATGCACTGTCAACTGTGGGACCTTATATAGGCAGGTGTTGACAATCCCCAATCATGTCCAATCAATTGAATTTATCACAGGTGGACTCCAATTAAGTTGTAGAAACATCTCAAGCAGTATCAGTGGAAACAAAATGCACCTCAGCTCACTTTTTGGTGTCATATCAATACATACATATGATATTTTACATTTGGATTTTTAATAAATTAGCACAAATGTCTAAACACCTGTCTAAAAACCTATGCTGTCATTATGGGCTATTTTGTGTAGAATTTTGAGACAAAAAATGAACTCAATCTATTGGAGAATATGTCTGTAATGTAATAAAACGTGGAGAAGGTGAAAGGGGTGTGCAGACTTTCCGGCTTGACTGTAAATCTCAACGGAACAAACCATATTGTTTTGACTGAGTCACACGGTTCAGTAAGAAGCCAGTATAAAGCAGGATGCTTCTTGCGTCAGTCATCATCCTTATGTACAGTATCGCTAACATCTGTCCTTAGGACCATGTAGCCTGCTGACTTTTTTTATATACTATGTGGCCCATTCTGTAATACTTAAGCAATCCAAGGGCAGAACAGCACTTTTCAAAGCACTCTTTGTAATGTTTCCTGGGTTTGAACACAGTCTTCATGCTGTAATGTTGTCCTAATGACGTTGCCTTAGTGTTGACCATTAGCGACTAAACCATCAGCTGAATATCATTGACTTTCTGTTCTGTTATCAATTTATCTTTTCAATGAATCACTTAGATCATTAGGCAGTGGCCTCATTTAATCAATGCTTAACTTAATTTTGACTCCTAATCAAAAGCAAATGTTTAGCAAATGTTTTTCTTCACAAATGCTGTTTCACAAATTCAGCAAGTGCCAACATTAACTAAGAACCGGTAGTGATAAACTCCTAATCCTTCAATTTATTTGTTTGTCAAATTTACAGACATGTTGATTGAATCCAGTCCTTTAAGAGGAAGACGGGAACATAGCAATCGTGCATTCAAACCTTTGGCTCTGAAAAGTCGTTTACATGGAGCCTTGTAGTCCATGAGTAATGGGATTAACAACCAAATCGGAATAAATGTCTCGTGTAACCGTCTCAGTCGGAACAGACTATCCCATTCCGATTGAAATTTCATTCAGTTTGAAAGGGGTGCTTTAAACCTTTTTGATAATCCGATCAATAGGAAATATTAGCCACGTAAATGCTTAAACCGACTACTTTTTTTGGATGGAATACGTAGCCTATCCTTTCTGCGCATGTTAGCTCACAGGGTAAGTGACGTCGATTAGAGATGATTCCATTCAAGAGCTCTCCATTCATTGTCGGGATTTTGAAAGTCGTGTAGTGTAGGCTACACAAGGCATAAGTCTGTTTATAATATGTGACTTTGGGCTTGTTTTTTATTTCCGAATTGGCCTGAAAACGAATTTACGGATTGGAGTTTTTTGGGCTTGATTAAAAAAAAAAAATAATAATTTGGGAGCTTGTTTGGAAAAGTAACAAGCAAACTGGTCACTATTTCTCTATTTATGGTTACTATTGTTCAAAGAAACTAGCAAACTTATTAATTTAGCAATTCATTTAGCTTTGAGTTTAAACACCATGCTAATTTTCCATTGCATTAAGGCTGCTCTTGCAATCACCTTCTCCTGTTTAATGATTGCAGGAGAATTATAGTCGTAAGAACAGTATCAACGCAAATATTGTACACGACGCATATTTGGAGATAGGCCTATTTAGATTAGAAATGTGTAGGCCTATTGTGGAGGCTAGATGAATGCAAGATTCAGCACATGTCCGAAGAGTTATTGCTAGAGCTTGGGGATCTGCGCATGTCAAAAGTTTTATTCTGATTACATGCTTGGGGCATGTAAACGCACACCTTAATCTGATAAGTTTATTCAGCGTGCATGTAAACGGTTCATTTTGAATCCTCAATCGGAATGCATGTATTCGGAATGATGAAATTTTCCTCACGTAAACGTGGCTACTGACAATTTGTTTAATTCCGGCTAAAGTAACACAGTTCATTAAATCGGTTATTCACTATTAGGCAAAACCAGTAAGCAGAAAGATTGACTAGCATCCTAAGTGCGCTTATTTATGAACGTAAGTGCATATTGTCTCACAGTCCCCAAATTAATATCAGCATTCATTCATTCGACCTTGATTTACGCTCGGGTGAGACACATTGAGCCCTCTTTTTCAAGTGTGCCGAGTCTACAAATAAAAGATTAAACATCAATATAAAATGAGCAAATAGGCAAACAAAGAAAATAACCACAAATGCACGAGTTTATGATTTAATTTATTTAATTAATATCAGAGGATCACAGAGAATGCAGATTTTCTGATATGTCAGAGTAGTTGTGACTCTTGAAGTCTGTTGAAAGTACAGTGACAAACAGGCAATGTTTTTAACCTGTCATGGCGTTATATCAAGGGAGTCAGAGCTAAAATATATCACGTTGTGTTTTCAGCCAAGCTGAGAGCGTAGTATTGACCTGTCATTTATTTTTCGCAGCATTTTCACACTGTAAAGCTTCACACAAATAAGTTCAATGCGAGAGTGTTTTTTCAATAGAAACTTCCCTGAGTACATTGCCTTAGAGATTCGGGTCTGCAAGGTGTAATTAGTTCCTGGGTTTGTCTTTTCCTGCGATGGCCTTTGTTCTCTTGTGGAAAACAACAGCACAACATGACAGTTACCGGGTTGGCGGGGTTGCAAAGTCAAATAAATAGCTGAATAATGTGCACTGAAGAATGGTTTTTGAAATGGAAATTTTTCAGGGGGGAAAAAATCCAAACATTAAAAAAAAAAAAAACTGACATCCAGTTACCTCAAAGTTCTTTTGCAGCTTTGACGTCTTCTGTCTGTGTGTCACTGCACTGACAGTGTAAATGCTCATAAATAGAACTTGGGACTATAACAATTTGCAGACTTCGAGTCAAACTTCACTACTGCTTGGAAGTCTTGTGTTCCGTCTATTGTTAATTCCGATATATTTGTTTGTTTGTGACCTCACAGATGATCACATGCAACTCTAAACAGCACATTGCCTCCACAACCTGTCAGTGTCATCATCAGTCCCCTGCCCCCCTCTCCCCCTCCCCTTCCTTTTTATCGGTGTGCGTTTCCTGTTCAGATTGAATTATTTAGACACATCACCAGTGAGAGGAAGTGCCGCTTAAAGACTGCAGTGGAAGTGTTCTTCCACAGAGGAAATGTTGGGGTAATAAACGTCAGACGAGCTCCCGAGCCGTGCCTAACAGATGCTTTTACCAGCGCCGTCACGGCGCTCGTGTGCTTACTCAGGCATGCACGGATACCAGTGTTCTTTGAAAACGGACAAAGCTCGTTAGATTACAGGTGTCTGGAGATAGCATCGGAGAAGAATGGCAGCCATTTTTATTGTCAATAATCACCACTTCCTTATGGGGAAGTGTCATTTTTTTTAAGCGCCTTGCATTGTGGCAGGCACGGCACTGTGTTCAAGCGAGCAGAGAGAAATGTCTTCAACACATCTGACGTGCTATTTGAAGACTGAATGCACAAAACATTATACCTCTAACATTTTTCTGTCTTTGTTCCCGGGTCACTACCTTGGATTAATTGTGCATTTCTCCCAAGAAAAGGAGAGTTTTCAATGTTTAAATGGGAAGTTCCCTGTAACATGGATACAGTTTGTGGAGTCCTACATCTTCTGTTTTGTACCACTGTCCTGTGTGAAGGTTTTCTCCCTTTGCGTCACCCCTCCTTAATTCTGAAGAACAAAATTAAAGTGTACACCTTTACATGTCCATGAATGAACAAGGAATAAAGCTTCTTCAGTTGGCAGCAATTTGTTTTCATGATTTTCTTTCTTTCCGAGAGTTCAATTGTTTGTTTGTTTGCTTACAGATGGAAGGCTTTTTTTGAAAACAACAGTGATGTACTGACGCCACAGTGGAGAGAGAAGATGGCGGATCAATCAATGAAAGATTCCCAAGAGCCTTTCACCAGGTTGAAGTAATGACAGAGGCAGCTTGCGTCGCTTCTAGCTGTTCCTTGGACGTGTTTTTTGTGTCGCCACAAACAGAAGGAAGATTGTGTCTAAATGTAAAATTCGAACTGTTTTTCCTACAGACACCGACATCACGTAGTTAATGCAAAACCAGGCCAGGCATATACCCTATGTGAGAAGGCCCCTGGTTTGAAGGCTTAACGATTGAGCACAGGTGAAAGTATCGGGATCCACACTGGCAGTAATATTTCAAACAATTACACAGCACTGAAGATTTTTTTATACTGTATTTAAACCAGCGAGAAAGCTTTGACAGAGGAATCTCACTCAGAGTTTCATGTTTTCTATTCTTCAGTAAAGATTAACTACTACAGTTAACGTCCAAAATTATCAACAACAAAAAAAAAAATAGCTTTCCGTGAGCTTCTTAAAAAGTCGATTTAACTGTATGTTGATAAAAGACACAACTAATATTTGATTTAAATGTTTTCTAAATTAGAATTAAAATGATCCAACTTCCTTTTTACCATTGTTGTATATACCAGATCAGAAGTAAGGTTCACTCACTCTATAAAAAAAAAAAAAAGAAGTTAATATGGTATGTGTATATAAATTTAAGAGATGGTATTGTGTATGCAGTAGATCTATTAGAACAACAATAGAAACATTTATATTGAATTTATAGTATTGTTTATTTTCTTTCTGTTACGCCATCATTCTATCAAATAGCTGCCATTTTAGTTGAAAGCATGCAGGCATGTAAATGTTTGTCCTGGAGTTGCAACAATTAATGAATTCTATTTTCTGCTGAAAGCATATTTGGGGATGATTCAATCAAAGTCCAAAGACATAAGGTTCAGGCTTTCAATGATAAGTTCATGGCTGTTTTCGTTTGGCTCTTTATTAGCTGTTATTTTTGTTGTATAAGTATGTTGTACAGATTTAGCCAGAAATTACCCTGCCTTCAATTCATTATTAAGTTAAGGCCATATGGCTTTGCAGTTTGATTGTGTCACCCAATTAAATGTCTGAAAACAACCACTGTTGTTTTATATATGAATTTTTAACGTGTCAGTTTTAAAAACGAAACATTGCGAGTGGCCGTGGGAATCCTTGACCGTTTATTCTCACAATGGTAACACTGCTGACTTCAATTTACCACCTCAAAACGACGAAGGAATCTGTCAATCAAACCACAGTGAGTTTAGGCCTTGCCTGGATATAATGATATTACTTATTGATGAATATCATAATATTATTGAATAAGTAAATTCAATGGTTTGTCTGCTTAAATCTTTTCTTTCCACATCCTGGCCCACAACATAATTTACCATCCACCTAGATGTAGGTTTTATACAAACATGCATGTTCATATGCAGGAGTTCTAATCTTTACATTCTGTATGTGATGTATTGTTGAAAATGGAGTCCAAACAGCCGTTTGCTTTGATTGAATCTTCTCCTTGATGGATCCGTTCATCCCTCTGACCAACAGGGAGCTCAGCTGTTGTCTGTGTTTTCTCCTTGTGTGCTGTGAGGGTGTTTCTGTGTGTAAATCTCGTTCTCTGTCTCGTTCCCCTCCCTCTTTCTCTCTCTACCTCTCTCTCCCCCCTTTCTCACTCTCTCCGTTTCTCCACCCTCCCTCTCACTCTCTCTGTTAACCCCCCCCCCCTCTCTCTCTCTCTCAAGGAAAAAAAAATTCTCGTGTTCACATCCTGTGCAGATAACTGGAAATATGCCGATGGCACATACTGTTAATAGAAAGTGTTTTCAAATGACAAAAAAAAATGTGGATACTGACTTGCCACTAATCTTACACCTTCAACACCCAGTTATAATGTATATTTGAAACAACACTAATGGGACACTGTAACACTGTTTTGAAATGCACATTAGATTTGCAACAAAACAAAAACAAACAAATGAATTTACTAAACATTATCTATTTAAACATTTTCCAGCAAGGCTTATAAAACAAACTCAACAACACACCTGTAAACACAAAGCAAATATGCTACCATAGGGCCTGAATGAAGTTTAACTAGTTTACTCTGAGCACTTAAACAAAAGGACACATTAGATAGGTGTGTATTTTCATAAGTGGACAACTAATACCAAATTGCAGTTTAAAGTGAATGGAAGCAAAATACCTAGTAAGTGCTTCAAACTTGACTGAATTATATCAATGATATAATTTCCACAGCATTCTGTTTGATTCAGGCAACAACTGAAATACAAGCTGATTCAATTATTTAGAATTGTATGCTAGCTGGGAAATATCACATTTCACGACCATGCCAAAATATGGTTTTGAAGTAGTATTTTGTCATTGCCCTCGCTGTTGTGTGAGAACATTCAAATGGTGTGCTGAAATATACTGTATTATCTCAACAGTGCAGACTGTAAATGTTGAAAGACTATGTTATTTTACATTGTTTTTTTTGTTTTGTTTTTTGATGAGTTAAACCACTGAAGCCTACATTGGACGGTCATGCCTTTAATAAGAGGTATTAAACATTTAAAAAATTTGTTACATATTTATAAATGACATAATTTAAGAAATAATTGCTGAGGATATGTTTGACAGGTCTAACATTTGTAAGATTATGGGCAGCTATTTTTATAATTATCGTAACAGTCATGATTATTTTAATATTGTTCCTGGGCTTTAAAAACATTAAATTAATTCACAATTAAAAATTTTCAACCATTTATGTAAGTCAGTCTAATGAGGCTAACACGGGGTTTATCTTTTTAATTTCTAAAATATTTTATATGTATCATGTATAACGTTACATGCAGGTATACACTGTAGCAAGACTTATGAGCATATTGTTCCCCTTTAGTTTGTATTACAGTACAGGAAATTGTATGAATATTTAAAGAAAGGGTGAGAAAGTTTTGTTTCATGACCTTTTTTGTTTTGCCTATCATTTCAGATTTGTGTGTGTGTGTGTGAGAGAGTATGTTTGTGTGTGTGCTTGCGTGCCTGTGTTTTATATACCTTAGTGTAACTCCATAATAAAACTATGTGTAAATGAGCATCAGACTTAACTCTTTTAAGTGTAAATAAATTATTTTATGTGTAAACGTGTATCAGAGTAATTCCAGGTTTTGAAAAAAGACTGTAAAGTCATCAATAAACTTTGTTTTTTTCTGAGTTCACCTACCTACATGTGAAAATGTGCGCTGAAGGTTAGTAACTATTTAAAAATGTAAATATTTCTGAATATATACATGGATACAGTATTTTAGCCCTTCAGCTACGCTTTGCAAAAACACAATTACTTCCTAATTAGCCATTCCGAATCTCCACCCACTCCCAGAGAAATACCTGGATCCAATTAAAATGCTGATTGAATCAAAGCACAAAGCAGTTTGGCTTTACTTCTTAATAACTCATTACAAGCTGTGTCACTTTCTGAAAAACAGACCAACATGCTTGTTTATTGACAGTCAGCTACAGTAACATGTAGAAATTGCTTAACAGGAAAATAGACGTGCTCACGATGATTCCAAATGTCACTCAAAATGGTGGTGTGATTTGGACACATTGGGTGGTGTCAATTGCCACATTACATTGAGCACAGTGAGATTCACAGAACTCATACTTGGTACATACAGAGCAGACACAGAAATGCATTATCCATACAAATTTTAGAATAAAGAAAGAATAAAATATCCCTGTATGCATTCTGATTTCTACTCAAAGTATTGTTGCAAGAATGGCAGATTGTCCTTAGTTCGCAGACCTTTGTAGTTTTGTTTCAGAAAATGTTATTCATATATGGATTTATGCTTCACCATAAGCAATCTCTCCTGTTGTCATGGTGTTATAAATTCTGAGACATTTAGTTTTCTGCTTTCCTGTTCAGTTTGAAAAATATAAAGTTGATTCAAGTAGCTTTAGTGCATTTCTTAATTTCTCAATTTTAAACTTTTTAAAAAAAATTATTCATAATTTATTTAAATAAACTGTAGGCAATTCATTGTATCCTGTAGATTTTGAACACGTGTCTTTTAATAGTGGACTTCAGGCCTCCTGCTGTTAAGGCATGACATAGTTTTTCAGTTTGCATTGCATTGACTCTTGTTGACTGAATTGTGTGAGTGAGCTGTGAGAATCAGTGAATATTCAGCCTGTATTCTTTCTCTTCTAGTTCACCTAATGCTTTGTGATGTGTGTGAGCAGAATTGCCAGCCAAGAACTCCATAAAATTGGTTGTGGGCCAGCAATTGCGAGGGGGAGTTTCTGTACCTCCTTACTCCCTGCCAGCCTATCAAAATAGAGTGTATGGCAAATTCCATAGTATTGTCATGGCTCACAAACAAATGGAATAGATCTCACAAACTGCTGGTGTTTTCTTCAGGTTTGTTCTGTTATGAAATTCAAATTCAAGGCCGTCAAACAAACAGAATGAAGTGATTCAATCAGTCTATTTTTACTTTTTTTACAGCACCATGTACAAACCGGTTATCACACAGTGCTGTTCTCAACAGCAAAGAGAAATAAAAAATGTATTTTAAAAACATTTAATTCATTGAATTGAATTAGCTGAATTGAATTTCTACTGACTTGAATTTAGTAGAAAACAAGAAAATGATTCCCTGACACTTTAAAGATGATCAAGAAAATGTGACTTGGAAAAGGGTTGGATGAAGAGATGTTTCACTGGTGTATCAGTCCTTTATGCGTATTTTGTTTACAGATTAGGCCTTTTAAATTGTTTAAATGTGATGTGTTGAATCAAGTGCCATGGTCAGTACTGACTCATTTTAAGTCCATCAGTCATACAGTAACTATTTGACTCATTTACATTTTTACAGGCAGCAAGGTAAATAAGCTCCCATAACAACTGACTCTGACTCATTTTTAAGAAATCTGAGGAGAATCAGGTAGCCTTAACGACCAAGTCTGACTCATTAAAAACAAACCTGTAACTTAAATTCATGAATCTTGAATCCAAATAGAATTGAATCAAGTGGAGTAAACCAGTGCTATTGTTCATCACTATGTACATGTGTCATCACTATTATATAGTGTGAGTGGGGGAAAAATTACACATCCTTAATTTGTATAGGTACAAAACAAAGTTGTGAATGAAGCAGTGTTGTGTGATTCAATCTGGGCTTAAGAATTTGCTTGGTTTATTCACATTCATTCTGCTGCCAGATATGCAGTAGATAACGATGGATAACTTAATAATAAGGGTTTCTTCTCCTGACTTATTTTTCCATAGAGTTCAATAGGAAGATTTGTCAGGAGAAACAACCCTTAAAGTGATCCATCCATATCTACTTTATATCTGACAGCAGAGTGATGGTTTGAGGCTCGTTTGATACCTCAGACCCTTGATAACTTACAGCCATTTCGCCAACCATGAATTCCATACTGTTCCAGCATAATTTTCAGCTAAATCTAGTCCCACCCCCCAATTCCCATAGAGATCCATTCAAATGCAGAGGCGTTATAGTATCGCTTGTAAGAGTACCAGAAAATATGATATCAAGAGTCTTTTGATAGTGTTGGGTCACAGACGTCAGGAAGTCATGGCATGCACAGGATATGCAACCAAATATTACTTTATTCTACATTATGTTGTATAATTTCTAAAAGGTTCATCCGAAAATACTCTCAAATTAAAGCTGACAGTCTGCACTTCAACCTCATTGTCATTGTATCCTTTCAAACTCAAAGTGCTAGAGTACAGAACCAAAATAACAAAAAGTGTGTCATTGTCCAATGAATTATGGTGCTCACTGTACATATACTGTATATATATACATTTAACATTGTTTATTGTATTATTGGTGGCTATCATTAACACTTTGCCAAAATTCCTAATGCCTAGGGTACATGAATTTGTGTATGTGTGCATGTTTGTGTGCGTGCGTGTGTGAGAGAGAGCGATATTATGTGTTTAATTACAATACAAGGATGTACATCCTTCTCTCCCTGGTGGCCACACTCTTTGGACATCAGGTTTTTTAAACATGAAGAGCCAGTCTTTGTTGTTCTTTTTGATGGTTTCCTTGAGAATGTGCCAGTGAAACAGTAGGACATTTCGAGGCCTGTAAAATGAGTTTCATGCAGTAAATGAAAACAAATTGACAGCAGTCAGCTGTTTACAGTGCAAATTGTTTTTATATTTTACAAGCAACTGCTGTTCGTCTATGATGAGCTACTGGGCCGAAAATCATTGTAAGAGCACACACCGTGATTATTGTTTAATAAGCATTTTTTGCCTGCGCATTTCTTGCCAAATAAGCAAACAGTTCCCATTGAATTGATTTATTTATACATTTCCCAAGCATGTAACACTCTTATTTGCATCCTTTTTTGTTCGAATAATGCCTACGCATCAGGCACCATTCCCTATCCTGGAGCAAGGTGCTCATGTTTGCCTGTATATGTGAGCATTACTGCACAATTGGGAGTCCTATTTTTAATTTTTTTACTTCCTTAGCTTTTCTTTTTTAATACGTGCACACTTTTTGTGGCCACTTGAGCATTTCGGAAAGGTAACATCTGGTAATTAATCAACAGGGTGCTGGTATTTTGAGTATTCAAAAGCATTTTGTTGAAATATAAAACATTTGTTAATCAAACAGCGGGAATACATGTCCTAGCAAACTCAGTCAGGCTTGGTACTGTTAAACAGTGCGTAAGAATGCTGTACATTTTTTCAGAAAATCTCACATCAAATTATTGTCAGAATCACTCCGCTTGAACCATTTGGCACCACGGCACTCATTGTGGGTTTGGATTTCTTGAATTTTTGTCTGGTAAACATTTTTCTCAAAAATAATTGAACATTTATGGCCTGAAGGTATGTTTTGCTCCATATTTTCAGTTGAATTATTTAGTTCTCTTCATGACAACACAATGAATCTATATTCCACAGTAACGATGGATCCATTTCCATTCTTCCTGGTCCGTTGTCATTTCTGCAATTGGCATCTTCCAGTATAAATAATTAATGAATCAAAGATGTTGAACCACCTGGCAAAAACCTATTTTTTTCCATTTGGTGTTCGTCCATATTTTCTATGAAATAGTGCCATTTCATTTCAGTGTGGATTCAAGAAATATTACTGAACTGAAAGCAGACGGCATTAATATTGTGAATGGGAGGGTTTGCATTACAGGTGTCCATTGGGAGGATGGAATCGATTGGTAACAGGTTTCTTATTTCAAACTTGTAAGGAGAAAGCAAGAATCGACATCGAAAGACAAATTTCTCTTGTATAAGCAATCCTTTGTGAAATGTGCGGACGCAGCGATGCATTTTGCGGCCCCGTTTTGCATGCTTTTTAAGGCGCAGCCCTCGCAGGCCATGGGAGATGAATAATTGACTGATGCCTGCATAATTCAGCGCAGCATTGTAAAAACTCAAGGTCTGGCACATTTCAAGCCTTTCGTCTTTATTGAAAATGAGGTTAAAGTTTCAATCAACCTTGAAAGAAAATACATTTAAATAGGCAATGAAGTATGGTGTCTCCCACTTCTCATGATGGAGTCCGGTTTTTTTTCACACCGAGAGGATTTCTAGACATTTTGTTCTTCTCTATTTCTTTAGAAGAGGTTTCTTTACCTCACATGAAACATTGTTTTAAAAAAACTTCACTGCAGGGATAACTATTATGAAAACAACACTGTTACGTCAAATCCTTTGTTTTCTCAGTGACTCAAACGTGGAAAAAAGTGGGGAATGATTTTGCCGTGACCAATGTTTGTGATTCGGCTCATCTGCGTAGATTTGAACTTGATCATTTTGAACTTTTCTGCTAAAGAGTTCACGGGGGTTTGTCGAACGGAATCCTTGGTCTTCTCCAGCCACTGAAAATTATTTTTTGCCTGAAGCAAGATATTTCATATGAGTGTGCATTTTGTACTTGATAAATCCATAATACATTCAACTCAATCTTAACATGACTGTAAGGCAGAAAGACAAAAATATGAAATGTGCACGAGCAGCAAATGATGTATCTCTGGAAAATAAAAAAAAATAAAAAAATCTCAAATAGTGCATATTTAAAAGAAACAGCCATGTCAGACTTATCACCTAGTTTCTATGTAGGGATACTGCTTATTCATCAGAACACCCTCCCAAAGTCAGGGACCTGTTTCAGTCTCAATCTTACTTTCTCTTTTGACAAATGGAGCTTTTTATTGGAATAATGGCAGGGTACTTTAATCAGAAATACAAGGTAAAAATGTCTTATTTGCTAGCAACTACACATGAACAAATTTCCCTCTGACCAATCTGTCAAATCAGTTTCTCTACTGTGTAGTCACCCGTCTTCTCTTCCCAGACTGATGCTCTTTATAAGCACAGAGTATAATATTTTAATTAACCAGTTTCTATTGTAGAGTATATTTCTTTAAGGATCTTGTTAGCATGGGGAATATCTCTTTTATGACAGGTAAGTAGGGCCCAAACAGAATATTAATAAAGAATTAATACCAGCTATTGCAAACTACATTGATGGGCAAATCAAAGGAGATTAGATATTGCTTTGAAAATAAAGTGACTTCAATAAAGCACTTTTAATATGTATTACTTTCAATCATTATTACTTAATGAGCATTACCCATTGTGTGCCTTTTCACATTCTATCTGCAATGTTTCCACCCTGTCAGAACATTGAAACGCTTCTGTTATAGATCTAGAGATCTTCAAGCTAATGAGACCTGTGACTTTTCCAAAGAAAATGTGTGCTTTAGAGGGTAAAGTTAAAAAGATGAATGTAGCTGGCTGTGCTTTGGACTGCTGAAGTCTAGCTGACTGTTTCTCCTTCCAACACACAGGGAGAGCCGTCAGTGAGTTAACAAGAGCAGGCATCAGACAATGCAAGAGACTTTTTTGACAGTAGGGGCCTAGATGTGTTGAATGGTCTCGTACAGGAACGCTGTTGACTCCAGTACAATATGCCTTCCAAACTATGGCTGCTCAAGTACACATTGTCAAATCACCAGAAAAAACACCAGGGCCCACATGTATAAACAGTGCTGAGCAGAAAAATGCCCTCAGAAAAGTGCGTAAGTGAGTTTCCACGCAGAAATTCAGATGTATAAAATAACACGTGCTGTACGCAGTGTTTGGAGTCCGTGTGATATGGTGACATAGTGACCGAAAGGCAGAGGTAGAAAAAGCAAAACTTTTTTTTAAGCAGATTTACGACTTTCACCCTGAGCATTCTTTTACTCAGTTTTATACATGTGGCCCCTGGTTTGAGAGTCGAAACGTTGAAGGTAGAGGAAAGAAAGCCACAGCCTACACCGTAGACCTCCTCAATGCTGAAATGCAGGATTGCTCAGGAGAACACAATGAGCAGCACTTACAGTGGTCTTATACCAAAGGTAAATGATAATGATGCTTTTTAGAATGAATGAAAACCGTTAAATCGGCAGAAAGACACTACAACTCTAAACTCGGGTTGTGAGAACATCAAAAAATACGGTGGGGTGTGAATGCTCTAAATATTTCTCGAACTACAGAAATTGACTACATTTTTTTCATCAGACACCTCTTTCCTACGTCATCAATTAAAAGGCACTGGCCCAATATAACAATCGCAATTTAAAAAGAAGTGAAATGGTCACATTTCCTCCTCCGCGGTACATGATTCCCCCCCCCCCCCGCAACACGTGGTGGTGCCTGAGAAAAAGCCGCACGGCTTGATTGAACAAAAGATAAACTTAATGTCATCTAATCAGAACAGACCGTTATGTATTAGTGAAACGGCAAAACAGAATTATCTGACATGGGGAAGGGGCACATTATCTAAATTAACATTTCGCAAGCATGAACATGGAAGGCCACAGAGGAGAATGAAAGACTACAGGAGTGTGGCCTGCATTTAGACATTCTGCAGTAATTATTAATTTATGCTTGTCTATGGTCTTAATGAAAATGAAAGCCAGGAAAGAGAACAGGGAGGGATAATGTACCATGAAATTGAGTTTCATTTGTACAGGGGCCACCTTTTAACACTCACTTTCTTTACAGGAAATGAAGCCAAATGGAATTCTTGAGAGAGCAGGTTCTTGTTGACTTTGTTTTCCCCTCTTCCTGTTTCCCGGCGGAGACGGCGAGACGTGCCCCTTCGTTCCCTTCGCTCGCTTAGAATCGGGGGTTTCCGCAGCCGTCGCCCTTCGCCTTCAATGATGCGGCCTCTGAGATGACAAGAGCTTATTGGATATCAAAGGGCTGCTGCTAATGGCAAGCTTCTATACTTAGGAACTGAGAATACGTACTCGGAGATTTTAAAAAAATCACCCATTAGTAGCGTCGAAGTGAATCTACGAGAGGGCAAGCAAGACCCCGTTCCCCCGTCCGATTGTCGGATAGCTCTAGGCTTTAACAAGCTTCTCATGGCTTTATGCTCTTAAAGGTTGTATCAGCGATTTTGGGTGGAAACATAAATGATCACATTCATCTGATTTTTCCTCACGATCCGCTAGCTGCCCGCCCCATAAGCAGGCCGTCAAAAAACCGCGTCTCTGTAGGCAGCCTATGCTCCGAGATCGTACACAAAAACAAATGGTACTACCAACCACTCAAAACCAAAATAAACAGTATTCCAACCAATCACAATGATCTGCACAAACGCTAATACTCTTATCTCGCTGAAATCTTGACGGATTTACAAACGGTTTGGTTTCTTACAAACGTTATTAACGTGGTTATAATTCTGGATGCTTGAACACTATTTTTTAAAACATAACATAATTATTCATAAGTATGTTTGTTTGGGATTTCGCTTCAGAAGTGACGTCACCCAAAATCGCTGATACAACCTTTAATATCATTTTTGTTAGAAAGCTCCGCAGATGCAAAGGAAGTACCTTGAGCATATACAGTATGGTAAAAAAAGTATCCATACGGTAGCGATCGAGATGGTTCAAGGAGCGGTAGCCATGAGGCTTGCGTATCTGCGGTCCATCCGTCTGTCTGTCTGTCTGTCAGTCCCTGATGGTGCTGATTCGCCCATTAATGTGAGATAGAAAAACAGAACTGAAATAGCACAATTAACATTGACAGGCTAAAATGTTTGGGTGGGGGTGGGGGTGGGGGGGGGGGGGTCACACAAAATCATCCAACGCAGGAGAAGATTCGGAATCGGTGCATTTGAAAGCCAACGGAAGTCTACAGTCCTGGTGATTTCAGAAGTCACTGGTGGTCTCGCCCTACAACCACTTGTGTGACTCATTGGAAGCATCTGCATCCATCTCTGGCTGAGAGTTATGATGTCATAAATAAGAGGTACATGAGTGAGAGATGGGTACGACTGACACCAGTGACAGATTTACAACTTATCATGAATCCTGAAAGATATACATAAATGTGTAATAATAGATTTCAGTGATATAGACTTCCACATCTGGCAAATAGTACAGTACCTAGTATATATAGTTTGTGCGTGTGTGAGCGAGAGAGAGAGTGTGTGTGTTAAAAAGGGAAAATAAGTTACTGTTGGCAGGCAGTAATATTTAGAACACACTCACTGGCTGCATGACCTAGAAGACACTTGGAATTTTGCCCCTTCTGATCACATGATGTTTTGAGAAAACCTTGTCCTGGACAAAATAAATTGTGATAGCTGAACAACTAGACATGGCTTCAATCGTGCCTTCATTAGAAATGCTTTTGGGTAACATACTCTGATTAATTTATATTCTAGCCCTGTTGCCTGGCCTTCAGTGTTTAACATATTTAGAGATTTTTGTATTAAATAAATAAAAAATTATTACATTATCCTTATGTCTCTATAAATGCCAGGTACAGTGAAATTCATGCATTTTATGTTCAGTGCACTCTTGATTTTGGTGATAACTATGTTTCCTTTGCATTGCTACACAGCTTAACAGCTTCTGTCCATCTTATAGTAAGCTACAAAGCAAAGACACAGGTTTCATCCAAAAGTAGCCTACATAAAGTGAATTTGAATACCTTTGTGAAAGTGAGCTTTCATTTTTTTTCCATTCGCAACCATTCCGTCCCAAATGAAGAGCAGGTGTTCGGTTCGGATGTAATACGCCTTTTTAACATGTGAACATTTGATTATTCGCTTCCGATTTTCTGAAAACTACGAACGGAGGCCCCTTCCTTCACGGCGAAACAAAATTGAACACCCTTGTGTCCATGGCGACAAGCGTGCCGGTGGATCCTGGGTTCTTTCGGTGGCTCTGTCGTGAGGAAAGGGAGAGGGGTTGCCGTGCAGAAAAAAAAAAGCACATAAGCTATTAACCTTCCCTCAGCTCATCAGCTCTATTCTGCAATCTTCCTGTAGGACCATTAGAATACCCTGAAGAAATGACTTTCCAATTAAAGCGGATCTGGGAGAAGAACGCCTTTTTTTATCTCCGACTCCTGGAGTTCTTTATTCCAATAATTCAAATTGGAATTGATTTTTCAATTTAGCCGCTGACTGCTATGGACACACAGCGGAGAGGACCGAATGGAGTTGCATTCCTGAAATATTTGTCATGGCAATGCACTCTCCATAAATTCACGGGGGCCCGGCTCCTTAATGCATTTCCCTCCGCCGCTGTCTAGCACAACAGACTTTAGCACAGCATGGGCATGTACAGAAATCACATCAGGTAAGACCTCCGCGGTGGTCTCCACGCGGGCCCTCGCCCGGTGCCAGCAGGCTTTATTTCATCTGCGAGAGAACGCCGTCGATGTTCAAGCAAATAAGATGGCTGTTTTAAACATCAAGGCAAAATAGCTTCTGATGCAAATGGCTACCCCATCATTTGCTTATTTATTTACAAAATGAATTGCAATTTAATGATGCAAGGACTCCTTAATAACGAATCCTAAAAATGTGACAGGGTAGGCCTACCTGTTGTCTAAACTGTTGTTTTTCGTATCTCCTTGAGATATGGTGGTTCTTAATCACAGTTTAGCTCCCACATTTAGATTATAGCATTCGGCAGATGCTCTTATCCAGAGAGACCGACACTGGGTACATTTTTTGCATACAATCCATTTATACAGCTGGATATTTACTGAAGCAATCCAGGCAGTTGAGCAAGGTACTTAAACTTCCTTGCTCAAGGGTACCTTAGCGGCATCCCAGGCCAGTTAAGTGCTGAACCCACAACCTTTGAGTTACAAATCCCGTTCCCCAGCCATTATACTACACCGCCATTTCGCACTGCAGAGTTCCAGGAGCTGCTGCAAGCAGTGAAGTATATGGAGGCCGGGGAATTGTGATGTAACCCCCAGCGATTGGCAGTGGAGCCTCTGACAACAGATTATTTTATAATTATTTATTATGCAGTTTTTCTAATATGGATTTATCCAACCGTTATTTATTTAGATTATATATATTTGGCAAGGAATTGTGCGATATTCATAATTGCCATGATTATTTTCTTTCGCTGGTTTTGGGCAAATTCTAGTGTTTGCAGGCAACTGTGTATGATATGCAAATCCGGCACTCTTGGGCTGTCTGCCATTGTGCTCAGAAATCATTTTGAGCTGTTCCACATTGTGCCTTTCCACCCTGGTGTAAATTGCCAACACATATTTACATATTTTCTTGTTGATTGTTTAATCAACCAGCTACCTTGTGGTTAATCGAGTATGTAGCGTGTATCAAAGTGTACTGGGCGTGCAGTGTTCGTCAGCGTACGTCTCAAGTCAGTGTTTTAACCCTTTTTTTATTCTCCTTATCTCAGAAACACTGCAGTTCCAACTTGGTGTGTGTCTGGCTCTTCCGGTACGGTTTCACATGTAGGTTTGTTTTATGACAGCTTGGTATTTAGGCATCACAGTCCCCTCCACACAAAGTGAGATGTCCACTAGCTCAGCTAGGATCAGGCCAAGGATTGCATGGGGACAAGGTAAGGCGGACCACTCATAATTTACTGACTTGAGAATGAGATACGCTACGGGAAGCAAATACACGCACGCACGCAAGCACACACACACAATTATTTAGTCATAACCTACTGTGCAAGCTCCCTGTAACTAACCCAAGCCCCAATGATGCCCATTTTCCATACTGCAGGCAGGGGGCAAGCGGTTATCTTCTTTTAGTATTTGAAACAGATGTTGTGTGCTTTTCAGAATTGCATCTGAAAGCTTGCTCTTCACTTGCTGCTGCAGCTGACCCATAATGAGCATTTATTGTTTCCCTACTATGGATACCACTTTTATAAGGTCAGTCAGGTTCAAGGCTAAATTATTTTCTCTCGCTGTTGTACAGAAGCGTTTAGAGGAGAGACCAGCCTTTGTGGACTGATGGCTCAGTCTTTAGTTCCTGACAGCTGTGCCGGCTTGTTAGGTTCTCTCCTGAGTTGTTTAATATAGTTGTGCTACTGGAATTGTATAGAAGATTAATGGACACACAGGAAGCGTGGCAGTTTGTGAGGAGATGCAGGACAGAGCAGGCCAGCAGCCATCTGTTCGTTTGCCTTTACAGCTTTTTTAATGGAAAAAGCAAACAGCGGGAAACTGGCCTGTGCAGAAATCTTGATTTCTATATTACTACAGTATACAAATACATCAGTTCATTTCTCAGATAAATCAACGTATTTATTTGCCAAAGGAAGCTCCCCGTATTCTTTTTTTACCTTGCAAACAATTAAGCTGGGTGTAATCTGCTACAGTGAAATTGAGATGAAAGACGATTTTTGGAGGGAAGAAAAGGCGATTAAGCAGAGTGCTCTTGAGGCAAAACAGAACTTGGCATTTGTTCAAAGGAAACGTAATCAAATTTAAAAGGAAATGTCACATTTGGTTCTGTGTACTCTCTGGCAACATGATGTGAGATCTGAACAAGAAAGTAGTCTCATAAATAATGTCCAGTGTACAAAATAAGAGAACATTACATTTTAATCACAGAGCTTTAATCATAGTCACATTTTTATCAAGTGAAGAAATAAGTGTGATCTAAAAAATTAAATAAAATTACTTGTTTAGATTGGGTGTTGTATAATGTGGGAGATATAGAGTCACTGTAGCATTCCTTGTTTTCATTACTGTATGTCAATACTTTTTAGTTTAGATTTTTGTAATACTAATATGTAAAATGTGCAAGCAAGTAAGCCCATTTAGTTCCTCTACAGTTATTGGTATTGTTAATTTTTAAGTACTCATCTAGATTCTCACATTATTTATATAGTTTTGTATGATTTCTATTAAAGAGTGATCACACCCATTGTCTCAGCCTGTCTCCGGCTACTACACAATTTTGAAAAATACTTTGTGGGGTGAACGAATGAGAGGGGTGGGGGCGGAGGAGCCATGTCCATCGTCATTTGGATAAATTAACGTACATTATACAAATTATTTCGTATGACTCGGATCAAACTGTCAAACTACACACTGCACATCAAATATGAATCAAGATTCAGCAACTGCATGGCTGAATTGAGATTTCTCACATCAAATACTTTCAGAAACGTATTTTAGTGGACTATTTAGGTGGAATAAGAGAGTTGAACAGGACGCCACGTTGTTCCGGTTTAAAAACGTGGAGGCGAAACGAAAGTGACGTAGCGGGTCTAACCAATCAGGTGCCGGCTGTTTCCGTTGTGGGCGGCAACAATTATTCATATGAAATAACCACAATGACCACAGACTCTCAGCCATTGAGTTTTGTACCTTCTAACCTCATTTAAACACGCATAATTCAGATACAATAAAGCCCCAAACTTGGGTTATTTTTTCAACTTTTCTCCTACTTCTTCTTCTTCACCTTCTTTTTCCTGCCGATTTCGTCACAAAATGCGCCAGGCCCACAATCAACAATTCTCCCCATTGGAGATTTTGCTATACATCTGCCAATAACAACATCTGATCAAAGTAGTCTGATCAAAGTAGCCAATTGCAGGATACACAAGCAAAATGAACAATGTGAACATGTAAGGTGCCTAATGCTTTTGGACATATAAGGAAGTGCATGCAATTTTAGTGATGCTATTTCAGCCAATACAACATGCTTTTTCAAAACTTATTTTAAAAACTATTGCTTTTACAGCTGTGTAATCTTTGTGGGAAGCTCATTTCTATTTCTAAAAATGCATTCTCTATCATTTCACATGCAAACCCCCACGTAATATTGTTTCATGACTCCGATTGCTACATGACAAGGTAGGCCATAAAACCACGGACTGAATTTGTTAACCCCAGACAGCACACTGAGCACAGCTATATACTGCTGACGTAGGCACTTCGAGCTGTTCCATGGGAGATACAGATAGTCACTTCGTCGCCATATGTAGCTGTGCTGTCTGAAACGTTACTATTTAACCAAAGCCAGCTAAATTTCCATATGTTTGTTTCATTCATACAATTGACTAGCTAGCTTGCTAACCTCAGCTCAGTTCAGTTACAGAAACTACTGAAGGGTAGCTAGCTAGCCAACATTGGCATATGGCATCAATGATAATCATTAACATTAGCTGGATGGCGAAATCTCTTGATGTCGATGGCATAACGCTAGCTGGAACAGCTGTACACAGAACCACTAACGGAAAGACAACTTTTTTTGCTCTTCCTCTGTATTTCTGGCTCACTGTCACTCACCCCAGTAGCGTCCACAGAACCACGGCAGATCACCATTGTCAGTGTAATCGACATTCATGTCCTCATTTAGCCTCACTACTCTTGGGTTGTAGCTAGCTAACTGAATATAGGCTACTGTATGGCTAGCATAAGTCATACATACATAATTCATAATAACTGTAATAACGATTAGATTTATTTGGCAACACAAGCGTGTATGGCAGCCTTGTCAACTCGCAACAATGTTACTGATCAAACGTCGCAACAACAACATGATCAAGCTAGGCTAGATAAATGATGGTCAATTTCACCATTCATGGCCATATAAGTATGTGTTTATAACTTTATTTCCTTATGCAATATTGATATTCAAATTAAATCAGAATGTTCAACATACGTTTAGGAAATGATATTCAAATTATATCATCTATCTATCAATCTGTCTATAAAGTTGCAATTTAAAACTTGTACATTTTGTAAAATTAACTTGACAATCAAGTATAAACATAGTTTCTGAAGTGTAATTTTCCTCAGCTGTTTACAAAATTCATGTAAATAATTTCTTCTTCCATGTGGCAATTTTTGTTATCTGCATATAAATGCATTTACATAGGCGTGTGCCAGTGTTTCCCCTAGGATGGAGTTGTAGCAGCGGAGGTGAAGCACTTATATACATACATATACGTATATATATACACTACTCACAAAAAGTTAGGGATATTCGGCTTTCGGGTGAAATTTCAGGATGAACCTAAAATGCACTATAACCTTTACAGGTGAAATTAATTTGACCTTCTCTAAACTTTTGAATGCACATGTCCAACTATTCAATGTTTCAGTACTTTTTGCACAACTTGCTGTTCTCTAACAAGGAGCTGAACGGCAAAATTCACAACAGGTGTTTGATCCATGAATCGACCAATACATTTCCTGGTTCAATTAGAATTGGTATTTAAACAGTCCTCTTCATCATGCTGTTCACATTTTGACATCATGAGACCAAGACGACACCTAACAATTGATCAACAGTACCTCGCCATTGCGAGGCTTCAAACAGGATGTTCTCAGAGGGAAGTGGCCACTGAGCTTAGAGTGTGACAGAGTGTCATCAGCAGGTTGCAACAGAGATACAGAGAGACTGGAAGAGTCACAGAAAGGCATAGAAGTGGACGTCCTTTGGCCACATCCCACACTGATGACCGCTTCATTGTGAACAGTGCCCTGCGGAACCGGATGATGAATGCCACTCAACTCCAGGCACATTTAAGGGAGGTGAGAGGCACCCAAGTGTCACGTCAGACCATTCGAAACCGTTTACATCAGCGTGGTCTGCGTGCTAGACGACCTGCAAGGGTACCTGACCACACCACCAGGCACAGGCGTCATCGTCTTGCATGGGCCAGGGAGCATTTACGCTGGACGAGGGACCAGTGGGCCTCAGTGCTGTTCTCTGATGAAAGTCGATTCACGTTGAGCAGAAATGATGGCCGCCAACGATGTTGGAGACGTCAAGGAGAGCGCTATGCATCAGCCACTGTTGTCACCAGACGACCCTTTGGTGGTGGCGGTGTTACAGTGTGGGCAGGTGTGTCTAGTCAATACAGAACTGCCCTACACTTTGTGAATGGTACAGTGACAAGCCCATACTACCTGAATAACATCATTAATCCAGTCATTGTGCCCCTGCATGAACAACACAGGCCTAATTTCGTCTTCATGGACGACAATGCTCCAGCTCATCGAGGTCGCATCATTAGGGAAAGGCTGCTGGAGACTGGGGTACCTCAAATGGAGTGGCCTGCACTTTCTCCAGACCTGAATCCCATAGAAAACCTATGGGATCAGCTGACTCACCGTGTAGAGGCTCGTAACTCTGTACCCCAGAACCTCAATGACCTGAGGGCCGCCCTTCAAGAAGAGTGGGATGCCATGCCTCAGCAGACAATAAGTCGACTTGTGAACAGCATGAGACGTCGTTGTCAAGCTGTAATTGATGCTCAAGGGCACATGACAAGTTATTGAGACATTGACATTTTTGTTGTGGTATACCCACCACTGTTGTTGGCTTTTGTTTCAATAAATTGTTTGAGATGAGGAAATCACCATTGCATGCTTCTACTTAAATGCCCTACTTTCATGATACGTATAATATCACTGTAGCGTGAACTTACATTTTCCATAAATTTCACCCGAAAGCCAAATATCCCTAACTTTTTGTGAGTAGTGTATATATATATATATATATAAAATTTTTAAAAAAAATTGTGCACTCACACAGCGCACCCAGCCAGGAGGTTTCTATGTGTCTGCCGTCACCAGAAGGGGCGTAGGTTTCATTTGAACATTGGGGGGGGGACCACAAATAGTAAATGTTCTTTGTGATGATAATGGAGGGGGACACTAATAATATAGCATCCAACAGTAGCGAACCATGACTATTGGACTGAGGCCCTCAACCATTCCCGTGAGCAAAGCAATATGAAGTATCGGGCGGTCTGGGGGTCCTCCCCCAGAAAAATTTGAGCCTTTTAAAACTCATTTCCTGCATTTCTACACAACCTCACCCAGGGCATTTTCTAAAAGAAAATGTTTTATTTATGAAGATTTTGGAGTTTTTTATTTTATTTATTTATTTATTTATTTTTCAAAGCACTAGGCGAGATTTGAGATGCTTTCATAGAAATCTAAAGCCATGGTAGGCTAATCAGTACATTAGTGGATAAGATAAGTTTATAACATTTTAAACTCTGTGGTTCTCAAACCCGGTCCTGGGGGTCCCCTGTGTATGCTGGTTTCCGTTCCAACCACAATTGCAATCCCTAAATTTTAACAAGCTGTTAATTTTTCTTAATTAGGTGTTTTTCATGTTTAGAGGGATTATTTACCCTCTTAAGACAAATTGTCTGAAATAGTTATGCATACCATGAAGACTATGCCATGTTCACATTGTGCTTACAGTGCTATCTTGCAAACAATAATACAAGGTAACATTTTTTTAAACTGATCAATTTAAAGACTGAGGTCAATAGGCTCCTAATTCAGTAGTTGAACACTTGTGTTTTAAGTTCCTTAATTTTTCCTTAAACTTATTAACACAATGCAGGTTTGGCTCATTATCATTTGCTTTGTCTTTTGAATTGTTCATTATTTACATTAAGTCTCTAGTTTTAGTTGCCAATGTGTCCAGAATTTCACCAATTAGGAGCCTATTGATTCACCTCAGTCTTTAATTTGTTTAATTTGATCAGTTAAAACATTTTTACCTCTCTTTTTGTAATTGTTTGCAATATAGCACAATGTGAATATTTGACTTTTATTATTCATGACATGCATAGCTATTTCTAACATAATGTGGCTTCAGAGGGGAAATAATCCCTCTAAACATGAAAAACACCTAATTAAGAAAAATCAACAACCTGTTCAAATTCTGGGATTGCAATTGTGATTGGAACGAAAACCAGCATATGCAGGGGGCCCCAGGACCGAGTTTAAGAACCACTGCCTTGAGTGGTAGTCGTCGACATCCCAATTATGGTATTCACATTTCTCTGAACTTCTAAATTAGGCTACTTACAGTATCTTACAGTGTCGCCGCTTGCGAATACATCAGCCTCTCATGTTGCACTACAGGGCAATAAACATTTTAAGGAACCTACATTTAAGAAGCTACAACTGTTTTCTGATGAACCCTGAATAAATTCTCTATTCAATTGTCCAGCAACGTCGACATTTCCACAGTGCTACCTAACGTTATCGCACTTGCGGCTGTAATACATTGCTTGTTGTTATGAAAAAACATGTACTTTTTAAACGTATATATAAGGCATAGACTGTAGAAAAATAAGGAGTAGCCTCGCCTACCTGAATGGGGAAACTTCTGGGTCGGCGGTTCTTTTATTCACTGTGGGGATTTTGATTTGATTTTCAGTTGAGAGGACTGTTTCAGGTTAAACGTAGCAAAGGCCGCCTACATACCAACAAACCATCTGCTGTAGCCTACCCCCGTAACAAGCGTCTCGATTTCATACTCCGTGAAGTTTCTCGTCTTTTTTTGCGGTCTGACTTCTCCCTTGCAACCAACCTGATTATAACACATCCATAACGTTACACAAAACACTGGCTAAAACACTGGGTTATGGGAATTAAAGTCCATAGTATTATAGGCTTGAGCAATCACCCCTAATTGTTGACTACATATCCCATTTGTGCTTTCATAAACTCGAACTTGTCGTGGCCATGAGATAAACCATTGCTACTGTTTGAAGTAGCGAGGGGGTGGGTCAATAATTCATACTATGTTTACGGGTGTTACATATCTTTCCGCATAAATTTAAGTCATTTTTTACCGTTGTTGCAGCCTTTATTGACTGTAAGCTTTACATTGGAGAGTGATCAATTATGGTTGGGGGGGACAATTCGACTTTTTCCAAACATTGGCGAGGACACATCCCCCGTTTCCCCCCATAATCCTACGCCCATGACTACAGGGCGGCGTTCAGATCCTAATTTAATTATTTCTTCCTGTCGTTCCCTTCCCTTGATTCAAGGGAATTCACATTGAAGCAAGGGAAGGGAATGACAGGAAGAAAGCATTAATTTTGGATCCGAACGCAGTCCAGCACTTCAAAATGTTGTACATCTATGGCCTTCTCTCGTCAGAACAGCTGCATTTGCTAGCTAGCACTGGCCATATACGACCTTGCTGAAAGTTAGCTTTGCTTAGAAAGTTTGGACACAATCGCATTTCAAACGAGTTTATGACAGCAACTTTTCCATGAAAGCGCTTTACATTTAAAACATTTTTACGTTAGGCCTACTACTCTGTTTACAAAAAAAGTTTTAAAAAAATAAATTATAATTCAGTAACGCCGCTGCTAGGTGCATATAGGGGAAACACTGTGTGCACAACGCGCATACACCCTCCTGTGTGTTACACACAGGGGTGCGCACAAGCATACACAGTTGAAGTCAGAAGTTTACATACACTTAGGTTGAAGTCATTAAAACTAATTTTTAACCACTCCACAGATTTTATGTTAGCAAACTATAGTGTTGGCAATTCAGTTAGGACATCTACTTTGTGCAGGACACAAGTCATTTTTCCAACAATTGTTTACAGACAGATTATTTCACTTTTAATTCACTATATCACAATTCCGGTGGGTCAGAAGTTTACATACACTAAGTTGGTCACATATCCTTTGCATGCCATGACTTCCTGATGTCTGTGACTCAACAACATGAAATAACATTCCCATAGAGATCCATTCAAATGCAGAGACGTTATAGTATCGCTTGTAAGAGTACCAGAAATTAAGATATCAAGAGTCTTTTGATGTTGTTGGGTCACAGACATCAGGAAGTCATGGCGTGCAAAGGATATGCGACCAAATATTAAAAATTTAAAGGCACAGTCAACTTAGTGTATATAAACTTCTGACCCACTGGAATTGTGATATAGTGAATTAAAAGTGAAATAATCTGTCTGTAAACAATTGTTGGAAAAATTACTTGTGTCATGCACAAAGTAGATGTCCTGACTGACTTGCCAAAAATCTGTGGAGTGGTTAAAAATAAGTTCAACATAAGTGTATGTAAACTTCCGACTTCAACTGTATAGACTAAAATTATCAAGATTACAAACTGAAATATTATTATTGTGTAGGCTATATCAAAAAATGCATGATAATAAAAGGGTCCATAGGTCAAAGACCACATACCCGTCCCTCGGCGAAGGAGAATGGCGCATTAAATTGCTTTCAGCCCACTCCATCAACATCCAGGCGATGTGTGACATGTACTATTCGCAATTATTCTGGATCAAGCTATGACTTAGCCTATATTTGCAAATAATTCCTGTAATCTTCTGGGGGGACAATCTTCAGTTACAGGACAATGGCTATCTATTAAAAACTTATAACACCTATATCAGGCCTAATGCACGAATTGTCATTTACACCTAATGCGTGAATTGTCATTCAATGGAAAACTTGCATACTGCAATAGACGGACATTTCAGTTCTGAAAATGTGCTTCAGATGTTATTACAATACAGCTCTCCTCTCTTCTTCTAGGCCTACAGCCTGTAAGTAAATAGAATGGTTTTGACTAAAAAGAGTTCAAAACCTTGTCCAGTGCATTGTTTTTCAAATAGCCTAGGCTACAGTCCCCGGGATTCTCTGTGCATAAGGTGTGCAATAGCCTACGGTTATAAAATGGAGATTAATTTAAATTTCACCATGTTAACTGAATTTTAACCTTATTCTTTGTCCTTCATATTTTTTAAATTACAGTGACTATGTTTCCATGCTCTCATTTTATTAAAACCCCAATTAATTAACCACATTAACTTTAACTTCATGCAGGTCTGTTTCCGCTGCTGTAAATCACACTTTTCACGGTCTTCTCAGCTTTAGCGTATTTAGTGTCATCATTAAGGCAAAATAACGGTATTTACAGTATGTTATTAATCAATATTAGAATGCACATAATGAACTTCGGATGAAGCTTGAACTTCGAGAACTCCATGAGAACAGCCTCATGGAATTGATGTTTGACAATGCTTCATTGTGTAACAGGTTACGATGTACAGGTCACCCTAACTAACAAATAGGCTAGGTTAACATGCATTCAGGTATGTGGTTTGCTGACACATATCTATCATTTCTGAATGCCTATAAATAGGCTGCAGTAACTAGGTACAAAGAAATGCCTTACCTGTTTGAGGTTCTTGTTCTTCCCTGTTCCTGTATGCAAGTTCCTGTCTGACTTCAAGGTCACCATAGATGGAGTGGTGGAGCTTGAGACTGCATGTGCATAGCCTATAGAGGACGTTGCTAGCTGCTGTTTTGCCGATATTAGAAATTTGCGTTTATCTCTCAGTCTCCTTAAGAGCTAAGGAACGCGGACAGCGGGTTGTATCCATTCGCCGGTAACTAGCTACGTGGAGCTCCGGCCGCTGGGCGCGGTTTGGGTTTTAAACTGTGTTTCATCCGCCTTTTCCCTGGGGTTCCGTATGTATTTGTATTTTTAATATCCGTATTAGTGACAAACCAACTGTTTATTGAGTTGGGGCTTCGGGGCTGCTTACTGTTTACGTTGCAGTGCGTGGTTTGGGATCTGTGCTGGTGGCGCCATACGAAGTGGTTCCGTTCTTTTCACTGCATGCTATAGTGTGTGGAAGTGTGTGTGGCATAAGAATCCTTTGTGCTATATTCACCGTGTCCGTATCTCACCATTTTACAGTGCGTGTGTGTATGTCTGCTGGCACCTTCATGAGTGAGCGACCTTTCGGTTCCACTTCCCGTAAGTCATCCACCCTCCACGGACCCGTTCCCGCACGCACCCAGTAGCACCCCTAGTGGCAGGGAAGACCTACCACCGGCTAATTGTGCATTTTTGGGAATCCTGTGGGTTTGTGTGGGTTTTTCTATTGTGTTTTTATGATTGTAAAAATAAACTGGATGTTTTTATTATTGAATCCACGTCTCTGCTTGTTCATTTAGTTGAACGTGCCTATGTGGGGATTGATCATAATCCCTTGAGTCGTACAAACTATTTATTTGGGCGTAATTCCCAAGGTAGCGTAGTCAGGTGGTGTTATGCCAGGTCACAATTGTATAATCAAAAGAAATTTGTTAAACAAGCAAGCTAATTTGGCTAAATTTAACCGCATAGGCCATATTTTCTAAAATAACGGCAGTCTGGAATTACCGGGAACCCATGTCGGTGTTAAACCCTAATGTTAAAGATTATGATTGTGTATATTAAAACTAGTCATAATGGTTAGTCCGAATAATATTGATCATACTATTGATCTATATAGCCTATTCCTTGCTCGCACTACACACGCATGAGCATGTCTGTTTCACCATCATATAAGCAATCCGCCAAGGTGGAAAAGCAGGCTTTTAAAGGGAATGGGATATGACATTTTGGCTGCGGTCCAATTTGTTAAATGTTATGCCCTCCTGCACTTCCCCTCACCACTTCCACTTGGGAGGATGTGACGCAGCACCAAAACAACACATGTAGACACTCGAACCGACGGGGAGGAGCAAGGGAGGGAGAGGAATTATTTTTGAATTGGACCGGAAATTCACCAGAGCCAGTGATGCCAGCACACCATTGACAAATGAGTTTGTGCAAAACATTCCAATAAATTGCATATGACAGCAAGCTCCAGCCAACATCTACATTTTTATTCTGGCAAAAGAGCAAACTAGAAAATGATTATCAATCAATTTATTGATAGACAGCACTTTAAAATACCTCATAAGCAGGAATGGGGAATAATACACTTGTATGTTACAAAATACCACCGAATCAAATATATTAAAAAACAGCAATCAATCAAAATGGTGGATGCATAGCCTAGATTGCTTTGGAGGTAGCACAGAAGTATAAAACATAAAAGAGGCCTTATTGAATATGAAATCCAAGCGAAATGTATTTTTAATAGACTATTGCCCATAAGCTTGCACTGGCTCATTTGCTAGATACTCGCTGAATGGCAACGAGCTGATTATGTAGCTAGTTATCGTTAACTGGCCTGAAATAATCATCCTAGTAGGATAACGTGAAACTTTTCTCTGGAGATACGTTTTAAAGCGATTTTATGAAACCACTAAATCAATGTTATTTCCTAATTTAGTCTACATTTCAGTCGTGCAATAAAAAACTTTAAAAATATTGCTTAATCGCTTATACTTGAGTGCTGCTTTCTCTATTTTGAAGATTTTTCCCGGGAGATATGTAAAGACGTTAAATTTAAACTTCCGAAACAGGAAGCTTGGGGTTACAGTAAAGCATTCTGGGCAATTTCACTGCCCAAAGTCTGCAGTCTTGCAGACTCGTTCCCTGGAGCCAAATCGAGGGTCGAGGGACTAATTTCACATACTTCACTTGCATTTCTAACGGATTGGACCACACTCGCCCTTGGCAACGCCCAACTTCCGATTTCTAAAGGGATTCCCCCAAGTGGTTTATTGCATCGTACGCTGAAGACACACCTATAGTTAATGAAGAGGCTAGGTTCAGCCCATTAGCACCTTGCGCCTTACTTAGCGGTAAACTTAGCGCCGTCTAACTAGCAAAAGTGGACTTGGACACGCCCTAAATGCACTTGTGCCTAGCGTTTTAGACGATGCGCCAAGATCGTCAAGATAGAGCCCAATAGAGCCCATAGGGCTCTATTTCTCCGGCTGGCGCATGGTATGCGGCGAGCCATCATAGTCGCTGGGCGTGGCTACTGAATTTCTCTATTTTCGGACCAGAGGCCAGGAGCAAACATCTCACAGCTGAATGCAGTACTCCACTTTTTGTTAGCTTACTGTCTCGCTCAGATTTCCCAAGCAGAGGCTCTGAAGCACAAATGATAATTGATTCCCGAATGAATAGATAGGCTATTTGCGGCATTAAAAAAATAATTTTGTTCGCCTGGTGTTGGTTCTCGTAGCCTATATATTATAGGGGAAACACTTTGGTAGCCTAATGTTTATGGTTGAACGTTAGGCTACCTCGGTAATCCAGCCACCGAACTAAAAATAAAAAACTATAAACCACAAGGTGGGCGTGTCCTGAAGTCAGGTTTTTTTAGTAGCACCAAAAAAGCTGAAGGGGGCATGTAATTGTGCATCACCCTGTCTACGCCCATAGACTGCCAGCAAAATCTGAAGCGCTGTCATGTCGTAATTAGCGTACTTTTTAACGATGTTAGAGTCTCCTAAAATAAAAAATAAACCCGGCACCTATGCAATTTACGGCGAGTTATTACAATGGATAGATAGTGAGGATGGCACCACCTAAAACGAGAAACAGCTCTGGACAACCAAATATCAACGTTTTTCTCCTGTTTTCTTCTGTTCATGATGTGTCAATATTTTGCAACGGTCATAGGATTGTTAACATTAATGCACAAGGTGCGTAAAACCTTGGTAAAGCTGCAAAGTAATGCCAGATGTGTCCCTATTTTAAAATCTAATGTAAGTTTTTTTGATCTAATATATTTTCATTGAATGTTCTAAAAAATCTTTGTCACTGAATGTAGCGTATGAAGTCATCCTCTCCTTGTGATCATTTTGGTTTAAGTCTTGAATATACAGGGTGCAGAGAAATCTGAACTTGCATAGCGCCTGCCGCACCATCTGACCATGCCAATATGCCACCCAGCATGCCACGTCACTTTAGGGGTTTATCAGTGCCTACTACCTGGCCTGAAAATTCTCAGGGAAATTTTCATGAATGCACTTTCAGTTGGAGTAATGCATTTTAAGTTGGTTTAAGGTGAAGAAAGGTCATAAACAAAATAAATGTTTAACATTGTTGCATTACTTTAAAGTTGTGCAATTAAAATTATGTTTTATAGAATGGTTGGTTTTTATACAGTTGACCATAAAACATATAGAAGCAGAACTACCAAAATATCGGTATCGGCCAGAGATTTTCATATCAATGCATCCTTAATTTCCACTAATCAAGCATTCAATCGTGCATTTGGACAACGTCATGTGTGAATAAAAGAAAATCAGAAATACGAGTTGATTCATCTGTCCATGCTTGCTAAGGGTGTATGTCTTTATTCATAAGCACCATTGATCACTACAATACAACAAAATTGATTTAATGAAAATTCATTTTCAAAACACTGTCAAAATTTAACGGCCATCCCCTAAAATAACAGGATTTATACATTCATTAAATGGTTTTTCACTGGCTGTCATGGTTTGGCAGCCTTCTCTTCACCTCTGCGGACGCTTCCTTTCAGAGCTGCTAGAAGGCGCTCCTGCTTTACTTTTCCGCCAGCCGTGCCGTTTTTTTTCCTCTTCCCAGGCACTTATCTGGCACACCTGCGTCTGGTTTCCTGCTGGCTACTGTGTTTCCTTCTTCCGGTGCTTTAGTGTCATTCTTGCCATGCTAAGCCAGGTAACGACGGTATAGGATTTGGCGACCACTTGTTCTTTTGCATTTACTAAAAGTACATGTGGGGTCTGCCTTAGTGAGTTAAGAGTTCTCTTTCTATTTAGAGTTTTCGTTTTCCTTCTCACTCATTTCCTTCCTTGGTTTTCTTTCCCCTATCTCTGTTGAGATAGTACCTTGGTTTCGCCTCGTTTCTGTTTGCCTTTTGTTTCTTAGCTCTTTGACTGTTATTGAGCTAGAGGCTATTCTGTCCTTCGAGCTTCGCCCTGTTATATATGGGGTAGTTTTTGGTTTGGCTTATGTCGGGATTCTTTTCCCTTATTTGATTATTTTCTCTGCTCGTAACCGAGTTCTCGCCTACTTATCTGGGTTGTTATATTTTGGCTGTACGCCGGGAGTTATATTCCCTTGCTGTTTATTTCACTCGCGGATTTCCTTCTTTAATATTGTTTCTCACACTTCGTGGGACAACTTTCAGATCCCCTTTCTGTCGCGTCTTTTTCTCCAAACCCAACCCCTTACACTGGCAACGTCGCTGCTAGTCTTTTCACCGTTTTCTTAAGAGATATTTTTTACAGTGAAGAATATTGATAATCATAATTATGACAGAGCCTAGCCTACTATTTATAGTTTTGTAGCCTACAGTTGTCATGGGTTTCTACCCTTTTTCCCCATGCGGTCGTTTTCCTCGGCGGCCATGCGAGGGCGCTGCCCTTTTGGTGGATGCTTGCTCCGCCCTGCTTTGATTGCGGAGCTTCTGTCAGCATCCACACCTGTGCGGGTCACCTGAGAACTACATAAGCCTCCCGTTTCCTTCGTTCGGGGCTTCAATATTGTTTTGTATTATTTGCGTTATTTGCATTGTCTGGTGTGTGTTATTTGTACCTTTTGTGCTACTCGCCTTTTTTAACGTCTCGTTGCTGAGGCAGGGCTTTGTTCTTGCTGGCTCTTTGGTTACTTATCTTGTAGAAGTATGGGACCGCAGATCTCTGCTCTATTTTGCCTGTAAAATGTTTCTCTCTCCTGGGAGATCGGGCGTTCACGCTTCTACTTAGTTACTTAGCTCGTAGAAGTATAGGGTAGCAGTTCTTTGTTCCATTCGCCTTCGTTTGGTTTTCTTACTGAGAAACCAGGCATTTGAGCTTCTACTCATTTCCGTGTTACAGTGAGCCGGTTAGTAGCTTCAGTACGTTTGTTCTCTGTTTTGTCTCCTTCTCGTGGACTACGTTCCCCTTTGTTGTGAGTCAGGGTTTTCTTTATTATATTGAGAGGCAGTGCGTGCTATTTTCTATTAAGTTTGCGTTGGTCTTTTGGTACAGCTGTCCTGTTCGTCCTTTTTACCTGCGGGATTATTTTGTTCAGAACTGTTGTTCTGTTCGTTCTCCGGGTGTGTCTCTCCTTATATAGAGCTTGGGCGATGTTGTGGACATGTTTGTGTGTGACTGCGTGTTTCTGAAAGTAGCCGTGGAACGTTAAATCTCTGTTCCTGTTCGCCTCGTTACATTCCTCTTTATGGAGAGGTAGGGCGGTTATTTTCTACTAATCTCGCTTTGGTCTTTTAGCCGGTAACTGTCCGGTGCAGCCTGTCCTGTTCGTTCCTTTTGCGTACCTGTCTCCGTACATGGAGTTTTTGACGATTTTGTTCGGAACTGTAGTTCTGTTTCGTCTTTCGGTACATGTCTTCCTATAGGGAAGATTGGGCGATGTTGTGGACATGTTTGTGTGTGACTGCGAGTCTGAGAGTAGCCTTGGAACGTTAGATCTCTGTTCCTTTCGCCTCCTCATATACTATCGTATTATTTTGCAGTGTTTGTTGACTGTGTGTTTTATTTTTGCCATTACGCTACTCGCCCGTTCTTATGCGTCTCGTTACCGAGAAAGGGCGCATATTATTTCTGGCTACTGAGAAACCTGTCCTTGCGCTTCTATTGGCGTGTGACAGTGAGCTGGTTAGTAGCGTTGGTAGGCTTGTTCGTTTTACTGCTTGGGGGATTTATATTGAAGTCAAATCAGACAGCATATGATCCAGAAAAAATGGTTTATTGGCTTTTGAATAGGTTATGAATGATCATGCATGCATTGCTTGGGAAAGCCTCAAAATGAGCAACTTGCCATGGACAAACATGACACACCCACACAGCGGCTCTCCTCCCACTTTGGTGCACGGCGAGTCAAATGGACTCAGGACCGTGAAAATCCATGATGGAAATGCCACTTCGCCTGTGCGCCGGTTTGCCACTCGCCATGCGTCGGCCGGAAAATAGAGCCCATAAAGTTTGATTGACACATGCTCCTCAGATGGTAAGATGAAAAAACACAGGGCCAGTAGATGAAATAATTTAGGAAACATTGGGTAGCATTGCTTTGGAATAGAGCTTGTTTAATTTGTGTGAGCTAAGATGGCCAATATTGTTTCTAGTAACTTGGCCTCACTTTGACATCAATATTTTTAATGGCAGCCGTTGATTTTGATAGTTTTATTATGGACAGTGATTTGTATGCATGAGTAACTCGCCATTTTTGTACATTGAAAACATGTTCTGTTGAGATACTGTATTCTTGAATAAGGCATTTGGCTTGAATTCCCTCAGTAAGCACCCAACAATATGTACGCATACTGTACATAAAATGCTAATGTATGTTTGTCTGGATAATCGATAAACTGAGAATTTATGAATAGTAAATTGAGAAGCAGCTCGGTTTTATAAATTATGACACGGGAAACTTTTTCAAGCATAAGTATCTCTATGTCATACAACGCTCTACAATAATCTCTATAATATTTCATTTTGATTGATACCGTATGATATAGTGGGTAATAATTTTGACTAAATGAAGCCTTGCAGAAATGTAAAAAAATAAGTGCTGTCACCTAAGATGTGTGCTCTGAAAGTGGCTTTTTTAAAATACTTTTCTGCTGCCTTATAATGCAGCTAGTTGAATTTGATCAAAAACACACAACTCTCAGTGCTCCAGGGCCCTATCTTACACCCGGCGCAAAGCGGCGCTAACCCAAACGCAAGTGTCTTTGCTATCTTACACCCGGCGGCAGGTTCATTATAACGCCTAACGTTCACGCCGTTTAACTAGCATGTACTCTCGCGCCGTTGGGCGTGTTGGTCTTAAGATGAGGAGTGGCCAGGATTCTTTTTGTCATTTGTCATTGTCATTCAATGGAAAACTCGCGCACGGCAATAGACGGACATTTAAGTTCTGAAAATGCGCTTCAGATGTCAGTACAATACAGCTCTGTTTATCTATGAATACAGCCTGTAAGTAAATAGAATGGTTTGTGACTGAAAAAAGTTCAAAACCTTGTCCAGTGAATATTGCTTTTATTGTTTTTCAAATAGCCTAGGCTACAGCGGATTGGCTGTGCATAAGTTTTTTTTCGATAGCCTATGGTTAAAAAACGGAGATGTCACCATGTTAACTAAATTGTAACCTTAGCTATTCTTCGTCCTTCATATTTTTTAAATTACAGTGACCAGGTTTCCATACTCTCACCGTTTAAAACCCAGCTGATTTCACCCGTTATTCCATAACTGAACAAAACGATTTTAAAGAGAACTAAGCGTCTAATTAGAAACTAAAACAAATTTGCAGCACGTTACACAATTAATTCACAATTAATTTTAATGCCATTCTCTGCACGTGCGCTGCATGTTCTCTGTTTCCCCTGCTGTAAGTCGCACGTTTCACGGTCTTCCTGGGAAAGTGGATTGTTTTAAAGGATTACGCTACGAGTAAAACAGGTTGGTCACATTTCCATAAACAGGACATTATTAAACAAGGGGAAATATGCGTGAACATATGGGTTGCGAACCTGACAGCTTTATTGTAGGCTATTTAGTGTCATCATTAAGGCAAAATAACGGTATGTAGACTATGTTATTAATCAATATTAGCTTACTATGCAGGTAGCCTAATGAACTTTGGATGAAGCTTGAACTTCGAGAACTCCATGAGAACAGCCTCTGGGAATTGATGTTTGACACTTTCATTGCATAATCAAACGAAATTCGCTGAACAAGCAGGCTAATTTGGCGTTTTATAAGGTGAGACTGAAGCCATTGATAGCTTATTCTCAGCTGTTGCAGGTCCTTTCAACGAAATTTAACCGCATATATTTTGTAAAATAACAGCCCTGTCTGGAATTACCGGGAACTCATAGGCTAATGGTTAGTCCGAATAATATTGATCATACTCCATTTAGCCTATTTCTTGATCACACTAAACACGCACGAGCATGTCTGTTTCGCCATCAAGCAATCCGCCAAGGTGGAAAAGCAGGCTTTTAAAGGGAATGGGATATGACATTTTGATTGGTTTATTGCATGTCACGCCCAAGACACACCTATAATTAATGAAGCGACTAGGTTCAGCCCAGTTGCACCTTGCGCCGTGCTTAGCGCCAAAAAAACACGCCGTTAAAATAGCAAAAGTGGACTTGGACACGCCCAAAATTGACTTTACGCCATGCGCTTAGACTAAGCGCCAAGATCGCCAAGATAGGGCCCCCAGTGTGGTAACCGACAGATGATTATGATCACGGATAGCATTCTGCTGCTGCAGGTAGGGATTTAAATTGTTACAGACGAACCCCAGGTTGAGCATTGCTCTTGTACTCTTGGGTAAACAATCAGAATTGCATCATTTTTTGATTTTGGAAACTACAATTGGCAACATAAGGTTATGCACTCAAATTATACTGTAGATGAGGTGCTACTGTTGTAACTTTGAGTTGGGTATGTAACCTCACCTGCTTCAATTTCATAAAGATGACAGGTAAAATGTAACCTGCGAAGGTTTTTCCTGGATAATGGTGACGACGTACCCAAAATAAATGCAACAAATAAATGCACGTCTACATATGGGGATTTTCACTCTGTCAATGTAGGGAGCAGCTGGATTCAAACCAGCTTTCTGCACTTATATTTCAGTCCTACAGTATAAATGATATTTCCTGAGAGTATAGGATTACTCTGAGAGCAGAAATGGTGTAAATGACCTGTTAACGTCAGCGTTTGACACCAGCACACTTTGCCTGTGAGATTTCTTACATTCTCACCCTGTGCCGTTATGCTGGTGATGGCATTATCCAAGATAGGCCTACCTCTTAAATTACACCATGATAGTTTGATTGTGCACTCTGTGGTCCATTCATATTCACACATTAGGCTATACGGGGAAGCATAGGGCTAATCAGCGGCCTAATTAACTACAGTAATTGTGATGGCTGAAAAGTATGTTCATTGTGATCTTGTTGAAATCGTACAGTAAGTAGAGCCAGGCCAAAATCCAGCTGACTGTTTACAAGACAAAAGAATGGAGCAAAACAGTATAGCTCAAGACGGGCCCAAGATTATAAAGTTGTGACAACAAAAATTTTTATCAACTCAAGGAAATCAGACAAATGAAATTGCTGGCATCTGGGTTTGCAACACTCTAATAAATGTAAAATTAAGCAGGTGAGAGGGAAAGCCACCGACTGAAGGTTTTTAGCAGACACCCTTTAGCAGACACCCTTATCCAGTGCGACAAATGCAACCTTTTTTTTTTGCATAGTAGCCTATACATTTATACAGCTGGATATCTACAGTACTGAAGCCATTTTAGGTTAAGCACCTTGTTCAAGGGCACAACAGCAGTGATCTACCTGTGAATTGAACCTGAAACTTTTAGGCCACAAGCCCAGTTCCTTACCCATTAGGCTACACTCTACTTTTCATTTGAAGATGGTAACCGTTAGCCATGTCTCTTTCTCTTCACTGTGAGATTGGGGCCGGTGATGAGAGATGAGTTTTTATGGTTTGCGGGCCTCAGCGAACGTTTAAGAGGTATCAGAGAAAGGTGCTCGGTCATGGTGAGCTTGTGTGAATTCCCTCAATCGTAGCTTTCTGCTGCATATACATTATGACTGAAGGTGGTCAACTTTGACACTTTCGACAGATGCATGAGTGCGCGTCAACACAAGGCCCTGGCCGATGGACGCGATTAGCTGTAAACATATACAGAGCTTTAGAAAGTCTCACCCAAGGCTGTGTTTGTGGATTACAGGCTTTGCTCCACGCAGTCTTTTTCCACTCCCTGTCATTTAGCTCGTTCTGCTCAGCGTCGTAACACTGAGGATCATGTGAAAATGTAGGCAAAGTGAAATTAAATATTTAACGAACCTGACACAGTCGCTGTGTCAGCCCTATCTCGCCATCGCGAGATACAAATGAAGATGTTCAGATGCACGTTGCGTGTAACACTCAATCCCCTCTGAATGCTGTCAAGAACACAGTGCTTTATGGACTTAAAATAAATCTTGCGCTAATCTATTGAATACCTGACACGGAGAGCCCAAGGTTTTCAGGCACTTAGCTGAGTAGCACAGAAAAGGCTGTACATTATTTATATACACTAATGGCACTGCTATGCTCTCTGTGTGAATCAGTGACAGCCCAATCTGCTAAAATAGCTACTGCTGGAACCAAAGTGATACATTTTCCCGGGTATTCCTGTTCTAACTGGCTGATCAATTAGAGTCAGTTCTTGTCTTGTTAATGCTTTATCTGAGGTTATGCTTTTAAAAAAAAAAAAAAGAAGAGATTCAAGCACGCAACGTGTGTCTACTTTTTTTCCAAAAAACAAACCAAACGAATAAAATAAAGCATTCATTTTGCGGCCATTGTAAGTCAATGGTGCAAAAACTCAGCAGATATAATGTCATGATAAGATAAGAACAGTGTGTTGGAAGTGTGTTTCGACATGCAGCGTAATGCATAATTCAGTCAGGACATTAAAAGGCATCTCTATGTTAGGGTACTGTACATGTCAAATGTAATATTGGACATACACACTGGAGAAATCTATATCACTATATAACTGATTGTCTGCTTGCCTGTCTGTCTGATTCACACCCCTCTCTTATTTATGAGCATTTTAAGACCCTGTTTCATATCATTTACATTATTTATAGATTACATTTATTATTACAGATATCATAACACACATGTTGGCCTTGTTTCGTGTTTTGCTTGTACTTAAATTAAGGGGCAAGGTTGATTGAATCCAGTCCTTTGATAACAATCTGTTGCATCAAGATTACTTTTTGTAATTTAACAAATTTTATTCATTTACTTCTTACAGAAATAAAACAAGCATTACACAACAGAAAAATGAAGTAAATTGATATTTTCCATTGAGAAACATCAATAAACATTTTTTGCAACACAATGTTATTCTACACCCAAGGGCCACCTCACCCTGGTAAATATAAACAGTTCTAGTTTTCATGGTGTTCTACTTTTCAAGTTTGATGGTGTTCTCTCGAATCTACTTACTAGAAATAAGGTGAAGCTGACTTGACTAGACTAGACTAGACTAAAATCAGAGAGACACTTGACTTGCAAATAAACACTACAGGGGGAAAAAATCGTAAACCTTTAATGAACACCCACATGGCAATCCATGAAAAATGAAAACGTATACATTCATATTCTTTAAACCTCCATCCATCATAAAACAACTATTCTGACAGCAAGGATGGAGGTGGCCCAGGGGACATTTAACCCATAGGTTGCTGGTGTATTTCTCTGGTTATTTGCAGTTTGGGGGTGGGGGGGGGGGGGGTGCTAAACCACCTGCACTCTAAGTGCCATTACTCTTTGCAGGCCACTGACTGACTGAAGCCAGCTGGAATGTAGTGGGAAATCTGAGCTGCAGTTTAACATTAAAGCAGGTGTAAGTCAGAGGCCATATTCCCCATGCTGTGGTTTTAGAAGGACAAGTTGACTCTTCTCCTGAAAATAAGAAACTTCAGAGCAGCAGTGTAGTATAATGGTTAAGGAACTGGCCTTGTAACTGAAAGGTTGCAGGTTTGATTCCCAGGTAGGACACTGCCGTTGTACCCCTGAGCAAGGTATTTAACCTGAATCGAGTATATATTCAGCTGTATAAATGGATAATATATGTTTTAAAAAAAATGCTAAAAAGTTGTGTAAGTCGCTCTGGATAAGAGCGTCTGCTAAGTGCCTGTAATATAATGGAATGGAATGGCAATGGCAACTGCTTGTGAGGACATGTCCAATGAAGCAAGAGTTCCACTAACAATCTGCAAAGGGTTCCACTAACAATCTGAAGAACTAGAAGCATCTAGGAACTAGGAAACATCTTACTTCCTGAACCTGATATCAGAAGGTTGTAGGTACCAATGCCAGATGCATCACTGCTGTTTAATCCTTGAGCGGGGACGTAGGAAGTATAGGAAGATTTCTTTTGTAGAACAGTTTTTAAAGCAGTGAATTCTATTGAGTTTTGAAGGGAGAACAACACCAAGGGATGTGTTTTCCCATCAATATTTATTATTAAAAATGTTATGTTAGCCTACTACTACTAAGTTCAGCTAGCTACATAATGTTAGCTATTCTACGTCATTGTCATTGTATGATAATAGATAGGCCTATATTCCTTTTCGGACGGGATTTGTTTCTTCAGATTAATTTAAGTATGTAATAAAACATTTGCATGGCTTCTCTGTAATTTCAGCTGTTGGAGCGGCGGCTCGGATTGTAGGCTTAGCTTGCCTATGTAACGTTGGCCTATACAATATGCGTATGTTATTAATGTACAGATTTCCCAACTCAATCACTGGCATTGCTACAGCCAAAAACTACACAAAGTTTAACCATACTAACTTTAGGTAATAATCATCTTTGTCACATTCTCTGTTCCATGTTCGCTCTCCTCAAACACTCAAATCTACAGGGGCAATGCAAGATCAATATCCCCTAATATCTTACGACACCAAGAGGATGAAAAACGCATTTCCCCAAGATTTCTATAATACGGGCATCATAAAAATCTAATGAAGCTACAACCCATTCACAGTCAGACATATAGCGAGATACATTCACAATCATTCAATTTAACTTTATTCTTATTTAAATCAAACAAAAGTTTTCATCACTGCCTGCTGATAGGGGGTGCGGCCACATCCACCCCTACTTCCTACTTCTATGTCCTTGAGCAAGATTCTAAATATTAATCTTCTTTTGTAAGCATCCAGCTGTTTAACCCTCATATTATGTTGACATTTCAAGACGCATTTTATGTTTGGGGTCAACACAACACTTTTTTAGACTTTTTGTGTCACCTTTTGTGTGTCTCTGAATTGACTAGCCTTTTATCCCTAAATATAAAAAATCTGTGATGAAACATCAAATTTTAGAGCCTGAGATAAGTGAAAGTTTGTGAAATTTAAAATCTGTATGGGTGCCACCAGAATCACCCACAAAAAATCAGAGATAAAAAAATAAGAAAAGGTTGTATATTTCTTACATTTTATACAGCTACCCCACAAATGACCCCACACAACACCTTTGTATACAAAGTTGGTACGGGACTTTTGAAAACATAGCATTATGTTTATTGCATGTTTACTCTTTAATCCCAACAAATTAGGAAAAGTCATATAGGGCCCTATTTTACACCCGGTGCTATGCAGCGGTAACCTAAAGGCAAGTGTCTTTGATAGTTTCAAACCGGCACAGGTGTCATTTTAATGTCCACCGCTCAAGTTGTTTAAATAGCAAGTGAACTTGCGGCAGTTGGTCTTAAGATGAGGTGTGGCCAGGATCATTTTTGGTGTATTGCTATATTGAGGCAGAATTAAGCGGTTATATTAATATGCGTCTACATAGCCGTGTGCACAATTCGCGTGCACCCTCCTGTCTGTTACACCCACATTGCGAAATGGGGATTAATATTTTTCCACAAGCGCTAAGATCATCAAGATAGAGCCTATGTGTCAAGATGAAAAAACAAGGTTAACTGGTTTTTAAGAGACATCAAACACTGAATCGGGTAAAATTGACCCTGAAGGGTTAAATTGCAAACGTTAAGAGAGTGTAAGCTATGAACAGTACTGTAAGCTACCATTTCTAAGAGCATCCACAAAGCAAATTAATTGGCAATGTAAAAAAAAAAAATGAATGGACCAAAAACCAGGTAATCACCTAAGTATATCCAATGCAAACGCAGCCTGAAAATGAATAACAGGGCTAACAGTGAGGTCACGTTACAGTAAGAAGATTTGTTTCCTGTAAATACATTTTTTAATAGAATTTAATATTAGAAGGAAGATGAGGACAATCTCTGGAATGCTAAGAATGGTTATATTTTTGTGATTAACTGTGACACTCACATTATTTATTAGGATATTTGGTAGTCGAAATAAGCAATTGATTCATTTTGGCGAATTATAATTTTTGTTCACTTGTCTCTCACTTCTGCTACTGATCTAGAAATGCATTCACATTGGTAATACTCAGGTTCCTGTGAGCTGTATGTAACATAATAACATTTCAAATTGATTGTGGTAGCCATTCCTAATGTGGACATACTGTATGTAAATATGGTGAGGGAAGACAGTGTTTTCTAAAGGAGGTGATTTTTTTTAATGCTTCAATACCGTATAAAACTATGTGAATTTTTAGTTATTGTTTCATTTGTTTAGTGGTTTGAAATGCTCAATGTGGTAGAATTGTGTTGTGTCTACATTCAAAAGCATACCAGTAACTTCAGGACCCCTTAACTGTGGTTTCTGAGGGTGTTGTGGTTACAGAACCAGAAGATTCAAAATGTCCCCATTTCCTTCAGCAAGGATATCTACATCTGAACCTGTTTTCATGAGCATAATTTGATGTGTAAACTGTAGCCCAGGTATAGCCTTTAAAAGAATATGCAAAACAATCTAAAATGGGAATCAATTGGAAGGAAAATATATTCAGAAATTGTTTGAACAGTTAAATAATGGAACCTCTTCAACAATAAGGTGGGTTGAAACTTTAATGCCTGATTTAAAGTGTTCACAGAACACAAATAGGAAAGCATACAAAGCTAGGCATGTGCCTTTTATGTGGACTTGGGCATCATATACATGTGTGTTGATTCCTGAAAATGCAGGTGATATACATATATTAGTTGTTCAAATGTTCAAATATTATTTTTATTTAATTATACTGTTTTTTTTTATTGTCTTTGTTCTTTGTAGTAAATCCATGATTTATATTCAGATTTTTAAAATCATATTCTTGATTTTAAAATCTGTTGATTATATTTAGTTATTGAGTGAATATGCAGTTAAAGCTATTTCTGTGAATAACACTCATAGTGCTATATTTTGTCTTCCATGTAATAACAGAACATCTTCCTAGCAACAGATGAGTGCAAAATAAAATTTAACAGGAAATATGGACCATATACAGTAATTCTATCTGTGAAAGATAGTTCTAGATATCCTCTCTGGAATAAATGTGGTGTGAGGTCTTGCACTGAATACGTGATTGTGACTGACTGAGGCAGAAACAAACGATTCTCCCTATTGCAACATATTGACGTCATCTGCTTCCTTGCTATATAATATGAAAACACAAGATAAATCTGTAAAACTGTCACATCGACAGACTTGCACATTTGCATTGCAGTAGGTTTGCCTCCAAAGAGGCTTTTCACGCTTTCTGAGGTTACAAAGAAAATGTGCTTTCCGTCCAATATCCTACTGTAGGCCTCGAGGGATGCACATAAAAGTATTCTGAAAAAAGCCAAAACGATGACAGGTGCTGGCCCCTAATATTCATGGGAGAACAGTATTCGCCTGCAGTAAAAGGGTCCGGGGTAGTATCTGAACAGTGACGGGACGTCTTTTAAGTTTTTGTGTGCTCTAATGGAAACAACATGACAGCACTAATGATACGATAAAGGTGTGCGGAATTGTGGGGAAAAAAAAGTTCTGTTCATTTTCCAAATCTTTACTGGGAAACATAAAATCTAATGAGGTTTTCTGATTAGTAGAAATAGTCAGCATATGTGAGGGGTTTTACAATCATCCCATTAACGAAAGATTTTTCATATTATTCAGTTACAAGTCTGGTCGCCTCATTGAAAAACAATAAACAAAGAAAAACAACTGCATTGTTTTTCATTGTTTATTTTCATAACTTCGCCACAGTAAAACTACAATGTACATTGTTCTTGTCTGAGTTTGAGCGATCGTTTTTAGCAAGGATTTTTAAAATGCAAGAAAATTCAAGTGTACAGTTCAGTAGAAATCAACAAAAATGGGCTCTCGAGTCAGTCAGATTTGTAAAAGATGTTTGCCACAAAGGCAAGCTGGGCCTCAGAGGTTAAAAATCACAGGTCTGAACCATGCTATAACCCTATTATGACCAGGTAGCTCTAGCAAGTGGGCAAAATTAGTTTTCTCTCGCTGGGGTGAACGTGGGTTTCTCAGGTCAATGCTGCATTAGTTCCTCCCAAGGACCCACAGGCCTGGTGTCCACAGGTCACCGACGGAAACCGCTCCTATGATTAATGCTAGTTTCCTTGCTGTACCATGTAATTTATAGTATGGGTAACAGTCAATGTCTCAGGGGCAAGTTCATTGGAGGATTGCGTGTGGTAACTTTGCAAGCGGCACAGTTTAAATATTCATACAGTTGACAATTTGGAAATGGGAATATTGCTAAATGTTTGGTAAGTAAAGAAAAAAGGAATAATTTCTTACATTTACTTTACTCACATTTAATTGAGTTAATTAATGACTTCAAAGGGGATTTTAACCATAATCAAAGTATTAATCCACAGCTGTTTTCGGAAAGTGTGTAGATCTACAGGTATGTGCACAGAACTCTACAGTATCTATAGTGGCCACCAGTTAAAAATGAACTGTGCATTAAAATAAATCCCTGGCCATACCAGGAATAGTAGGCACTGAGTCAGTGTAGGAAGAAACAGCACCAATGCAAGCCATGAAGCTGATATTACACAGCAACGACGTGATGGTTTCCCTTAATTATAATCATTTTAATGTAGTGTTACTTCAAATGCGAATTGTCTTTAACATCTGCAATCAGTGACACAAAAGTCATACTCATTTCTGTAAGATATGGCAATCATTTGTTCTCTACTTTCCACCGACCTAAAATCACACATTGTAAAATATTTGATGCATGAATCACTTTAATTACATGCAAATTAGTACTGCAATTGAGACTGGATAACATACCGGTATATGTTTTATGCATTACTAAACAACTGTGTCTGTTTCATCAGGTGTAGCATCATGGTAAACTTTTATGCATACTGTATATAATAAAATTCATAATTAAATCAGCAGTGCAGTAGAATATAATGTATTTTCATTTAGCAAGGATTGTATTCATCCTTTAAAAAAAAGCAATGGACACTTACTAAATATTTACCAACAATTATTCTGTGGCTTCAGTTTTATTGAAATGTATTAAATTATGTCTGTAACCTTACCTGCAGAGAAATCTCATTAAATACATCTTACTCCTTCAAGACAATAGATATTTTGTTAAGCCTGTTCTATGCTTGGCAAATTCACAAGACCATTACTGCGTATGTGTTGTGTTTTAGTTGAAGAGAAATGGACAGAAGAATATAACGTAAAGACAGGCTAAATCAATTAAGTTGAACCTATAGCAAATAAACGTAGAGCAATATTATTTAGGAACAAAATATGATTATGGCATCTCTGATCATTACTTGATAGAACAAGCTGACAAGCAAACTCTATTAAGCTGTCTTCAAATATGCAAAATGATATGATTTTACAATGATTATATATTCACTTCACAGCTGGCTGGCTTTGTGCATCTCCATTTGTCATTGACTATTGTGTCCAATTATATGATTAGCTTTGAAAACTGCGGCACTTTGAGAACCCTTATGTGTTACATTGCACTGAGTGATTCACAAACAAAGTCATTACAACATGTATTCACACATATCAAATAACAAACAGATGGTCATTGCACACGCTGGCTGGTTTGTTTTCAGCACTGGCGGCGGAAAAAAAGGTATTTTTACTTAGCTTTGTTTAATGCTGACGTTTTTTTTATTCCCAGAGAGCAGCAGCTGCTCGCCAAGCTTTTAAATCTGCTCATATGAAAGACAATCTTGTTTCCATTCATTTCAGCACAACGAAAGCTCTTGAAGATTTAAAATGAGCAAGAAAGCTTGGAGATAATTCATCATCTCTTGTGAGACCAGATAGGAGATTTTGCTGTTTTAATGTCAATAAGTACCTGAGGTCTGAGGCACATACGCAGAGTACACAAAATTCTGGAATACACACTGAAATAACTATGACCCGGTTGCTAATAACAATTTATGAATCCAGTGTGAAACTTAAAGTAGTCCTTTTGGCCAAACAGCTCAACTCCTGTAAAACAGAAAGCGTGTTTGTAATATTTACATAGTGGAGGAATATAAATGAATAGCTAACTCCTGAATTAAATATGTATGTCTTTCAGTTGTCTTTTATTATGCAACACAAATCAACATTTCAGTCAAGATGACCTTCATCAAAATCCTTGAAAAAGGTCATCTTGCCTGGAATGTTGATTTGTATTGTTGCATAATGAAAGACAACAGAAGTCACATGTGTTAGATGCTTGGCTTATTTGATCATTTCAACTGTGTTTTCTCACTGCTCCACAGGCTAGATTCCTCAGTGTCCAAGTTCACTACATTGGTAAATGGCAGGAGAGTAAAGAAAAGATTAATTTTGAATTGCAACCTCACTTTCAAACTATGTGTTGGGCATGATCGGAGATGAGGGGGGGGGGCCTATCAGCCCCCCTAGCGGCTGATAGGGGATGGGGGGGCCATGCCCCCACTCAGTCCGTGACTTTAACCCCCTCCCCCGGTTACATATCCACTCCGCCTATAGTGTCAGCCCTGCTTCATTCAGCCAGACTGGTGCCTCTGAGCTATGCAATGTCCAGCAGGAGCATTGTTTATCCCGTATGTAATTACAAAAATGTTTACTACGTACTGATTGGGCAGATGTTTTGTTTGCTGCTTTTGATTGGTCAGCCTTTGTGGATACATTATCTCAGTTACAAAAAAATGTTTTGTTTTGCCATGTTTGACACCCTGCTGGTTGTTAAGAGGTTAATTAATGGGATAGGACCTGTGGAAAGGGAGCTTGACCAATTCTTATCCAAAAATATTGGCAATACATACTTATGTATGCAAGTAAAGTGGAAAAAGAAATGGTGAACTTAATGCACACAACTTGGGCATTGTACTAGACTATGCTTCTTGGAAATGAAAAGTACAGTAATAGGTGCTTTCTGTATGAACATCTATACATTTCTAAAGACACCATTGTTAAAGATATACCTCTGATGTGTTGACTTTAATTTGCAAACAATTTTTACCCTGTTCCCATATCTATCAAACTGCCAATAATGTATCAAAAATATTCAGGTTACCTGCACATCCCCACCTGTATAGTTCCTGTGGGATTCCTCAAGGACACATTTTAGGCCCTCTCCCTTTTTGAAAACACATCAATGACCTCGTAACATAACACATCAGCGCTTTCTCAAAGTAAATGCCACTGGATTCTACACCACCAATAGTTACATTGATCTATTAGTCATTACAAACTCAACCTAGGCCTTGGCACCGTGCTTAGATTGCTCCATCAAATAATCTGTCAGTTATGGTCCTAATGTGTCATAATGTGTGCACTTATTGACCCATATACCTCCCTCCCTCCAGTCTTTTTCCTACATATTTGCCAACAGACTGCTCATCATTATAGTTCTCACATATTAAAATGCCATTTTAACACCACATAAGCCAAATGTAGATTTAAAAAACTTGATCAATCTGAGTCACAACATGTGCAAACGTATGTCTATTATAAATTAGTCTGGTAAACAAAGAATTGGTGGCATAGATAGAGCTTAAAGTGCATTTAAAATGCAGCTGCATAACAGTTCAATATAATAATTTGGTTATCAAAGCTTTCTCAGCTCTGTTATAGTCGAATGCAACAACAAGTAAACATTACTCCCTCCGAGTCAACTCTATGACCGCTCAATATTTCCAGCGATCAGATCTGTGCCATTGACATCTCTCCCTACTATTCTATCTCTATTCTATCTCCACACTCTCATTCTCTCACACCTTTTTCTTTTTCCATTTGGTCTACACGCCCCTTGCAGCTCTCTGTCTCCATATGTGATAGTATTCTTTGAGATTCTGCCTTTCCCCCCTTTTCTTTGCTCACTCTTTTACACTCAGGAAAGGAACTCACAGAATAACACTATTATGTGAGCCTCAGAATTCTTGTATTACCTGTCATTCGTTCCTGCGATTTTCACTTTTGAAGAATAAATGAATGAGGCCAGTAAATAAAAGAATAAATATTAATCTGCAATCCTGTACTTCCATCTAGTGGACATGGAAAGATAACTTGCAGTTGACCAGACCAGAGCAGTTGAGCTCTGGTCGGTTTCATAAAAGAACAGCCATTGGGTGTGTACTTGTGTAAGACGTGAGGTGACACCTGAGCAGGAGAGATGGTAAAACAATGTCATTACTGATTTAAATAAGTTTGGAATCATTATGTGTGCATAAAGGTTGAGAGGTGATTATGATGAAGCACTATCGGCAGTCATATCCTGCCATCTAATGGACAAGATGGAAAATATTTTATTTATTTATTTATCTATCTACTTATTTATTTTTGAATTACAAATTTACAATTTTGCCATTTAGCAGATGCTCTTATTCAGAGCGACTTGTAGAACAGCATGAAGAGTGAACATTCAATACTGGCAAGGTCAATGATTAACCTCTAAAGTACCATGAAAACGATAAGTGCATTGGAGCAGACAACAGAACGTGCATATAGGCTACGCTTAGTACAAAGCAAAAGCAAAAGCAAAAGCAAAAAGTATACATCCAGCTAAATACAAAGCTAGTAATAATGCATCGTAGTAACACTAGGGTCCATTCCAAGCGTAAGTGCATATTGGGCAAGTGATAGGTCAAGCGTTCAGGTCAGGATGGACCATGCGAAGTGCTGTGGCTATGGAGTTAAGGGGTGAGGTGTTCTGACTTAAGAGGGGAACTCGTTCTATCACCTGGATGACAGGCAGTTTTGTTTGTTTATTTTACGTGATTACGTCGCTATAAAATTACTAATTGTTTGCCTTTCATTGTCACCCAAATCGTTTATAGTTCCAAATAGTTTAAATCTAATGCTTTGGACTTCCATGACATTCATTACGGATGGATATCATTATATTAAACATCAAAAAGTTGTGGTGTTCGCCAGTCCGAGATAATAAATGACAGTCGTAGCCTAACAGTATAGGCCACTATAATGATCTACAATATTACATTTAGATTAAGCGATCTCTCCAAAGAGATATAGCTTGTGGAATTGACTGTTCAAATGAAGTCAGAAAGCCTTACCCCGTCCACTCACTAATCAGTAGCATGCCTATTGCGTCTTTCTGCAGGAAAGAACAACATCTCGTTACAATAGTAGCCTATCTCTGAGGAGGCGTGCTAATGAATTTTGGACCTCTTCGGTTACCCTCGTAGATACCCTTTCCCCTCTCCAGCCTTAATACATTTCGTTATTTTTACTTTTATTATAAGTTTTGTTCTTCTTTATAGTGCCTTTGCACCTACCGACACTGCAGTGCGCAGTACGGCAGGATTTGCTTTTTGCTTCTTGCTTCCTCTGCGACATGTTCGCCATCACCGGCTCACGGGGACTATGTAAGTTAGCTAGCCTAGCGTGTAATGCAATGGTGACGTTAGCGATCCCGTTTCAAGCGTCGTAGTAACTTACTAGCAAATGTTGTAGTACTGTTGCTAGCCAGCTCACAGCAGTATCACCCCAAAAGCTTTGCGTTGTCATTCATTCATCTACAGTGGTATACAGCTAGCAGCATATAGCTCCTAGCTAGCTGTAAGATGTTCCGGGATGTTAGGCAGTAGTTCGAGTAGTTCAGCATGTTTCATACTGATTAACCCTGGCGAAACACAGAAATATGTAGCCGATAGCTATTCAGCTAGCTACATTTCCTTGTTAGTGATACAGTCCTAGTGATCATGTTTAGCTTGCTAAAGGGCACGATGATACGTCGAGATTTGCATCATCTGTCGCTGTTAAGTTGACAAACGTTAACCTAGCTAAGATTTCTGTTTTCATGTATTGTCTGATGGGTTGCTGGTAGCGTTAGCTGTTAGCTATAATTTATTGCTTTGGCTCGCTTGACAGTTTGCTCGTTTTCTTTTAGCCTGGCTTGGAACGGCACAGTGCCAAGACCGTGACAAGTTCACTGTATGTTATAACAAAATTAACGTTAGTCTGTGATTTAAGGATGGTACACTTTGCATAAAAGTGTAAGGTCTGTACACTCTTCCTATCAAGGACAAACCCACTCTTGAATGTTGATTGTGAAATGTCAGTTGTTTTATTTGCAGCAAAGAGTATGCTAACAATAATAGTTTCATCTTCTCTCCCTTATTGAATGATTTATGTTTAAGCAAGCTATGTGACACAGTCATCAGACAGAAACATATGCCATCCACTGATAGTTGCAAAACGAGTGATAAGTTTGTGCATCAACTTAAACGGGCATCCTCTTGTGACCATTTGCACATCTGTAAATATCCAGACTACATTTTTAAGTGAGGTCATGATGTAATTGTTTAACATTCTCTTAAATATTCTTGTGGCTAAAGACTTCCTGTCCACATGGCTCCAGCTCAGTATGCAGAGTGACCTGACCTGTAACAGGTGGAAACTGTCAGCTGCTGGTGTGACCCCTGTGCTGGTCTCGTCCCTAAATTGGGGGTTCTTTAAGTTCCAAATGTTACAAAAAGAAATGAACAGGGCCAGCTCTCAAGTTTAAAATGTAATATAGCCAAGGCTGTTTGTTGTTTTTCATGTTTAAAGCTGCTCAGGTTTAACTAATCACATTTTAAGGTGCCTTGGGTGGAATAATTTTGAGACTGACTAGGTTTATGAATGTTGTGTTAAACTAACTTACCCTGTTGTTCATTTAAAATAGCTGTTGACTTACTGTAGGCCTTCCAGTTAGATAACAATAAGGTAACCTGCTGCGACTATATTTTTGCCTTCAGGAAAGTTGACATAGGTTTCCAATACAACCAACAAAGTTCCATGTTCAGCCATACAGTTGCCTCTTTGAAGAATACAGTTTTACCAAAGGGAAACATAACTTGTATGCACTGCATTGGCAGTAGAATTAGCCTGCTGTTTCACATTTAGTTCACCTGACCTGTAGGTCCTGAGTCCTGACCTTACAGTGTTGCTGAATGTTAACCTTGATTGGCCTTCCCTGTAGTAATACAGACACTATTTAATTGTGTCACACAGATAAAGCCCCTGTGACTAAATGCCTGCTCTTCATCCCAAGTGCTGTGGCCTTACTGTTGACTGTGGTTTTACCACAGTACCAGAGTCTCTTCCTCAATAACCTGCAGACTGTCAGACAAGATTATCAGGTGAGATGGTGGATTAGGGTCAGTATACACTAAAAATAAATAAATAATAATAATAATAATAATAATAAACTGACCAGGTGTGATGTGAAGTCGGTTATGGTCAGGTGCTGTTGGGTTTCGATAGGGAGCCCTTTTTTTTTTTTTTTCTTTTAACATTTTCATTAGTTTTTAATTTTGTACAACATGTACAAACATTCCCACCCCAACACCCTCTCAGCTCATCTCCAACAACCCAACCCCCCCCCCCCCCCCCCCCACACACACACACACACACACACACACACACATATACACCAAAAAAAAAAAAAAAAACCCGGCCCTACTATATTAAAGGAGTTATATCTGCTCCACTGGTGGTAGCCCTTGGAGGCTGTTTACATGGGACAGAAAAGGTTGCTATCTGGCAGTACATTTTTCAGCAGAGCTTCTGAGAGAGAACTTGCTTTTCTCTAATTTAAGAAAAAACATCATGTCTTCTAACCAAGATGCTGCTGATGGGGGAGCAACCGGTTAATGGTGTTGACTCTGCAATGGCAGTTGTCTCAGGTGCTCCAAGTGGTGTGACATGGACACGTTAAATGCTAATGGTGTCTGTGTGTGGTTTAAAAGTACCTTTTACCAGTGTAATGCCAAAGACTGTTCTGTTTTTCTATAACCTTAATGGTATGATGGGAAGGTTTGGCTGCAGTCAGTCTGTCTGTCTCTTTAACTCCATTTTCTGTCTGTTTCAGGTGTGGAGGCTCATGAGTGGTAGGCTGATCTGTTTGGACTTGAAGGACACATTCTGCAGCTGCCTCCTTATCTACAACTTTCGCATTTTTGAAAAGCGTTACGGCAGCCGTAAATTTGCTGTAAGCACGTACCCGGCACATGCAAAACATGAAACCGTTTGAGTGGATATACTCTGTTTCAATGTGGGAGACCGGCCTGCTTCACATCAGTACTCTTAGAGCCCTCTATTGATCTAAATAAAACACCTGCTTATCCATAGTGACGGCCACATCAATAAGTTAACAGCACTTTTTAACAATCTTTGCATAACCGATATTGTTGAGCATTTAAAGAGGTGTTTTTTGTGGTAGGTTTACCAAATTATTAGTGATTTAAAATTTGATTCCAGTGGCTGCTTTTTGATTAAGAAGCTGCAATCTTCCCTTGATATGTGTATTGTCAGTTTAGGCTTGCAGCCTGCATTTGGCAAAAAGGAAGCTTTTGGGAGTATGGTCCAGTCCCCATCACAATACTCTGTCAACCTGTCAGCACCACTGATGACTACATAAAGTGAAACTTATGACTCAAGCCACAAACCATTTTCGATCTTAGTCAAGACTGTAATTAGAGTTGCTGCACCGCATATGCCTAGCTCTGTAACCATGTTACAGAAAACCGTGTTATAGACCTAGGCATAAATATAAAGAGCGTTATTGTTCATGCATAGGGCCCTGTATTTTTAGCAACCTAATGCTGTAGCCTGTAATTCAGCTGCAATCAACTGTCTCTGTAGTTACTCTTGAAGACATAACTGTTATTTGCTGTTGCTGTTATTTGATGTTTAATTGAATTGTGATCTGGTGCAGTCCAAAAATGATGTTACCGGAACAAGCAACATCCAAAAGATTTTCCATGTCCATCATGTTGTACTGTACACAATTGGACAAGTTTGAACAACTTTTGCTAAATTAAAAAAGACAAGATAGAAACATGATATTATCAGTACAATTTGCTTTTCACGAAAGCATTTTTAGTTGTCAAAATGTAACTGTAAGCTAAACATGGATAAAGATAATATAAACACAGAACAGAGCTACAAGTAAAACAAATATGAATAATATCCCATTTATGATCTAAGTACATAAGAAATATTTACATTGAAAATGGAGCACATCACTAAAAGCTCAATACTGCCACCAGTGTGAACCCCCCCTCACTATTTTTAGTGTCTGGGTGGTTGTGGACAAAGGCACATCTCTACAATATACAAATAAATTTTTATATACGGATTTATACATTCTACTATACTATACAGATCCTTTCCAAAAAATTTGAATATCATGGAAAAGTTTTTTTTTTTCCGTAATTCCATTCAAAAAGTGAAACTTTCATAGATTATAGATTCATTACACACAAAGTGAAATATTTCTAGCCTTTATTTGTTTCAATTTTTCATAATTTTGGCTTATGGCTCCAGAAAACCCCCAAAACAGTATTTCAAGAAATTAGAATAGTGTGTCGAAAATCAGCATTTACTTCAGTTATTTCAGAGAATGAATGTTTTAGACTGAGTGTCACACTCTAATCATCTAATTTACTCAAAACACCTGCAAAGTTTTTCTACAGGTTTGTCGTTAAATTGGACAGGTATCTCAGTTTGGTTCAGTATGGGGAAGACTGCAGACTTGACAATTGGCCAGAAGACCATCATTGACACCCTCCAGAAGATTTGTAAGCCACAAAAGGTCATCGCTAAGGAGGCTGGCTGTTCACAGAGTGCAGTGTCCAAGCATATCAATAGAAAGTTTAGTGGAAGGGAAAAATGTGGCAGGAGAAGGTGCACAAGCAAAAGAGATGACCGTAGGCTTCAGCGGATTGTCAAGCAAAGACGATTCCAAAATTTGGCGGAGATGCAGAGGGAGTGGACTGAGGCTGGAGTCAGTGCTTCAAAAACCACCACGTACAGAGTGTGACACTCAGTCTAAAACATTCATTCTCTGAAATAACTGAAGTAAATGCTGATTTTCGACACTATTCTAATTGAAATACTGTTTTGGGGGTTTTCTGGAGCTGTAAGCCAAAATTATGAAAAATGAAACAAATAAAGGCTAGAAATATTTCACTTGGTGTGTAATGAATCTATAATCTATGAAAGTTTCACTTTTTGAATGGAATTATGGAAAAAAATAACCTTTCCATGATATTCTAATTTTTTGGAAAGGATCTGTATATGATTCTCTTTCAAATTTTTCATTTCCAGGCCAGTGCAGTGACTGCTTTTATTAATATTAACTAGTAATAATTGGATTAATGAAGACAAATTAGGAAACTAAATTAGACTATTTTAATGATTGCTCAAAAGGCAGTTAAAGGAGAGGTTGTACTGCCATCTTCCTGTTGGAAGACTTTCTGAAAGCACTTTAAAGGAATAGTTCGGAATTTTGGACATAATGTCTCAATTACGACTTACCCATGATGTAGTTTATTGATGGAAACCATTTTCAGCTAATTCCATGCTGTCCTTCTTTTGGACATGCACACGTTGCTAATGCTAGCGCAACTCTATGGTAACCGGTAGCATCCACTACCAAACGCACTTAAACACTCCATAAAATACGACGACATGTCCAAAATTCCGAACTATCCCTTTAACTTACTCATTAATTGCAACACTAGGTTAGTTTCATTATTATTTAATGAACTGGCTCCTGAACTATTTTTTCATGGAAATTACCAGCTATTTTAATTCATTTCCCATTGTTGTTTAATCATGCAGTATACATACAATAGTTTGTTTTAAAAAAATAAAATAAAATAAAACAAAATAGGCGCTTCACATTTGATAATTCACCCTTACGCATAACAGATGATAAACATATGACAACTGAATGTATAGGTACAGTACATTTGCAGTTGAAAATGAAAGCTTTTTCCTAAAGCCTCTGAACCCGGCATGTCACCATGAAGGATGACCAGTTGAAAGACCATAGTTGTGTCTTGGTTGGGTTCTAATGTACTTTTCTCGCTACAGTCCTTTCTGTTCGGAACGTGGCTCCTGTCGGCGCTGGTGGACATCTTGCTCGCTGAAGCCTTGTACCATGTCTTCCATCTCGAAGTGGAAATTTTGCCATCGGGACCGTGAGTCCTCACATTTAACATCCTTTGTCAATGTTTACAATTACCTGGCCTGCACACCATACACTGGTGCACAAAGCATTGCACCCGTATATCAATCCAATATCACTTATGACTTTGAGTCGGTGGTTCCCCAGTGTCCTTGTCAGATTCTCAATCTGGCTATCTCAGATGTGGCCGTCTAATCATTGCCCAGATTAGTTGTGAAAGTAATTCACTTGTGGATATGGATTAAGTGAGAACATTCAATGCAAAGTGCTTTAAATGCATGAAAGGGGCTGCATGAGTGGAGCGTTCCATCATCACCGCGTTCATCGCGTGGACGCATATTGTTCAGCAGTGAAGCTCAAATGACGCCGTTGGCGAGGTTGCTGAGCGAGCGCACGCTGCCCGTGTGCATGCTCTTCCGCCGCACGCTCCGCAGGTAGTTCCTGTAGAGGATGACGCTGATGACGCGGTCCTGGAACTGCTTGGACACGATGTAGTAGAGGATGATGTCCAGCACGGTGCTGAGGTTCATCAGGAAGGTGGTGAAGGCGGCCCAGGCGACGTAGGCCTGCCCTCCGGCCCCCAGGAGGAGGACGATGAAGCAGACGTGGAACGGCAGGAAGCAGAGCAGCACCTGCACGATGAGCGTGATGATGATCCGCACCGACTTCTGCTTCACCTTGGGCTTGAGCCTGGAGGTGCGGCCGCGGGCCAGGTTGTCCACGATGACGGCGTAGCTGCCCACCATGATGCAGATGGGCACCAGGAAGAAGCAGAAGAGGCGGACGAAGTTGACCGGGTTGTCCCGCCTCAGGTGGACGATGTCGCGCGTCTTGGCGCAGGTGGTGAAGTTGGCGGCGCGGTCGGGGTCGTCGTCGGTGAAGAGGAGGGGCGCCGTGCTGCCCAGGGTCATGACCCACACGCCGACGCAGGAAACCACGGCCTTGTGCACGTTCTTCAGCTCCTTGCTGTGACGGGGCTGCACGATGGCCACGTAGCGGTCGGCGCTGATCAGGGCGAACAGCCATAGCGCCATGCAGGGGTAGAAGACGGTCAGGGCGGCGCTGACCCGGCAGAAAATGTCACCAAAGGGCCAGCGGTCCAGCCCGTAATACACCATGCGGAAGGGCAGGAGGAGGATGAAGATGAGGTCCACTATGGCCACGTTGATCATGTAGACAGTCACAGAGGTTTTCTTCTTGGTGGTCATGCCGAAGACCCACAGCGCGGTCAGGTTGACCACAATACCGATGATGAAGATGAAGCAGTAGAATATGAGGCCCACCAGCCTGTACTCTCTTGGGACGAGCTCGTTAGACATCAGAGTCTGGTTCTGATCCGTTTCCATGGTAGCTGTAAAAGATGGAAAATGGGCAATGATGACACGGTGTAAAAACTATGAAAAAAAAACAATAACAAAAAAAACACATATACACTGTCTATAATATACACACTGATAGGCATCCAAGGTGTGAAAAAAAGGCAAAAAGCCATTTTGGCTTTAAAATTTCTCTGGCAGTACGCACAACAATCTCCCTGATATGGTCAGCAGTCAGCATTCTGGACGTGAGGCTGTCCACTTGTCCCCTTAGAGGGAAGGGTCACTGCAAATCGATACAAAGTTATTCTGAGTGATGAACTTCATCCTATGATGAAACATTTCTATCCTGAAGGGAGTGGTCTCTTCAAGGATCACAATGCCTCCATCCACAGGGCACGAGGGGTCACTGAATGGTTTGATGAGTATGAAAATCATGTGAATCATATGCTATGGTCTTCGCAGTCACCGGATCTCAACGTAATTTGACACCTATAGGAGATTTTGGACCGACGTGTTAGACAGCGCTGTCCACCACCATCATCAAACCACCAAATGAAGGAATATCTTTTGGAAGAATGGTGTTCCATACCTCCAGTAGAGTTCCAGAGACTAGAATCTATGCTAGACTAGAGGTAGAATCTACACCAAGACGCATTGAAGCTGTTCTGGCGGCACGTGGTGGCCCAACACTGCGAAGGCCATAGCATATGATTCACATACTTTTTTATAATTCTATTGAACTCTATGGAAAAATAAGTCAGGAGAAACAACCCGTCAAGTGGTCCATCCATATCTACTGCATATCTGGCAGCAGAGTGATGGTTTGAGGCTTGTTTGATACCGCAGACCCTTGATGACATACAGCCATTTAGCTATGTACACTATGTGTTCTATACGATTCCTGTGTAATTTACAGCTTAATCTAGTACTCTAGTGCAGTGGTTCTCAACCCTGGTCCTGGGGACCCCCTGTGTATGCTGGTTTTCGTTCCAACCACAATTGCAATACCAGAATTTTAACAAGCTGTTATTTTTTCTTAATTAGGTGTTTTTAAAGAGTTTAAAGAACACTTTAAACTCTTTACTCTCTTAAGCCACGTTATGTTAGCAATTGCTATGCATGCTTTGAAGAAAGAAAATCCCATGTTCGTTATGCTTATTGTGTTATATTGCAAACAATTACAAAGAAGAGGTAAGAAGGTGAATAGGCTCCTAATTAGGTAATTGAACACAAGTTTAAGTTCCTTCATAATTTTTTCCTTAAACTTGTTAACACAATGCAGGTTTGGCTCGTTATCATTTGCTTTGTCTTTGAATTCTTCATTATTTACCAAGCGGTTAGTTTTAGTGGCCATGTGTCCACAATTTCACCAATTATGAGCCAATTGATTCACCTCAGTCTTTAATTTGATCAGTTAAAACATTTTTTACCTCCTTTTAATTGTTTACAATACAGCACAATGTGAATATTGGACTTTTATTCTTCATGGCATGCATAGCTATTACTAACATAATGTGGCTTAAGAATGTAAATAATCCCTCTAAACATTAAAAACACCTAATTAAGAAAAATTAACAGCTTGTTAAAATTCAAGTATTGCAATTGTGGTTGGAACGAAAGCCAGCATACACAGGGGGTCCCCAGGACCAGGGTTGAGAACCACTGCTCTAGTGCACTGTATACACACACACTTTGTATTCAAATGTTAGCCCTCTTTAGTAAAGGTTCCTTTGGTTGCTTAAATCCTTGTGTGCAGAAAGCAGTCAAAAGTCTTCCAAATACAGAAGTCCTCAAGCGCACTACATCAGCATAGATGCAGTGGGCCTTTGGAAACCCCCTTTTTCACCATTGGTGAAAAGAGGAAGTTAAAAGAGGAAGCAGCTGCTTTCATGTAAATCTTGTGAGTATGGTTCTGCAGGGTGCTTTCATAATACGAACATAATAACGATACTAACTTAGTAGAATCTTGTACTTTGAACAAAGAGTCTCAATTTGGATGTTCCCTTGTGTTTTCTGGGTTCTTTAAGGAACCCGATACAACGGTTGTCTTGTAGCAGCTATAGGTTTTCCCACCGTTAGCCATAGTGCAAAATACATTTTTTAAAAGCCGTTAACAGGTCTTCCTCCCTGTTGTAAATTGATGAGGTCAAGGTGTATAAAGGAAGTATCACTTACTTTAAGTGAAAGTGGGGAAAATGTTTTGCCTGTATATTTGCGTAAAAGTAAAAAAAACAGGATTAAAAAAAATAATAAGAATATGACAAAGATATTACAGAGGTACAGTAAACCTGCAGTGAATAGGTGTTGGAAAATTTGAGAATCACATATACAGTCACGGATACTGGAAGATTGCTTGGGTATGAGGTGTTTCTGACTGAGAATTAGTCAGTTTGTATTGTGTCTGTTGGGGTGAAAGTGGGAGGGGTGTTGGGACGTGGGGTGTGCAGTTTGGGGTGGAAAGAGTGAAGTATCGCCCATGATGGGTTCATGAATAATACCTGTACTCAGTTATCAATTATACAGTGCCTTGCGAAAGTATTCACCCCCCTAGGCATTTTTCCTATTTTGTTGCAGTACAACCTGTAATTTAAATAGATTTTTATTTGGATTTTATGTAATGGACCAACACAAAATAGTCCAAATAGGTGAAGTGAAATGAAAAAAAAACTTGTTTTAAAAAATAAATAAAAAATAAAAAACTGAAAAGTGGTACGTGCATATTTATTCACCCCCTTTGCTTTAATGTATTTTTAAAGTATCATATTTAATATTTGGTCGCATATCCTTTGCATGCTGTTACTTCCTGAAGTCTGTGACCCATCAACATAAAAAGATTCTCGATATCTTATTTTCAGGTACTGTTACAAGCGATACTATAACCTCTCTGCATTTGAATGGATCTCTATGGGAATTGGGGGGTGAGACTAGATTCAGATGTAAATTACGCTGGTACAGTATGGAACACATGACTGGCTAAATGGCAGTAAGTCATCAAGGGTCTAAGGTATCAAACGAGCCCCAAACCATCACTCTGCGGCCACATATGGAGTAGATGTGGATCGCTCACTGCAGGGGTTATTTCTCCTGACTCATTTTCCTATAAAACTCTATGGGGAAAAAAGTCAGGAGAAGAAACCCTTAAAGTGATCCATCCACATCTACTCCATATGTGGCCGCAGAGTGATGGTTTGGGGCTCGTTTGATACCTTAGACCCTTGATGACTTACTGCCATTTAGCCAGTCATGTGTTCCATACTGTACCAGCGTAATTTACATCTGAATCTAGTCTCACCCCCCAATTCCCATAGAGATCCATTCAAATGCAGAGAGGTTATAGTATCGCTTGTAACAGTACCTGAAAATAAGATATCGAGAGTCTTTTGATGTTGATGGGTCACAGACTTCAGGAAGTAACAGCATGCAAAGGATATGCGACCAAATATTAAATTTGATACTTTAAAAATACATTAAAGCAAAGGGGGTGAATACATATGCACGTACCACTTTTCAGTTTTTTATTTATTTTTTATTTTTTAAAACAAGTTTTCTTTTTCTTTTTTTTTTCCATTTCACTTCACCAATTCGGACTATTTTGTGTAAGGCCATTACATAAAATCCAAATAAAAACCAATTTAAATTACAGGTTGTAATGCAACAAAATAGGAAAAATGCCAAGGGGGGTGAATACTTTCGCAAGGCACTGTACAACGCCCTGTGTTCCTATTGCTATGATACCAACGTGAGCTATGTGTATAAGATTAACATACCATCTCAGGTCTCTAAAATAGCTAGTCACATGTATAGAAAAGATATACATCTCTTCAATAGGCAATATATAGGATATTGAAGGATATACATCTCTTCAATAGGCAATTGAAACTGCTTATATTTAGGATTTATAAATTCCCAGTAAAGACGCACAAGAGCCTTACATGGAGGACAGCATCATATCTACTTAGCATTTATTGTTATAATGGAGGGCTATTGTTTTATGGTTGAATGTATAGCGTAACAACTGATCAGTATAATGGGCTTAAATTCCTAATTTGAGATATGGGCAGTTGAAGCTTGAACCCTTTTATAATTTAATTTAAATTTATACCATATGGGACTTATTTCGCAGAGAAGGCATGCATAGTTATTTGTGTATTATAACTTATAGTAATACTTTGTTATTATAATAATTCATAGAGCTTGATATTTACTGAAACAATTTAGGTACCTTGCTCAAGGGTACAACGGCAGTGTTCTACCTGGGAATCAAACCTGCTACCTTTAAGTTATAAACCCAGTTCCCCAAAGACTGCACTACACTGCCACCCAGACTTTCTTGCTTCATCCTGTAATCTTTCTGAACTGATGAAGGGATTTCTTATAATTGAGGAAGGTTCTGTTCGAAAGTGAATCTCGGTAGAGTATTAACCATTAACCATTAACCATTAACCATAGAAGAAAAGGGAAGACCTCCGCAGAGAAATGGAAGTAGAAATGAAATAAAAATCAGAGCTGAAGAAATGATTAGAAATCATGTGACCACTTTACTGTTGTGTTGTCCTCTTAATTTATTTTCTTTGGTTCAATATACATAATTTTTGGCTGGCAGTAAACAGACCTGAAAGGATTACGTGCAGTCAGTCCTCGCTATCAAGGGTCAAATAATATGAAGTCACTTGTCAAAAATGTCGACATTGCCTAACCTGACCAAGATGATATGTTTGTGAGAAATCTTAAATTTAAACGTGAAGCACAGTAAATGTTCTATGTCATCATACCGCACAGTTTGATTATCCTGATCTTACAGGAAGCGTCTCTCCGTAAAGTCTGATGTGGTGGGCAGTGTATCGCAGCCATCTCCAGCTTCATTTAATCTGAACTGTGATGTGCGTTGTTCTAAGAGAGACGGAGAAACCGCTCTTACCTCTGTGCAGCTTGTCGCCTCAGACGGGCGCTGTCACATCAGTGTGGCCTCGTGCTCCACGGGACGTGCGATGTGGCCTCCAGCCGTCTCCGAGCACCGCGTTCAGTGGAAGTGATGCAAGCTCTTATTTTGGGCCAGTTTTCTTGCAATGGTAGCCTGTGTGAAGCCCCTCCACTTCCTGTCTGAACGTCATTCTCTTGTTGACGGGTAGAAGAGAAACCGAGCATGAACCGGCCATTTACAGTGTAATGGCAGTGTGTTTTCATGTAAATTAATTCTCACTGGGGGTTGGTCTCAAGCAGGTGGCAACAGGGGGCGTCTAATACTGTATAAACAGGAAACAGGAAATTGGAGTTGTATAAACAGGAATTAAACTGTCGCTCTACTTTTAGCGACGGTTCCAAGCATATACAATTAACATGCATATTTTTTCCACACCACACTACCCGAAGCGACTCGGCACCCACTCTCAGGTCTGGGTTCAGCAGTGTGATGTGCTTACCCACAAGAGCAGCCTGTCTACTGGAGGGAGATGAACTAATGGCACAGAAAAAAAAAAAGGAGTTTTGGGCAAGTCATGCCGGACTGGAAGAGAAGTTACAGACGGTATAGTCGTGCTGTATGTCTCAAAACACAGTGTCTATCCATATACAGTTGAAGTTGGAAGTTTACATACACCTTAGGTTGAAGTCATTAACACTCATGTTTAACCACTCCACAGATTTCATGTTAGCAAACTACAGTGTTGGCAAGTCAGTTAGGACATCTTCTTTGTGCATGACACAAGTAATTTTCCAACAATTGTTTACAGACCGATTATTTCACTTTTAATTCACTATATCACAATTCCAGTGGGTCAGAAGTTTACATACACTAAGTTGACTGTGCCTTTAAATTTTTCATATTTGGTCGCATATCCTTTGCATGCCAAGACTTCCTGATGTCTGTGACCCAACAACATCAAAAGACTCTTGATATCTTATTTTATGGTACTCTTAAAAGTGATACTATAGCGGGTCTGCATTTAAATGGTTCTCTATGGGAATTGGGGGGTGGGACTAGATTTAGCTGTAAATTACACTGAAACAGTATGGAAATGCATGGTTGGCTAAATGGCTCTAAGTCATCAAGGGTCTGATGTATCAAACAAGCCTTAAATCATCACTGCTGCCAGAAATACAGTATATATGGATGGATAACTTGAAGGGTTTCTTCTCCTGACTTATTTTTCCATAGAGTTCAATAGGAAAATTTGTCAGGAGAAACAACCCTTAAAGTGATCCATCGATATCTACTGCATATCTGACAGCAGAATGATGGTTTGAGGCTCGTTTGATACCTCAGACCCTTGATGACTGCCAGCCATTTTACCAATCATGTACAGTCAAGCCGGAAAGTCTGCACACCCCTTTCACCTTCTCCACATTTTATTACGTTACAGACTTATACTACAATAGATTGAGTTCATTTTTTGCCTCAAACATCTACACACAATAGCCAATAATGACGAAGTGAAAACAGGTTTTTAGAAAATATGCAATTTTATTTTACTGCCAAAAATTGGTTATTTAGGGGTTACATATCTGTACACACCCTTAGCCTAATACTTGGTTGCTGCACCTTTGGCAGCGATTACAGCTTCAAGGCGTCTTGGGAAAGAAGCTACGAGCTTGGCACACTTGTTTCTGGACATTTTTGCCCATTCCTCTTGGCATATCCTTGCAAGCTCCGTCAGGTTGGATGGGGAGCGTCAGTACACAGCCATTTTCAGCTCTTTCCTCAGATGTTCAATTGGATTCAGGTCTGGGCTCTGGCTGGGCCACTCAAGGACATGCACATGACTTTCTCCGAAGCCACTCCTTTGTTCTCTTGGCTGTGTGCATCGGGTCGTTGTCATGTTGGAAGGTAAACCTTCGCCCCAGTCTGAGGTCCAGAGCGCTCTGGAGCAGGTTTTCTTCAAGGATCTCGGTGTACTTAGCTGCATTCATCTTTCCCTCTATCAGGACTAGTCGCCCCGTTCCCGCTGCTGAAAAACATCCCCACATCATGCTGCCACCGCCATGCTTCACTGTATGGATGGTATTAGCCAGGTGATGAGCAGTGCCTGGTTTCCTCCAGACGTGACGCTTGGTATTCAGGCCAAAAAGTTGAATTTTGGTTTCATCATACCAGGGAATCTTGATTCTCATGGTTTGAGAGTCCTCTAGGTGCCTTTTGGCAAACTCCAAGCGGGCTGTGATGTGCCTTTTACTAAGGAGGGGCTTCCGTCTGGCCACTCTACCATAAAGGCCTGATTGGTGGAGTGCTGCCTGGAGCTCTGTCAGAGTGACCCTCGGGTTCCTGCTCACCTCCCTGGCCAAGGCCTGTCTTCCCCGATTGCTCAGTTTGGCCGGGCGGCCAGGTCTAGGAAGATTCTTGGTGGTTCCAAACTTCTTCCATTTACGAATGATGGTGGCCTCTGTGCTCTTTGGGACCTGTAAAGCTGCAGAGATTTTTCTGTACCCTTCTCCAGATCTATGCCTTGACACAATCCTGTTTCTGAGGTCTGCAGATAATTCCTTTGACCCCATGGCTTGGAGTTTGCTCTGACATGCACTGTCAACTGTGGGACCTTATATAGGCAGGTGTTGGCAATCCCCAATTATGTCCAATCAATTGAATTTATCACAGGTGGACTCCAATTAAGTTGTAGAAACATCTCAAGCAGTATCAGTGGAAACAAAATGCACCTCAGCTCACTTTTGGGTGTCATATCAAAGGGTGTGCACACTTTTGGTTTTTAATAAATTAGCACAAATGTCTAAAAACCTGTTTTCACTTATGGGCTATTTTGTGTAGAATTTTGAGACAAAAAATTAACTCAATCTATTGTAGAATATGTCTGTAACGTAATAAAACGTGGAGAAGGTGAAAGGGGTGTGCAGACTTTCCGGCTTGACTGTATTCCATACTGTTCCAGCATAATTTACAGCTAAATCTAGTCCCACCCCCCAATTCCCATAGAGATTCATTCAAATGCAGAGATGTTGTAGTATCGCTTGTAAGAGTACCAGAAAATAAGATAATAAGAGTCTTTTGATGTTGTTAGGTCACAGACATCAGAAAGTCATGGCATGCAAAGGATATGCGATCAAATATTAAAAATTTTAAGGCACAGTCAACTTAGTGTATCTAAAGTTCTGACCCACTGGAATTGTGATATAGTGAATTAAAAGTGAAATAATCTGTCTGTAAACATTTTTTTGGAAAAAATTACTTGTCATGCACAAAGTAGATGTCCTAACCGACTTGCCAATACTATAGTTTGCTAACATGACATTTGTGGAGTGGTTAAAAATTTGTTTTAATGACTTCAACCTAAGTGTATGTAAATTTCTGACTTCAACTGTAAATCTACAGCATTTTATGGTAGCAGAAACATACCGTACATGTCAAATGCCACCATTATTACACAGTGCTTCTTCCATATTGAGTGATTTGGTACCTGCCACGACTGTCAGTTTGCTGGCAATACAGTATGTTGCTACTTGTGTTAGCAATTATCCTATCATTAAACAAGTAGCTCTTCTATGATGCTAGCTCCCAACTATGTTCTCTTTATACTGCATAGCACTGCTTGCTGTGTTTGCTATAGATAGGTGTGTTTATTCTTACTGGGTGTATTCAATGAAATTCAGTACCCATGTACACCTGTTAAAGCTAACTAGCAGTGGTCCTGTTGACCCTTTAAGCATTAGCTTAGGAATAAAAGTTATGTACATTTTGGATAATCAGTTTTTTTGCATAGCTACTAACTGGCTCACCTAGTGCACCTCTCCAAAGAAATGATGGCCTGAAATCCACCTGTAGATTTGCAGACCCATCCTGTCAGGATGTATACAAGCTTACTGATTAGGAATGAACACACGCGCACACACACACACACACACACACACCCTGTGGGACAGTGCGATTTCTGTGGTCTTACTGTCACTTTCTTATTTCCTCAGTGCTGATGTTCACTCTTCATTGCATTATTTTAGAAACTTTGTCATGGCTAATATTCTTTTGTTCTCATATTCATTAAGAAATTTAAGTGGGTTCTCTCTCCCTCTCCCACTCTCCCATTCTGTCTCTTTCTCTCACTCACTCTCTCTATCTCTTGCTCTTTCCATTTCTCTTTGTTTCTCTTTCCCTCCCCTTCTCCATTTGTCATTTTTTCTTTGTCTCATGAGAGTTTGAGAAGCGGAACAGTTGAGACATTCATTTAAAAAATGCTTTTGTCATTTTGTCTCAAAATATGTTTCGCTTCCCTGTTGAAATACACTTGAATATAACAAGATGGAGCTTGAAAGATCCTACACTTTGTTTCGCTACTTCATATAAATTTTAGTATTGTTGAGTCCAGAGTCCAGTCACCTAAACCTAGGTCACCTGTGGCATGAGGCCAAGTTACTGAATTCCATGCTCTTGCATAGTTTTTCGTTTGGTGACTTGACTCACTAGTCAGACTGATGTTGATATCACTGACTGTAATGCTGGTGTTTTTTTTCACTTTTTAAAAGTGATTAATTGCCCAATTGTATATTGTATGTCAGTACTCATTACTGCGACCTCTGCTATCGATACAGGAGTGAGCAGCCGCGCATGTGCTCTCCTCCGAAACGTGTGATGTCAGCTGCAGCTTGAGATCACACCGCTCTTCCCAAACCAAATTCACACAGACATGAGCCAGAGGAAAATACTTCATGCAGTTCAACTTGCCAGCTTGCGGGTGCCCAGTTGACTAACGGGGGGCTCTGGCATGCGATGAGATCAGAGACATGCATATTTGACTTGACAGGAAAGCACACCCTCAGCCAACCTAATCTGTGAAGCACCTGGAAGTAAGCCTGTACTGCGCATGTGCTGAGCACAAAAGATTGGAGCTCCCATTAAAATGAATGGGGAATATCCATATCAGACCTTTTGAAGGCAAAATTCAATTTCCCTGATGATATGTTTAAACTCGATTAACGATATGAAAAGCAGATCGTTAAAAAATGTTACATTTTTAGGAAAAAGTAATTTCCACAACACTTCTGGACCAAAACAATCATTGTTTCACAAACTGCTACACGTGATCACAAAAAATGAACTGATTAGGTTTTTTTTGGTTGTCAAATCAGCTTGCTTTTTTCCATTGAATTCAATGGGCAGAAAGCTCTTCTGCACTCAGCAAGCATAGAGTACTCAAGTGGCTACGTCAGTCGTGGGCGGAGTCTGGTTTCGGAAGTAAATTCCCTATGGAAGATGGGCTTCGGAGACTATCGACTATTTCTTGAAATCTGATTTATAGAATGAGCCGAAACGTTCCTCGATTAGCCTGTGTGGTACAAGGATATAGACCATATACCGCATGTTCCAATTTTTATTTTTTAAAGTAATGCATTAATGATTGTAGTTCGACTTGTAGTCCACTTTAACAGACTGCATATCCAGTACTGCAACGCATGGGTGGTTCTCGACCAATAAGATATCATCATCTCGTCTGTGCTCTGTGGCAGACGGGAGTAGGCTACTGCCGCTGAAGACAGCTAACGTTAGCTTGCTAAGTAGAGAAGCCCGCCCGACAAGGTCAGAAACTATGCTACGGTTAACCACATAAAGCAATTCTAGCTTTTAGTCCTTCAAGCTAGCTAGCTAACATTAGAAAAAAGTGTTTAAAAACGGAGCTGTGTGCTACTGCTGGCTAACGTTATATGATAATGTCTGGAGACAAGGCTGCTCGTTCGGAGGGAATTATGGGGTGTGGAGTTTTTAAACAGTGCCAGCGGTGGTATGTTCACAAAAAAATGCTGAAACGTAAAATATACTCGAAGCTGTTCCAGAAAAACAACATAGTTTGCGAACGGCGTTATATTGAACAATCCGGGAAATCGACGGTAAGACATAATCAGTAGAAGTGGTTTAAAAGTAAGCTTTAGTTAATGTCTACGCTCTAAATGAATGGGGAATTTACTTCAGAAACCAGCGTGACGTAGTCACTTGAGTACTCTATACTTCCGGGTGTATAATGGGGGGAGTTTGGTTCGGAGGGCCAGATGCAACAGAGAGAAGTCAAAAAGTTTTTCCGATAATCGGAAGAATTCCGAGAATACCGATAAACAGAAATTAACTTCGAGTCTAAGTAGAAGAGAGAACTAAACGAAGGGAGAAAAACAGAAATGAAAATAGTATTTCATAAAAAGTATTTCAAAAACCAAGCTCGTAGATACAAGTGCAGACAAAGGAAATGCCTCTCCCCTCAAACGAGGGTTTAGTGAAAAGAGAGGTGGAAACCAAGAAAATAATTCCTCCAGCTTGCAAAACTCAGCGAGTAACAAATAAAGAGGTAGTAGAAAGAAGCATAAAATATAGGAATGCCTCTTAAAGAACAGAGTAGGAGGAGGAATAGCAAACAGTAGTGAAAGGTAAATAAAAAGATCAAAAGATCAAACCCTAACTCTAACCGGACTTGTCCTGATTTGCTTATTAGTAACAGCAAGGAAAGCAGTCTCCGTATACCTATTCCTTACCGGCTACGTTTCTAATGCAAGACAATATCGAAGCACCGGAAATTGGAAACCCAGAGCTATATATACAGTGCATCCAGAAAGTATTCACAGCGCTTCACTTTTTCCACATTTTGTTCTGCTACAGCCTTATTCCAAAATTGATTAAATTAATTTTTTCCCTCAAAATTCTACACACAACACCCCATAATGACAATGTGAAAAAAGTTTTTTTGAGATTTTTGCAAATTTATTAAAAATAAAAAAATAAAATTTCTCATTTACATAAGTATTCATACCCTTTGCTTTAACGTATTTTTAAAGTATCATATTTCATATTTGGTCGCATATCCTTTACATGCTGTTACTTCCTGAAGTCTGTGACCATCAACATCAAAAAACTGTCGATATCTTATTTTCAGGTACTGTTACAAGCGATACTATAACCTCTCTGCATTTGAATGGATCTCTATGGAAATTGGGGGGTGAGACTAGATTCAGCTGTAAATTACACTGGTACAGTATGGAACACATGGCTGGCTAAATGGCTGTAAGTTATCAAGGGTCTGAGCTATCAAACGAGCCCCAAACCATCACTCTGTTGCCAGATATGGAGTAGATGTGGATGGATCACTGCAAGGGTTATTTCTCCGGACTCATTTTCCTATAGAACTCTATGGGGAAAAAAGTCAGGAGAAACAACCCTTAAAGTGATCCATCCACATCTACTCCATATCTGGCAACAGAGTGATGGTCACGCAGGAGAGAAGCGCGCACACGCCTCCAGACAGAACGACATCTCCGCATGAAAGCCCCTGCGGACGGTACCTCCACCTCCCGCTCTCACTCAGGAAATAGAGGGGGTAGATACCCCAGCTGAGCCTCAAAAGGAGAGAGCCCTGTGGAGACATTGTGTAGAGTGTTATGGGCGTACTCCGCCCAGGTTAAATGGTGACTCCAGGAGGTAGGATTGGAGGCGGCTAAACACCGAAGGGTACTCTCCAATGTGTGATTGGTACGCTCTGTCTGTCCATTGGTTTCCGGGTGAAAACCTGAAGACAAGCTGACAGATGCCTCTAGCAGGGTACAAAAGGAGCGCCAAAACTTGGCTGCGAATTGAGGGCCACGATCGGAAACCACGTCCAGAGGAATGCCGTGTATCCTAAAAACGTGGTCTACCATCAGCTGAGCGGTCTCCGGTGCTGACGGTAGTTTAGGTAGTGTAATAAAATGTGCTGCCTTTGAAAACCTATCCACAACCACTAGGATCACAGTGTTACCCTGGGAAGCCAGCAACCCGGTAACAAAGTCGAGGGCGATGTGACTCCAAGGGCGACTGGGGGTAGGCAGGGGACGCAAGAGACCCGTGGGTGGGAGTCGTGATCCCTTGCTACGGGCGCAGGCAGGGCAGGCGGCAACAAAGTCCCGCACATCACTCTCCATTTTAGGCCACCAAAAACGTCGGACAAAAATTCCCTAGTCCGGTGGACGCCAGGATGGGCCGCCAGCTGAGAAGAGTGGCCCCACTGGAGAACCCGAGATCTAATCCGGGATGGAACAAACAAACAGTGGGACGGGCCCCCACCTGGATCCGGATCCGAACGCAACGCCTTCTGTACAGCTGCTTCGATCTCCCACATAACCGGGGCTACAATCTGGACGATGGGTATAATGGGCTCAGGATGCGGTTCTCTGTCAGTGTGGTCGTAAGTCCGGCTTAACATTCTTCGATCCCGGTCGATACGTTAGAAGAAATCTAAACCGGACGAAGAATAATGCCCACCGGGCTTGTCGGGAGTTCCGCGTCTTGGCCTGTTGGACATATTCTAAATTCTTATAGTCTGTCCGACCGTAAAGGGATGCTCGGCTCCCTCCAACTAATGACGCCACTCCTCTAACGCCAATTTGACAAGCAGCTCCCGGTCCCCTACGTCATAATTCCTCTCGTCCGGTGTTAACCTCTTCCTACCGAGGGCAAAATAGGCCAATTTTCGCCCGTTTTCACTAGTGACAAACAAAGGTGGTTATCTCAAAAACTATAAATGGTACAAATATGGTTCATGGCTTTTATTAAAGCAGACACCTGCAGTATTACGACTAAGCGGTGAGAACTCATAGAAATCCAGTTTTTGATACTTAACTACGGGTACCTACATTCAAGTTTAAGAATTTTTACCTGGGGAGCTACAAATGCTATGGAGGAAGTGACTCTTCTATCTGATTCATCAATATGCTGCCTACCTCTGGTAACAGTCTGGTGTCAATATCTCAAACCATTCAAATTTTACAGGGTTTTTTTCAGGTGAACCTTTTTCGTTATCCAAATGGTGCCAAATGGTGCCAAATGTGCCAAAAATGGCAATGTTCCAGAAAGGTCTCAATATGATTTATTTTTTAGGTTTTTACAATGAAATGGGATAATTTGTCAATATTGGCAATAAAAGTTCATTTTTAGACGTGTTCTTGGTGCTCTTCATATTACACAACTAACTACCCGAGGTCACAAAAAGCTGTCAAAACCCATGTAGCAGCACAGTGAATCTTGTGTATTTCACCAGAACCCCATTAGCCAGAAATGAGTCCAGGAATGTGCAAACAGGTTTTCAAATGAATAATGGGAATAGTATGAAACTTCCCTACACATTACTGCTTGCCAGTCCTGTCCTTTATTCTGTTGCCACCTCCTACGACGGGGACGTTGGGGTTGGGTTTTAGGAGGCAGAACTTTATACATGACAAACATATCAACTATATACAAGTGCACTAAGGTGTACTACTAAAAGTGCAGTGGATAAAAAAATCAAAAGTCCACCAGTTTCCTAGATAAAATAAAAACACCCCTGCTGTAACAAATAAAAAGATCCTTGCCCTCTAATTGCTGAAGTTACCGTATTTACACAAAGAAAGTACAAAATGGCAGGGTCCAAAAAGCTTGAAAATATGAACTAAAAACAAAAAAAGGCAAAAATCATGATCAAAACATGGGGGTGGAGGGTGAGGAGAGATTATTTAACCATTCATACAGAAGCCATTTAGACTACACATTCCCTCAGGAGAGCAATCAGCATCATTACAAACCCCACTAACCCTGTCCATGGAATTGTCCACCATGTTGATATACCTATTAATCCCCCTTATCCAACAACAATCAACAATAATAATAATAAACAAGTACTCCCTTATGTTATCATGTTCTCTCCCTCATACCACGCATAAATTGCCATTTTGTTTACCTGCACAGCCTTCTGTACTGCATGGTCTTACCTAATTAATTGTTCTTTACTAACCGGAACGTAGCTAAGTAAATTATGAACAAGCAAAGCTAAATGGTAAGCTAACCCTATTGCGCTCTAATGCGTCCGCGTACTACAGTGAAACCGAACCCTCTGTTACGCACGGCGAAAACTTGTATATTTTGAATCGGATATGATGTATGAGCACTGATTTGAAAGATAACAGTCTTGGCTATTGGCTCAAAAATTGACAGACAGGTTTAAGACCCAATGGGAGAAAAACGAGACTGAATCTGGAGGCTGCCCCCAACCAGTCATTCCCACTTCGGATAGGCCTACTGTGCTATAAATCAAGACAATGCACCCAATTGACGACGGTCTGACAAAAAACTCTGCAGTCAAGTCCCAAACAGGTTTGTCGAAAACAAACTAAGCTAAGGTGTTGGTACTCACTCAACTGGCCGAGTTTCACAATGCTGAACGGGACACAGCTGAACTACTCGCGACGAAGCGCATAAAATCACAAGTCCGTTTAGTAACTTGAAGAAAGCATGCACAGCTGTGTAGAACGTTTTCAAGTGTTTTTTCTTAAAGCTTTAATGCAAAGTTTTGTGAAATATAATCAAGCAGAATAGTTTACCAATGCATTGTTTATGGAGTGGCAGCAAGCTGCAATAAATGTTTGCTAATTAGGAGTTTACAACGTTATTTACAAAGTTTTAACTCCACGTTTTGTGCTTAAAAACCACTTTCCTAGAAAGAATGGATGTATCTTAAGGATATTTAATCAACATATTGAGGTTAGCAGTTTATTCTCTATTATTAAATTAATGAAATATAAACTTTAATAACTTCCGTAACGCCCACGTTACCGCTAGGGGGCGTTTGGTATTAAGAGGTTAAAGCACGAGAGAAATATGCACATGGGTGCATCTTACGGTCTAGAGGCGAGTGCTGGGACAGAATGGCACCCACTCCCAGCTCCGATGCATCTACCTCTACCACAAAGGGGAGGGAGGGATTGGGAATTACCAGGATAGGTTCGGAGCTGAACCTCTTTTTTTAGCTCTGTGAACGCTGCCTCAGCCCTAGAGTTCCATTGGATGCATGCAGGAGATGTCTTCTTGGTGAGGGCTGTGATAGGGGCGGCTATCGTACTAAAATTGCGGATAAACCGCCGGTAAAAATTAGCAAAGCCCAAGAAGCGCTGTACCTGCTTTACTGATGTAGGAGTAGGCCAGTTCTTAACTGCAGAAACTTTCTCAGGATCCATAAGGACCTTACCGTCCGCCACAATGAACCCCAAGAAAGAAGCGGAGTTAGTGTGGAATATGCACTTCTCGGCTTTTACGAACAGTCGCGCCTTCAGAAGCACCTCAAAAACCTGCCTAACATGACCGACGTGAGATGAGAGATTCTGAGAAAAAATTAAAATATCGTCGAGGTAAATGGAAACTAATTTCTCCACCATCTCTCTGAGAACGTCGTTCACTAGCACCTGGAAGAAAGAGGGGGGCGCTAGTGAGCCCGAACGGCATCACCCGGTACTCGTAGTAACCGTGGTGGGTGTTAAACGCCGTCTTCCACTCATCACCCTCGCGCACACGCACCAGGTTGTAAGCGTTGCGAAGATCGAGTTTAGTAAAGATCGACGCCCCCTGCAGGCGCTCAAATGTGGAGTTCATCAGTGGAAGAGGGTACCTCTTCTTGACGGTGATGTCGTTTAGACCCCGATAATCTATACAAGGCCTCAACCCTCCATCTTTTTTCTTGACAAAAAAAACCCAGCGCCAGCCGGTGAGGTGGAAGGTCTAATAAAGCCATTAGCTAGAGATTCCTCAATGTACTGCCTCATCGCAGTGCTCTCAGGAACTGACAAGGAATACAGAGGACCCCTAGGTGGAACCATACCCGGGTATAACTCGATGGCGCAGTCGTAAGACCTATGAGGTGGCAAGGTGGTGGCGCGTTGCTTACTGAAAACCTCAGCGAGGTTGGTGTACCTCCCTGCTACATTGGTAGGCAAACGGAATTTGAGCGCTCCTATCACCTCTGAATTTACAGGATCAACAAGAGAGTCAGGTGATGATTCCCAATCAAAAACGGACTCAGAAGGATCCTCCTCCCAAATAGAATTCTCATCCGCAAAAGAATCCCAAGCCAGGCTCTCCTCTTTTCTCTCAGAATGAGCCTCCAGATTAACCTGGACAGGAGAACATTCCACCTCCTCATTATCACTGTCGGAGCAGAAAGCGGAACAAGTACCACCTGAAGAGGTGTTAATGGAAGAGTGACAGTGAGGTTTACACTGAGGGCCCCACTGGCGAATAACCCCCCCGTCCCCACCCCACCCAATGTGAGGACCATGAAGGACTAACCATGAGTGTCCCAGGACGAGCGGGTAAGCTGGGGAATCAACTAAAAAAAATGTTATCCTCTCAGAGTGACCCTGGTAGGAAGTGGACATAACTAGAGAACCTGTGGACTCCTTAATGGTCCCGGAACCCAACGGACGGCCATTGAGAGCAGTTACAAAAAGAGGACGAGTGAGAGGACGTATGGGGATTTTTAACTCCCTGGCCCAATTTGCGTCGATGAAACATCCAACTGCTCCAGAATCAATAAATGCGTTGATGTTAACAGACCGCCTATTCCAGAGCAGTTGGACTGGCAAAAGGGTGCGAGGGAGGACACTATTTTGTCTCGTTAAGAACCCCAGTTCCCCTAACGAGACTCCTCGTTTCCCTCTAGTTTAGGACACTGGTCTTTGGTGTGGCCCCTGCGTCTGCAGTATCGGCACCAGTTCTCCCGTGGTCTCGGCCCCCTAGGGACGTGAACGGATGACCCATCCACCTACATGGGCTCCTCCTGACCAAAGGAGGAGTAGGTGGAGGAGTAGACCGGAGGTTCTGCCGATGGCGAAGAAGAGGAACGAACAGGACAAACTCTACGCTCCCTGACACGGTTGTCGACTCAAATAGCTATGGTGACCAGGGCACTAAACGTGGCAGGCGGCTCGAGCATGGACAGGGCGTCCCTGACGGGGTCTGACAATGCATTAAGAAATAATGCCTTAAGTGGTCCGTTAGACCACCCTGTCTCCCCTGCCAGTGGCCGAAACCTAATACTGAAAGCTGCTACGGTGTCAGTACCCTGGCGAAGACGAGTTAGTTTTATGGCTGACTCTTGACCTGAGACGTCATAATCGAACACTAACGTCATCTCCTCCATCAGGCTATCCGAGTTGTGTATAACCGGGGCGTTAGATGAAATAAGCGGTTCCGCTCAAGTGAGGGCATTGTCCGCCAACAAGGACAAAATAAAAGCCACCCGTGAGTCCTGGGTCGTGAACCGGGATGGCTGCGCTTTAAAACACAAAAGGCACTGAACCAAAAAACCCCGGCATCTTCCCGGTTCCCCACTATAACGGGATGGCAGCTGGAGTTTGGGCTCCCTAGGGGTAAGTGGCAAGGGAACAGGGATAATGGGTACTTGTGTCACTGGGGCAGTAGCTGAAATGGTCAGCGCGCGGAGACTGTCTGCTAAGACCCGCAGACATTCTCACTGGTGGCGCAGCTGTTCCATCATCTGACCCTGCTGTGTGTGCAGGGCCTGCGGACTGGCCTGGAGGACATGAATGCCCTCCTCATGAGCTGTCAGCACTTCCTCAACTTTCTGTGGAGTTGCTGGTCTTTCCATACTGGCTTCGATATTCTATAATGGGGGGAGTTGGGTTCGGAGGGCCAGATGCAACAGAGAGAAGTCAAAAAGTATTTCCGATGATCGGAAACACCACTAGAGCGAAACGTATTCGCGAACAGAGAGAAACGGAAAACAAAGAATGGAGCAAAAGACTCCCGGCGCAGAGCCGAACAAAAAAACAACCCTAAAAACAGGGCGAGGCTCAACACTTTGAGCAGAATACCAATAAACAGAAATTACCTTTGAGTCTCAGTAGAAGAGAGAACTAAACGAAGGGAGAAAAACGAATGAAAATAGTATTTCCGCGGTACTGGAAAAAATAAGCTCGTAGATACGAGTGCAGACAAAGGAAATGCCTCTCACCCTCAAACGAGGGTTTAGTAGAAAGAGAGGTGAAAAGAAACCAAGAAAATAATTCCTCCAGCTCGCAAAACTCAGCGAGTAACAAATAAAGAGGTAGTAGAAAGAAGCATAAAATATAGCAATGCCTCTTAAAGAACAGAAAAGGAGGAGGAATAACAAACAGAGTAGCGAAAGGGAAATAAAAAGATCGAACCCTAACTCTAACCGGACTTGTCCTGCTTTGCTTATTAGTAACAGCAAGGAAAGCATTCTCCGTATACCTTTACCTTACCGGCTATGTGTCAAATGCAAGGCAATATCGAAGCACCGGAAATCGGAAACCCAGAGCTATATATAGCCGGCAGGAAACCAAAAACAGGTGGAAGGATAATTGCAGTGCGAGATGAAAATACCGGAACGGAAGACGGAAAATCCGATAGAGTGCACCGACGCCGCTAAAAGAAAGGACGACCGCCAAAATAATACGAGGCTGCCGAAAACCATGATAGGGTGCTTCTCTGCCTGGCCCCTCCCACCCTCTCCAGTTCCACAGAAGTGGACGTGTCTGAGACACCGGAAGTTGGTACCAGGAAGTATCTCTCCCCATGTAGTTTTCCCATAGACAATTTCTTTACAATCTTTAAAAAGCAAGAGATCACTAAAACTTCTATCCTACCAAGTATCCTTATATGAAGTAATAGCTACCGATTGAGCAAAAACAACCTCCATAGTATTCTTATTTTGACAAAGGTACAAGCGTGTAGTAGTACCTTTGTGTAGTTTGACAATTTTTCTTAACAAACTACACGTCCCCTGTCAAGCTGTGAAACTTCCCACTTCACCTCTACTTACTTGGTTAAGGTTAACATGAACGAATTAGAACTTGAGTTGCTTGTATTTAGACAGTCTGTAACTTTGCATTTATCTACTGTAGGCTACATCTGTATATAATATGCGATTGTATATGGCTATTTTTATTGTTCGTTGTTTTCCCGTTTCTTGTATTTGTTATAATTTCATATCATTCGTTCGTTCGTCAATCCAGTTAGCTAACTTAGCTAGCTAGTTAATGTGTACAGTGTTTTGCCGTAGCGTTAACTAGCTAGATTAGGACTCAGGTTAAGCTGAAACATGAGAAGGAAAGCTGATCTTAGATCTGTGTGGGGCCCTGGAGATGATAATTAATGCTGCATTCCATTTACCTCGGAAGTCGGAAGTCGAAGCTGGGAATGACGTCACACCCGAGTTGACCGCGTTCCAGTACAACAAGTCGGAAAACCTAGCTGATCTCATTGTTAGCAATAGCCTACCAGTTCTAGCCAGGTTAGCCATTGTTAGCAATACCAGTTGATAACAATGCACTACGCGGTATTTTGCGCATACAAACACCGCAGCAACATGTCCACAGATAGAAGTTGGACAGTTTTGTGTGGACAAGTGATTTAATGAGACACAAATAAGACAGAAGTGCTAATAAAGAGTATATTACTACAGATTTGACTTGATGCGCGGAGCAGCCATCTTGATTTTGAGGTCGGAGTCGGAAATTCGATTTCAGTTCAACAGTTCCAGTTGAATTTCCGACTGGAAATTCCGACTTCCCAGGTCAGCTGGAACGCAGCAATATTACCTGGGGAAGTCGTTGTACTCAATGCTGTACGGAAATGTAGTCCGTTTGCATACTATGGCCAGTAAAGACATTTAATTAGCTAAAAATCAAACACAACTATTAAATGGCTGACATGTCTATTAGAAACGACTTGCTTGTTTTGCATTATGGTGTTCTCATAGGTGTATTATGGACACGTTGCTTATATTTAAGGACTTTGTCCCTGTCATTTGTCATAGCCATTTGCAATTACACTTCCTGGTACCAGAAGACTCTTCTGTAGTCTCGACACTCTATGGATGAGATGCTATCTCGATTGTGTTTTATATGTAGAGTTGAACAGTTCAAAAGCCGTCGCAAACTAAACACCGTATACTGCTCTGCGCTATCCAGTTGTTAAGCGAGATATATCCATCTAACAAGACACCACCTATCCAATCATCCTGCGCCACCCAGTGGACATCTGGACATATCCAGTTGGGGTAGCGCGAGGGATCCAACTGGGTAGCGCGGGATGTCGAACTGGGCGGGGTTGCGCGGGATGTCGAACTGGGCGGGGTCGCGCGGGTGGCTGGTCAGCAGGTCTAGCTAAGGGTTATTATGTGTATAAAGTGCGTAACGTGTGTTTTGTTGACAGTAGGACAGCAGGTCTAGCTAAGTGTTATTATGTGTTATTATGTGAATAAAGTGCGTATGTGTGTAGCTAGCTAGCCACATTAGGGCTAGCTAGGTCATGCCAATATGTTTATGATGACAGTTTGCAGTATTAGAGACAGTCCAGTATAAAAATGCTTGCAGTCTGTGCGTTTGAGGATTACGTCAGTGTAATCCTCTGTGTACTGAAAACATTGGCATGCAATAAAAGCAAGTTGAATGGTCTGTACTTAGATGCACTCGCTACAATATTATATTATTGCATTGGACAACACGGTATACGGGGTATACCATGTTGGTATACATGGTATAAGGGGTATACGGTGTTTAGTTTGCGACGGCTTTTGAACGGTTCGGCTCTCCATATGGAAGCTGCATAGCAAATATGAAAGAACAGGGATTATTCTTTTAAATAAATTGCATATTTATGTTTTTTTTATTCCTTTTTTGCTGTTGTATTCCACAATTTTTCCAAAAAATACTGGAAAACGGCGCTTTAAACTTAACAATTTAATTTTATGAATGTGTTTAATTACACACTTATTTAAAACAATAGCATTCACTGCTTTCATGTCTGCATTCAGAGCATTTAATGTTCAATGACTGTTTTCCCATATTCCTAAAATAAACATCAGTTAAGTTCTTCCAAATATCGTTCTTTGTCTTTGGAATTAGCGTGAAACTTAAAATTACAAACAACAAAAAACTTTGATTATAGTTATGATTCGAATGACCCCGCAGACAAACCTCGGTTTTACGTAAGTTACATGTGAGAGGTTAGTGAATTTCTGTCCAATCAGCGACATGAAATTGGGTATCTGCGCTATCCAACTGGGTAGCGCGGGCTATCAACTGGGTAGCTCAGGCTATCCAACTGGCTTGCGCGCTATCCAACTGGATATATGCTGTATAGTTTGCCTGGGCTTTTGATCTTTTCGGCTCTCCGTTAGTTTTGGGGCTGCCAGCTATAGTTGGCACTGGCACAGCCCAGGTTCGAAACCAGACCGTGGGGCACAGTTATACTTTAATCTCGAATGTTGTGGTCCCCTTAAATTGTTTTAAAGGCTCCGTTTCTCACTCTGCATTGTTGTAGACTTCTGAACCACACAATGTTTTGTACATTTCTTTGCGCGTCATTTAGAAGGACTCATTTGGAAGATAAGTTGTTTGTTTGTATAATCTTAGGCAGAGCTACTGCAGAAGTACCCTTCCTGCTGCAACAGTAGATCTTCTATTCCTACTATTGTTGCTTCATAATCACCGGTAAAGGCAGCTTTAAACGCTGGCTTATTCATCCTGTGATTTTATATTACCACTACTGACCTCTTCTGGCCAATCAGTGTACTGCTTTCAAAGTTTAATTAATCAAGAACTACATTTACCACATTTACATTACATTACAGGCATTTAGCAGACGCTCTTATCCAGAGCGACTTACACAACTTCTTATTACATTTATCCATTCATACAGCTGGATATATACTGAAGCAATCCAGGTGAAGTACCTTGCCCAAGGGTACAACGGCAGTGTCCTACCTGGGAATCGAACCTGCAACCTCTTGGTTACAAGTCCAGTTCCTTAACCATTATACTACACTGCATTTACAAAGTACAGAACAGTGATTTTGGAATATGAATAGTTAATACTTAATAAATATACATATTCTTAAATATGTTAAATATTGACCTGATAAAATGACATCCGTACATTAAATGTGATTTTCATAAATATTAGGTTTAGTTTGTTCTTGGTTCTTCCTCTAAACTGAACAGTAGCTTCACTCTGCTAATGTTGAGTGATTGTTCTTAATACCAGAGATCCCTTCTTGGGACACAAATACAGCTCTCAAATTCTTCCAGAGCTTACTCCTGAAAAATTGTCCCAGAAACCATTGCGGATTTTACTTTTCCCACATACATAGCGTAATTCTTGACCTGTGGATTAGAGCTGGTATAATTGATCCGATTCCTGGATGAGTCGTTTGAGACAGAAATCACCTCAGATGATAGTGGGCAGTGGAAAGTGAGTGGAAGAATCACTATACCATTTACTAGTTTAGACTAATGTACCATTTGAATGTCTCAGAGGGTTGCACAAGACTTTTATTGTTCTGTACTTAGAAATCTAATATACTGTCTCGTATGTAGTGGACTTCTTGTCTGTAAGCTTGAATTTTAAATGAATTCTGTGACCAGTCACTTGTACATACGTAGCTGCTGCACGTTTTCTTGTGGGAGTATCTTTCTTTTGTCAGTAGATGGCAGTATAAAATAGTGGTGAAATATGGCATTGTTTAAAGACTGGCATTGTTTAGTCACTATATAAAACTATGATAATGTAGGACAATTATCATTCAATCTGACAATACCCTGCATAATTTCTTTACAAAAAATATACAGGTTCATACTGTTGTCTTGCATGCATATTTTTGTCTACTAAATGACTTTACACTCAATACATTCAAACTTTTATTCTAGTCTTTCCCATATCCTGACTTGATTCAATTTTGTGGACAGTAATTAACCACTTCAGTTGACAGAATCAGTGCTCTGAACACTAAAGAGCCAATAGAGATAGGGTATAGCATGTATTCAATCTAAGTTTGTCTTTAACTTTGGCTTCAAAGTAAATGGAAACGTTACACTTTTTCTTCAGAGACTGTTTGGCGAGTTTCTATTAATGATTGCTGAAGGAAAAGAATCATAGGCTTAAATCTAGATTTTAGATTTAATTTAATTTCTAAAAGTTAAGGACAGATATTGATTGAATTACAGCATGTGTGTTATTCTACATTTTGCACACTGTTATATTAAAATGCATTGCTATATTACTCAAAAATGTTGCATTATACCACAGTTTGGAAACTCAAACTTGCATTGTACTTGCATCATTTACACTTGTGCAATACTTGTTCCCTTTCACCATGCAAGGTATTTCAGTGGTAGAAGAATTTAAAATTGAACATTTGTTTGTGGGTAAATTGAAATATTTGATATGGGGACCGAGTAAAGAAGATGGCTGGACCTTTTCAAGTCCAGTTTTGATAAACCATATTTTTCAAGGTGTGTATAATTTTTGTAATAAACGTTTAGATATTTGCAGTTTTACTTTTACACTATTATGAAACGTGATTTTTCAAGCAAAAAAACGCCACCAATTTACAATAAACTAAAATGTTGATTTTCAAAATTGGTAATAGTAGGCTGAGTGAGTTTTGTCAAATAGAGAGAGTTGGTCTGTAGCGTGGGAGGCATTTCCCCTTTGAGCCGAGATGGCTGCCTCCAGGGTGAGTCCTCTGGAGGGCAGGTTTGTCACCTTCACGGGTGTCTCGTGGCATAGCCTGTCGAGCACCGTTCACATGCTCGTTGCAAGCCGCGATGTCCGCGCAACTTTTGCTTAATGTCTTTCTCTCGCTCCCATTCTTTCTATCTCTTACATTCTGCTGTCTAATAAAAATCTGAAAAGCTCTAAAAAAAAAATATATATATATATATTTTTTATAAAGGGTTGTCACCTTCACATTCAGTCTCTGAGTTTGACCTGGGATTCTGGGTTCATCCTTCTGGGGTTCACCAGATGTTTCCTGACACAGTCTGCAGCAGGTCTCTAAAGTAGAGGCGACCGTTTCTCTTCCTGGATGGCTAGTGTACACACAGGCTTATTTTCCATGTACTACCCAGGCTCAGTTAGCTACTTACAGTACCTGTACAAACCATCACCGGTCCACCCCTGCGACATCACAATATCGGGAAATTAAAGCATTTCACGTCAGGATACAAGTCTGTAATTCATGCGTTTATCAAGAAATGTAGCTAAAATGTCAGATCACATAAATGATTAGGACTGAAATTAGCCCGAAAACGAGAAACTACTAGAGCCTTCATTGCACATTTGGCCACCCCTGCTCCAGAGCCTAGTCCAGGAGCTCTGCGCCTCTTTCCACTGTCCCCTATCCTCAACCAGACCATCTTTTTCTTCCAGACTTCTGTTGCCCTGCATTACAAATGTAGAGAACAACACATTACCCTTGTTATGCCTTTTTGTCGTCATGCCTATGAGTTCTGTTGCATAAGGCTAATACCTGTAATCTTCCAGAAAAAATGAGACAAATTAACATTTCTGAGAACTTCTCACAAAAGGTTGTGGTTTCGCAAGCAGCCTGTTGGCGTATGCATAGTTTCCCAAAATTGATTTACACAACTGTGTGTTTGACCACAGAGTGGGCTGTGTGTGTGTACATACAGGCAGCCAATCAAACGAAATTGGAACAAAGGCATTTGTGTTAAATTACAAAATGACTATTCTTAGAAATCGAATTCAATTCAGCACATATTGAATGCACCTCTTTCATGTTCTTCTTAAATGGCAGATATGGATACTTTGTTGTTACTCAAAAGCAGACATGTAAGAGTTATGCTACTCATGAAGGCTAAATTGTTTGCCGTCACCCATCTGGCTGTGGCAAGGTGGTACAAGTATTGTAGTTAACACTGGAACCTTGCCAGGATAAGAATACTGACTTTGCCGTTATTCGTGTCGTCTGTGGATTTCCATTGAAATCACATGGAACGTACAGAGTCGTCGTTTTGATTGAGCCTGTTTTGTGTTGTGTTCCAAAAGAAGGAACCGTCGTCACTATAACATTGGGATCGTAAAATAGTTCAAAATAGTTTCAAATTTTGCAATATTGGGACACGTTTCAATCGCCATTGTATTGTATTGCAAAATTTGATGCAAAAATATTTTGTCTCATGCCTACAAATAATTTGTCCCATTCACTCAACAGGAGATACACTGCTTTTAACCTTTTTTGCTTTGTAAATGTGACATTAACTGTGCCTATTTATTAGTTAGTACGTCATATTCAACATTGCATTATAGATCTCACCAAAATTGAAGTTGCTGTAACACATTTGGTAAGTATTTATTAAGGAAAGGAAATATGTATAGTCCATATTAACAAAAAAACATTCTCAATGATATGTGCTCCAACTGTATGTCACAATGAAATAAACATTTGCAAACATGTACATATTGAGGGTTTTCTCATATTTAACATACCCAGTTCTTATAACTTATTTATAACTATATTTTGCATGAAAAAAATGATCGCACCAAGTTCAGTAAAAGTTGAGAAATGTACGATACGACTTAATTGTGTTTCATTGGCACACTGGACGATAAGACTCTCACAAACTGGTACTTTAATGCTGGGTCAGCTTTGTCACACTTTCTTTCAGCCAGGTGGCTTCCTGTTAATCGCTCCGTTACATGCCGCGCGGTGCTGGCCCGATCAGCCCCCCTGGGCATCGCGTTCAGACCACGGTCAGTATTGGCTCCGGGCACCGTTGAGATGTATCTTGTGTGCGTCAATGTCCCTGGAGGAGCCCTCTGGAGAGGTTCTGACCACGCTGGAGAAGGACGCGCTCACCTGCCTCCTCATCATCTTCAGGATCTTCCTCTTGTAGCCCTTGCAGGCAAAGAAGTAGATGAAGGGGTCCAGGCAGCTGTTGAGGTTCATGAGGCAGACGGTGGCGTGCAGGGACACCTGGAAGGCCTGCAGCTCTGTGCAGTCGGGGGTGTAGCGGAGCTTTTTGACCATGTACTGCAGGATGTTGATGTGGTAGGGGCTGAAGCACACCACGAAGACCACGATGACGCAGCAGATAACCCCGATGGCCTTCTTGCTCCGGCCGGACTTCTCCGTCAGGTGGTTCTTCTTAGCCGCAAAGTGCAGCTTCCAGCACAGCACCGAGTAGCAGATCAGGATGGTCATCACGGGGATGACGTAGCCCAGGAAGACCCCGCCGATGAGCATGACGGGCAGGTTGTCCACCTTCTCGAAGTTGGGATACTCCATGCAGGTGACGTGGCCACTCGGCTCCTTATTAGTCATGGGCATGGAGAGGAGGGGCAGGGTTTGGGCCAGAACCACCAGCCAGACCACCACGCAGATGTACTTGACGTTGTGGACCTTGCGGAAGCGGCTGAAACGCAGCGGCAGCACCACGGCGATGAAGCGGTCCACGCTCAGGCAGGTCATGAAGTTGACGCCAGCGTAGGTGTTGATGTAGAAGATGAGGCCGGTGATCTTGCACAGGGCCTCGCCCATCCCCCAGTGGAACCCGTTGGCGTAGTAGACGATCCGCAGTGGCAGGGAGAGCGTGAAGAGGATGTCGGACACCACCAGGTTGGTGGAGTAGAGCGTGGTGGAGTTCATCTTTTTCAGGTTGGGGCGGATGACATGGAGGGCAAGGGCATTTCCCAGAAACCCCACGATGAAGACGACGATGTAGACCAGGGGTATGAGCACGCGCGCCGTGTCCCGGTGGTCATACAGGTTGGTGCACGTGATGTTGCTTGCATTTCCTAGTTCCATCGTTGCGCTTCTGTGGACCTTGGCGCCAGGGAACTGTGTATAAAGACAAGAAAGTGATCTCAGTAATTTTATTCACATTTACATTTTAGGCGTTTAGTTGACGCTCTGATCCAGAGCGGCTTACAAGAAAAGGCCTAGATTCGTAAATCACGTAAAACATCCCAAGTAGCGATTTCGTCGCCCAGGGTATGGGCGGGTTCAGTCAGTTAGGTCCACTCTGCTCTGTGCGAGCTTAGCTGTAGTCCGCGGTATGAAAAGAAGCAGCTGGCGGCACCGTGTGCTTCGGAGGAGAACCACGGATGTCTACACTTGGAAGTGTGGTTCGCAGCATGAATGCAGATGATTGGCCACTCCAAATTGGGGTGGGAATAAATTATAAAACAAAACATTCCAAGTAGCGATTAATGAGATTAATCTTATTCTTATTCTAATCTAAATCTTTGTCTTTGAATTTATGCGTTTATTCATATAGGGTGGATGGGGGGAAGAGGGGAATTAGAATCAGGATGGAGAAGAGGGGGGTTCAACTCTATACCTAAGCTAATTTGTGTTGCGCAGATCTCTCCCGCCGTAAAGCTAAAGCAGTTTGCATGGTACTGTTTGCGGTAACGTGCACTGCAGTTTAGGCGATACCAGTGCTTGGTGAAGGGCTGTTGCAAATGTAATAACTGCATAATGTAATAACTGTTCATTCTGTAATAATTGTGCATAATGTAATAACTGTTCATTCTGTAATAATTGCGCGTAATGTAATAACTGTTCATTATGTAATAACTGCGCGTAATGTAATAACTGCATTACATTGTGAGTTACTGCAAGGGTCATAATAGCGTGCTATCCTGTTTCAGGAAGAATGCTATGTAAGTGTGCTATGTGAGCCTCATGCTGCTATCGGCTAAATGGATATGTGTGTTATGTTACCTACATACTCTTATTGGCTAAATGGACATGTGTGCTATGTGAGCCTCATGCTGCTATCGGCTAAATGGACATGTGCTATGTGACCCACATACTCTTATCGGCTAAATGGACATGAGTGCTATGTGACCGTCATGCTGTTATCGGCTATATGTGTGCTATGTGACCCTCATGTTGCTATCGGCTCAATGGACGTGTGCTATGTGACCCTCATGCTGCTATCGGCTAAATGGACATGTGCTATGTGACCCACATACTCTTATCGGCTAAATGGACATGTGTGCTATGTGACCGTCATGCTGTTATCGGCTATACGTGTGCTATGTGACCCTCATGTTGCTATCGGCTCAATGGACGTGTGCTATGTGACCCTCATGTTTCTATCGGCTCAATGGACGTGTGCTATGTGACCCTCATGCTGCTATCGGCTCAATGGACGTGTGCTATGTGACCCTCATGTTGCTATCGGCTAAATGGACGTGTGCTTTGTGACCCTCATGCTGCTATTGGCTAAATGGACATGTGTGCTATGTGACCGTCATGCTATCAGCTAAATTTGGCATGTGCTATGTGACCCACATACTCTTATCGGCTAAATGGACATGTGTGCTATGTGACCTTCATGCTGTTATCGGCTATACGTGTGCTATGTGACCCTCATGTTGCTATCGGCTCAATGGACGTGTGCTATGTGACCCTCATGTTTCTATCGGCTCAATGGACGTGTGCTATGTGACCCTCATGCTGCTATCGGCTAAATGGACGTGTGCTATGTGAGCCTCATGCTGCTATCGGCTAAATGGACATGTGTGCTATGTGACCGTCATGCTATCAGCTAAATTTGGCATGTGCTATGTGAACCACATGCTGTTATCAGCTAAATGGACATGTGCTATGTGACCCACATACTCTTATCGGCTAAATGGACGTGTGCTATGTGACCGTCATGCTGTTATCGGCTATACGTGTGCTATGTGACCCTCATGCTGCTATCGGCTAAATGGACATGTGCTATGTGACCCATATGCTGCTAATGGCTGTAACTGATTTGAGGTTCAAATCTCTTTCCTGGCTCCTGAAGACTCATCCATGCCCTCACTGATGCCTCTCTCTTGAGACTTGTCTACACCCTTGTTCATGCAGAACGAAGCCGTGACAGTCACCATTAGTCACCATTGATGCTGGCTAATAGCATTCTTTAAATGCTTATTCTTAAGTAACGCCTCTAGTTTGACGTCCCTCTATTTAACAGAGACTTTTATCCAGAGTAATTTTCACATTATTACCTCATTTAAGGGTACAACGGCAGCACCCTATCTGATAATCGAACTCACAGCTTTAGAATTGCAACCCTAGTTCCCTAAACATTACACTACCCTGCCGCCCCTAACCTCGGCCTATCCGCTGTCTGGGAAGCAGCTTCGTGGGCTGAATGGAAATTCAGCCTCGTTTCCGTCCCTGTACATTTAAAAAAATAATAAATGAATAAATTGGCGCAGTTTGCCACGCAGCGGTTTAAGCTTTTAAGAGGTAGCTGTAGCTGTCCTGTGCTCTGCACGCTTCCTCCATTTCTGTGTGAAAACCGTCCTGCAGCCAGCAGAAACTTGCACACAACGCTTACAAGAAACGCATGGAATCATTTTAGTTTCAGCCTGTAAATCAAATTCACAAGCCTCTAGTGTGCTACGTCCTATCCTAATACAAATTGTCTGGCAAAAAACATATTTGAGTGAATGCCAATATAATTTATAGCGGGAATAAGTATTTTATTAGAAGCCCATTATATATAATGGGAAACTTTGTAATATTAATATTGGCTTGTACCAAGCAATTACAAATTGGCCTATACTTGGTTTGTGTAATCATTTGTGTAATCAGTTTGTAGGTCGCTACAGAGACCCACAATTGTAGAAGTCAGTGATGTACAAGTACCCCCCCCCCCCCCATATACACATACATACGCACATACACACACACGCACTTGGGAGAGCTTGCGAGAGTGTTCCGCAATACTCTGCACTACCCCCGCAATGTCCTAACAAGTGTGCAGGACTGTCTAGCCTGGACCTTGTCTGGAAATGAGTGACATAACTTCAACACATACAGTACTGCCGTTTATATTTTATGCTAGATAACTGTCTGGATGCTGTAATGAATGAAAACACTGCTTTATTTTTACTTATGAAAATTAAGGACAGAATGTGTCAAATTTCTAGGCCTGTTACTGTATGTGCCTGCAATTAGGCTAAGTGACACTGAGAACGTTTGCGCTATTTTACCTGGCTTACGAGAGAAAAGTCATCTTTTGAAATGTTTTCTTTGCAACACAAATGAGTAAACACAAATCATTCAAATAAATTAATAAATTACATTAGAACGGCCCTTCTACATCTTGTGTCTACATTGCACTCCCACCTTATGCCCCGTTGTTATGGGGACTGTGGTCGGAAGGAAGAAAAAGTTGAAATGATCAAACCTGAAATGTCTGAAAACCACCGATATCAGATGTGATGCTGGTGCATGTGGTGCAAGCAGAATATTCTGAGAAAAACTGTACCAGGTACCATTGGGAAATGAACAAATAACACACGCTTGAGGTGTAATGTCTTAAGCTCATAGTTTGGTGTACACCTCTAGGCCAGTGTGATACAGACTGTAATATTACAGTGAGATATTTGTTTTTTACCGGTAAAGAGTACGGGATTGCAGCAGTAATCCATGTTAATTTTTAAATGCAGAATTGAAGTACAGGCGGAATGGAGTGAATGGAAAAGTGTACCTGTGAATCCACTGTTCGTTATATCAGTCTGCTGTCTGAACTGAATTTATTTGTGCATGTCGCCAAAGTGTTTGTTTGGTTTGTAATTGAGTGCCTTGGAGCATGTACTGACCAGTATCCCAAGAATATGTTTCTCTTGCCAATGCTATTTCTGCAACAGTCTCTGAAATGTGCGTGTGCGTGTGTGTATGTGCAAAAACATATAATGCAAAGTCAACGTTTTCACGTGTTATATGTCTAATATATATGTAATACAAAGTCAAATTTTTACTTCCTATCTATTAGGGCTGAACGATTAATTGATTTCATATCGATATTGTGATTAGAAACAATGCAAAAGCTGTGATTGTTTTAGGAGACATTACTTTATGTGCATCCGACCAGCGTCATTGCGTTTTTTGCCCCCGGGGAATCAACTCTGAGCCGGACAGTGGGGACAGACAGAAAGCGATTTCGCCAGGTAGCGCCTCCATTCATTTTCAGTGCGAGCCGGCTGGTCGCGTCTGCAACCCATGTTGGGATTAGCGGTGGCACATGGCGTGCCAGAGGAAGCAGCAGGGGAGATGGGCAGTATTTATCTTCAAGCCAGAGGCAGCATAACTTTGCGTCGCAATAACAAATCAGATTTTATCCCCGATGTTTTCAAATTTGAGTTGCCCATTCATTCCATATTTTTGTCACGGAAGACACGTTAATAACACAGCAAGGACGGCATATACAGTCGTATGAAAAAGTTTAGGCACCCCTCTGAGGCTGCATAATAATTTACTCTGTCTTCACAGAAAATGATCACAGTGGCATGCCATTCATTTTCTAATAAAAGCTGAGTACTGGGGTGTTTTCCACACACTGATTTTTAGTGTAGCAATATTAAGTTGTATGAAATGAAATCAAACGTGAAAAATAGGCTGTGCATAAAATTTGGGCACCCTTGTCATTTTGTTGATTTGAATACCTGTAACTACTTAACACTGATTAATTGGAACAGAAAATTGGTTTGATGAGCTCATTAAGCCTTGAACTTCATAGACAGGTGCATCCAATCATGAGAAAAGGTATTTAAGGTGGCCAATTGCAAGTTGTTCTTCTCTTTGACTCTCCTCTGAAGAGTGGCAACATGGGGGCCTCAAAACAACTCTCAAATGACCTGAAAACAAAGATTGTTCAGCATTGTGGTTTAGGGGAAGGCTACAAAAAGCTATCTCAGAGATTTCAGCTGTCAGTTTCCACTGTGAGGAACATAGTGAGGAAATGGAAGGCCACAGGCACAGTTCTTGTTAAGGCCAGAAGTGGCAGGCCAAGAAGAATATCGGAGAGGCAAAGGCGAAGGGTGGTGAGAATGGTCAAATACAACCCACAGACCACCTCCAAAGACCTACAAGGTCATCTTGCTGCAGATGGTGTCACTGTGCATCGTTCAACAATACAGCGCACTTTGCACAAGGAAAAGCTGTACGGGAGAGTGATGCGGAAGAAGCCTTTTCTGCGCACACGCCACAAACAGAGTCGCTTGAGGTATGCAAAAGCACATTTGGACAAGCCAGCTTCATTTTGGAATAAGGTGCTGTGGACTGATGAAACAAAGATTGAGTTATTTGGTCATAACAAGGGGCGTTATGCATGGCGGCGAAAGGACACAGCATTCCAAGAAAAACACTTGCTACCCACAGTAAAATTTGGTGGAGGTTCCATCATGCTGTGGGGCTGTGTGGCCAGTGCCGGTACTGGGAATCTTGTTAAAGTTGAGGGTCGCATGGATTCCACTCAATATCAGCGGATTCTTGAGAATAATATTCAAGAATCTGTCACAGAGTTGAAGTTACGCCGGGGCTGGATATTTCAACAAGACAACGACCCAAAACACTGCTCAAAATCTACTCAGGCATTCATGCAGAGGAACAAGTACAATGTTCTGGAATGGCCATCCCAGTCCCCAGACTTGAATATCATTGAAAATCTGTGGGATGATTTGAAGCGGGCTGTCCATGCTCGGAAACCATCAAACCTAACTGAACTGGAGATGTTTTGTAAGGAGGAAAAATACCTTCATCCAGGATCCAGACACTCATTAGAGGCTATAGGAAGCGTCTAGAGGCTGTTATTTTTGCAAAAGGAGGCTCTACTAAATATTGATGTGATTTTTCTGTTGGGGTGCCCAAATTTATGCAACTGTCTAATTTTGTTTTGATGCATATTGCACATTTTCTGTTAATCCAATAAACCTCATTTCACTACTGAAATATTACTGTGTCCATCAGTTATTTGATAGATCAAAATGAAGTTGCGGATCCAAACACCCAATGATTTATAAATGAAAATAATGGAAATTGTCAGGGGTGCCCAAACTTTTTCATACGACTGTATGTACACTATATATACAGTGCTGCTCGAAAGTTTGTGAAGCCTTTAGAATTTTCTGTATATCTATAAATAATAATAAATAATTATAAAATAAATAAATAAATTATAAAAGAAAAATGTTTTTTTGTTTTTTGTTGAGCTGGGTTCACTTTATCAAGTTTTAGGACTTAGATGAATATGTGATCACATTTTAGATCGAATTTATGCAGATACACAGAAAATTCTAAAGGGTTCACAAACGTTCGAGCAGCACTGTATATATATATATATATATATATATATATATATATATATAAAATCATAATACATACGGTGTTTTACCAATGAGTTTGTTCTCCTGTACTGTTTGTTACAGAGGTGGAAGTGACAAACTTGTTATTAATGTCACGTTTAACTGAAGGAAAAAGGGCACTAAAGCTGGCATTAGTGCCTGTTCTGATCATTACATTACATTACATTACAGGCATTTAGCAGACGCTCTTATCCAGAGCAACTTACAAACTTCTTATTACATCAATATTACATTTATCCATTTATACAGCTTGATATATACTGAAGCAAGTCAGGTTAAGTACCTTGCTCAAGTGTACAACGGCAGTGTCCGACGTGGGAATCAAACCTTGCAACCTTTCAAGTCCAGTTCCTTAAGCATTATACTACACTGCCGCCCATACAAACAGCAATACACGTTGCTATACTGCTGCAGCAATCGCCACAAGCTTTCTCAAATGATCCATGGCAGAGAATAATAAAAAACAGTACTCCTACTTTTTTATTTATACAGTGATGCCCCTCCAAATTTCCAAAATGAAAATGTGTCCTATTTCGTATCAAATTAATTCATGAGTTAATTCAGACCCCATTTCCCAGTCTCATTGATCACATTTCACAAAAATAGCTCTATACCAACACAGCTATGCTATATTCTAACCCAAATACAAAATTCAATCTTACATTTTCATTTTTTTTTTTACTGTATATTCACCACTACCACATTCCCACCCGCTTCTACTTGGGCTTGGTCCAGTCTGTATATTCACCACTACCACATTCTCACTCGCTTCTACATGGGCTTGGTCCAGTCTGTATATTCACCACTACCACATTCTCACTCGCTTCTACATGGGCTTGGTCCAGTCTATATATTCACCACTACCACATTCTCACTCGCTTCTACATGGGCTTGGTCCAGTCTGTATATTCACCACTACCACATTCCCACTCGCATCTACAGTGGCTTGGTCCAGTCTGTATATTCACCACTACCACATTCTCACTCGCTTCTACAGTGGCTTGGTCCAGTCTGTATATTCACCACTACCACATTCCCACTCGCTTCTACAGTGGCTTGGTCCAGTCTGTATATTCACCACTACCACATTCCCACCCGCTTCTTTATTGGCTTGGTCAAGTCTGTAACCCTTAGACTTACCGAGAGCAAAACGGTTATATCTCAGAGGTTTTTTGGCACCTTTGGCATGGCACTGACCGTTTCTGTAAATCCAGCTGTAACCACGTTTCCTCTGCAAATGCTGTGAAATGGAGAAGTCCCTCCTCTGCAGGCAAAGAAATTATGACTGAGATCACTTCCTGCTCTGCGGTTTCAGTCCTCGCTTCTCTAGGTGTGCTTCAAAGTTTCTCCCTGCCTCGACAAGAATCAAAACTATCCTGTGATCCGATGTCCTCGTGTGCTCTTCAGCCTCTCTTGTTTGTGATGGTTATGAAAAAACTTAAAAGTTCCCCTTTTATTCCCATTGACTGGAGCCTGCCCCTAGCCATGTTATAATGTTTCAATGTGTAGTAAACAGGTTCAGCCAGGAAGAAATGTTGCGGAAAATGTTTTGTCCAAGGGCCCCAAACACTTTATTTTGTGGTGCAAGTTCATGTCCTTCCTTAAAGATGGTTAATTTTATTTGCAAGTTGAGTAACATGAGCTAGGCTTCTACAGACATCCTACAGTTTGTGCATCTTTGTTTTATACCAGTATCATTTCTCAGTAGGGGAAAAAGTGTAAACTACAAAGTGTTGTTTGTGTGCGTGTGTGATTCTAGATTTGCATGTTTGCATTAAGAACCAAATTTTTTGAAGACGGTTCGTCTTCGGGGAGATAATATTACCGCGGCTCCCGTAGCGCTCGTGAGCAAGAGCGTCTCTCTGACGGTCTTGTCGTTGTGCTCTTGTCTCTTCTGCAGCCTGGGCCCGGTCTTTGCCTTGTTCGTGCCTTTCTACTGTTCCATCCCTCGCCTTCAGGTCACTCAGGTCCTCGGCCAGTTCTCCATCACCAACAAGTCCTTAGTCTACATCGTGGGCCTGCAGGTGAGTGAAGCCTTTCCTCATCTCTTTCAGTGCATGTTTCCCTCCCTGTGGCAGATCTAAAGTTAAAGGAGAAGTAAGGCCGCCATAGGAACGGACCGTCCGGACCTCTCGCATCGCTCCAACCGAATCGGTTTATGTGGAAATGTTTGATCTTTGGGCTGCCGTGCAGCGCTTTACATGAATAGTCTCTAAACTGAAAATCTTTAGATTCACAGTGTATAATTGTCATGGCCGGAGCTGTAATGTTCCATTAAAACAATCGGACTGTTTTTCCTTTGAAATCATTGATTTATTCCACATCAATATGAAATTGCAGTTCATTTGTAAAAAGATTTTAAAAGACTTATGCGGTAAGGACAGTAAATGAATGGTGATATTTACACACCGTCCTGCCCTGCACATTTTATTGGCTCCTGCTGGGGTCATTTGATGACAAAATAATAATAATGCACGAATGCATTTCCTTTCTTTTTCCTTATAAGGGCCAATGAAGAGGTGTGTCCATCTTGACTTTCAATTTCACAAATGTAACATCCTTTACAAGCAGTAGTTAGGTCTAGTTAACTCTATTTACTTTGGCCCTCCAGGGGCAATTTCCACCTGGTTTCTACGAGTTTTATTTAAATGTGAATATCTCAAAAAATATTCCCTGCACATCCATGGTTTAAAGTTTGAATTGAAGAAGAAGCTGTATCATTCAGAAATTTGCAACAGAATACATTTATTTCAGAGTTAACGTAACTCGGCGGCTAATAAAAGAGGGCAACCGACGCGCGCTCTCTTTTCTCCCTTTTTAAAATTTTTATTTTTATTTTTATAACCCGTGGAATTGGGAGATGAAGTCAAAAACCAGAGTCAGAGTGAACTTGACCGGCAGCGACTAAGGGAAGCTGACCGTATCAAACCAAGTTAGAGTAAACTTAGCTTGGTAGCAACACTTACCTGATAATGCTTCTCTTTTACATTTACATTTTAGTCATTTGGCAGACGCTCTTATCCAGAGCGACGTACATTAGTGCATTTTCAAACTAGGAACAAGTGCGTTAAAACAACCCTAAAAGGTAAATACGATTTCAAACACCAGGCGCAGTCAGTATGATTTTTATTTTTATTTTTTTCCTTTTTTTGGGGGGGGGACACCACACAATATCAATCATTGGCGTGTACAACAGTAAGCCAATAAGTAACCTCTCAGGACGGAGAGCGTCGTCACAGCCCTTGGAGGACTGATGGAACCATAGCTCCGACAGTTAAGTCACAGGGCTGCACGACAAGAGGAAGAAGCGAGTCTGGGAGGGAGATAGTTATGCCTCTGACACCTAGCTCAATCCTTCTCTGCGACCTGCGTCTCTGAAGCGAGAAGATAAAAAGAGTAGATTGCTGTATGACACCGGTACTTGTTAGGACGTACCACGTCATATGTCATGGGATGATGTTCGTTGTTATTCAGACTCTCGACCTGCGCGCCTCCAGCGCGATGATAGTCCAGTGCTTATGCACCATCTCTGGCGGTCATCCGGGATCACAGCTATATAGAAAACTAGAAACCACTAGGTGGGCGTTGTCCTGAAGTCAGGTGTTTTAGTAGCACCAAAAAAGCTGAAGGGGGCGCCATGTAATGGTGCATCGTACTGTCTACGCCCATAGACTGCCAGCAAAATCCGAAGCGCTGTCATGTTGTAATTACGTAATATGTTTTTTTAACAATGTTAGAGGTCTCCTAAATTATAATTGTAATAGTAGGTTTCATTTGAGATAATGAGGACTGTATTATGTATTATATCACAAATTATTTTTTTAATTCCCGGGATTGACCAGCATTCATTGCCGCTCTGGTCTGAGCAGGATGCAAGACTACGGATGTTGTAGATTTTTGGACCACGACGGACACCGTGAGTGAAGCAAGTGAGCCGTGATTGTGATTGGCTGCTGGGGCTACCCACAATCCTTAAGTAAGTGGGGCAAACTGGCCTCCATGATACGGAAAAAGAACGGCTGAAAGGGCGGGGAATTTGGGCAAATTGGGCGGAGAATGCTGGCTTCAATAGAATGAATGGGAGAGATACAGCTTGTTGTTTCTAGTTTTCTATATAGTTTGGCGTCCGGGATTCATAGAACCACAGTTACATCCGTAACTAGCGAATAGTCACATACAATTAAATACGTTTAAAAAAAAGAAAAGAAAAAGTAATTAATAATTAAAATAATTTCAGACAAACATGAATACTGTAATTGAGACGGATACGTCTCAACCACTAGGGGCAAAGTTTATAGAGTTAATTGATTAAGTATTGTAAGGTGAACCACTGATATTTTTTTCTGAAATAGCTGCTCAGGGTGCTTCTTAATGTGTTCCGGATGATTTTTTTCTGGCTTGCCAAGGCAGTGCAAAAAGACAAGAACTGAAAAGCTATTTTCTATAGTCCTTTTCTATAGTATTTTACATCCATTGCACAAGAGATGATTCAAAGATGAAAATGAGTGACATTCAAAAACAGCAATTGGGCAGCAGCTATCAACCCCTCTTATGTGGTTTCCTTTGAGAATAACTGCCAGTTTGTACCTTGCAAGTGTTTCTTTTCCTGTTTTGCTTATTCCTCTAGATCAGCATCTTAGTTTGCTCGTCTTTCTGCCATTGCCATTATCTGTTCCATGTGCATTCGGATGAGGTTGAGGTGTCAAAAAGTTTCATTGTTTGTTATCTGTTTCAACGAGGCAGCAGAGCGAGCGTACCTATCTTGCACGTGTGAAACATGTATCACGCTGTATCAAGAGCACCTTGGCTCTTGCGAGAGTAAAACTGTTGACGATCTCTTGTTGCATGCTTTAGAAGTTCACCCCCCCCCCCCAGGAGAAGGCTTGTGGTTGAAAACATGCTAGAAATACAGCAAAAAGAAACTTTCTGGTGGCTTTAGACTTTGATGAGGTGGACCCTCACACAAATGCAGTTGATGTCTCTCTGTTTCCTCAAAAGGTTTTAGTGTAGGGTCATTACATTACAATTATTTGGCAGACGCTTTTATCCAAAGTGACGTACAATAAGCACATATTAAAGGTCATTGACACGAGACTTACAAAGCAGATCCGACATAGCACAACTTTAGGGGCTATCCCTAGTAATGAACATGAATAGTACACACAGTCAGCTGTACATTCTGAACTATAAAATAACCACACAAAAAAACACAAGTTAAATAGAAAACAAGCAAAAAACAGGAAGCGAGTAATATAGAATGGCCCTATATAGGTAGTTTAGTCGAGGTGGAGTCTGAAAAAGTGTGTTTTCAGACCACGACGGAAAACGGACAATGTTTCAGCTGAGCGCAGCAGAGTGGGGAGTTCGTTCCACCACTGGGGAGCTAGGGTGGAAAAGCTCCACAGTCGGGACGAGATAGATGGGTCAGTTTTAGAATTTAAGTTCTCCACATCCTGTACTTCTAGGCTGATTTTTTTTTTTTTGTTTGTATTTTTTTCTGAATTGTAAGCGTGACATTGAATCTTTCCCCCTGACTGAGCTAAAACATAGTCTGGACAGGAAAAGGAAATACAGTTCAGGCTAGCAGGGGGGGGTGCAAATACGCACAGAAATAGCATTGGCAGGAGAAACTTATTCTTTGGATACTGGTCACTACATGCTCCAAAGCACTCAATTATAAACCAAACATAAACAATTTAGCAACATGCACAAATTAATTCTGTAATTAATTGTGCATATGCCATACTCTGAATACCGGCTACATGCTGATCCTACTGGTCGTAATTCCCCTTATTTTTTTCAGCAATTTGCTGGCAAAATACGGGCGTTGAAGATAAATAGCTTGACAATATGCAGTTTTGCAAGGGAAACATGCTCATGATGTGTTGTACGACAGTAGCATATACAGTTGAAGTCGGAAGTTTACATACACTTAGGTTTGAAGTCATTCAAACTCATTTTTAACCACTCCACAGATTTCATGTTAGCAAACTATAGTGTTGGCAAGTCAGTTTGGACATTTACTTTGTGCATAACACAAGTAATTTTTTCCAACAATTGTTTACAGACAGATTATTTCACTTTTAATTCACTATATCAGAATTCCAGTGGATCAGAAGTTTACATACACTAAGTTGACTGTGCCTTTAAACAGCTTGGAAAATTCCCGAAAATGATGATGTATTATAAAATAACCCTGCTCACTCATGTCTATGCTGCAGTGGCAATCTGTCAAAAAAAATAGCTGGAACCTGGCTCCTCTGTCTGTATATATTATTCTCAGATGTGTTTGCGACGTTTCTGGGCGTGGCGCTCTTTTCTGTGTGAAGAGGGGTGCGTGTGACTATAGAACCTGTGGGGTGGGATAAGGTTTCAGCTGAGCGTTTATAGCCAGCTGGCTACTGCAATGGCTGTGGTGAACAAGGACAATTGGCCTAAAGCGAAGCCAAAACAGCAAGCCGACAGGGCGTTGAAGATGCAGAGTCAACCGAGGATTTTCTTGTCCTCAAAGTTTTACAATGGTTTGAAAAAGCAATGTGGAGTTGCCATGTTTTCTGTTGGACCTGTAAGTAATGCCACCTCTAGCTATCCAGGTAATATTACATAACGATGTACAAACCCCAATTCCAAAAAAGTTGGGACAGTATGTAAAATGCACATAAAAGCGAAAGCAGTGATTTGTAGATTCTCTTTTGCATATATTTAATTGAAAACGGTACAAAGAAAAGACATTTAATGTTTTTACCTTATCAACTTTATAGATTTTTGTAAATATACGCTAATTCCAAATGCCTGTAACACGTTCCAAAAAAGTTGGGAAAAAAATGTGAATCACTAAACAGATTGAATTAAAAAATATCTATCTGTAATATTAGTCTATATATATCATAATGGCCGAGAGGTGTACGCCAAACTATGAGCTTAAGACATTACACCTCAACTGTGTATTATTTGTTAATTTCCCAACGGTAGCCTACATGGTACATTTTTTTATCAGAATTATGTTTTTTTCACCATGTGCACCAGTATCACATCAGATATCGGGGTCATTTTCAGACATTGCAGGTTTGATATGACTTCCTCCTTCCGGCCACAGTTTCCATAGCAATGGGGGGAAAAATGTTGGAGTGCAATGTAAACACAAGATTCTGAAAAAGAAAAGGCAGTTTCTAAAGTGTGTTTACTCACAGATATTGCATTTTATTAATTCAGTTTTCAAAAGACAACTTTTTACTAGTATGCCAGGTAAAATATCGCGATATCGTTCTCAGTGTCACTTAGCCTGTAGCAAGCATGCAAGCCTAGAAACTTGATCATAAATTTAAACCATGATGAAGAATTGCAAGACAAGCGAATAATTACTCTATATATACTGCTCCTAAACCGATTCTTAATAGTTGAAAACCATCTCTTCTTATTTCTGAATTTGATAATTTTTATTCACAAAGTGATCCCAATAGGATTGTTTTTTTTTTTCTGTGGATTGAAATCAGGGTATGAAATTAACACCCGCCACTAGCCAAATGCTGGTTACATTTTGATTGTGGCTGGTAAGAGTTTCTACTCTAGCAGCCACTTTGGCATGTACCCAACCAGGTTGTGTTATATTGTAAAAGGTAACGTGGCTGGTAAAATGTTGAAAATGGCTGATGATTTTTAGAATCCACAAGCCACGCCAGTGGGTGAAAAGGTTAATTCCCATGCCCTTATTGAAATCATGATAGATCTGATTTTGTCAGACGTCAGACAGTCATGAGACTTCCTCTCTCGCTTCTACATGAGAAGATTTTCTGGAAAGCTGATGGGCGTATATGTGTGACTGTGGGCCATGTAGGAGGAAGTGGGGGTAAAACGCCTCTTCACCTCTCCGGTTCGCTTGTTTTGCACACACTCTAGCACACAATATGAAAGCATCTACCTCTTGAATGTAATGTGGTGCCTACATTTTCTCTGTTTAAAGCAGAAGGAGGGGCCGCTGGGTGGCTCATTCGGTTAAGGCACTGGTGCATGGCTCTGCCCCTCGGTCTCGGATCGAACCCAGACTCTGCCGAGTGCCGATTGTGGCCGGGGAAGCTCCAATTGGCGATTGTGTCACCCTGGGTATGGGAGGGTTCAGTTGGTTAGGGATCCACGTTCATCGCTATCTTGAGAAATCTTTTTGATTCCTGACCGAGGCAGTTTCTAGGTGATTCAGTATCTGTGTGACACACTGTTATTGTATACAAAGGCCATTCAACTCATTGTAGAACTTGATAATAATACTTTACCAGAGCGCAGGATTTGAATACCTAGCCAATGAAGATAACCTATTATTAGTAGATTATATATTTATTTTTGTGATTTAGCTTGAACTGGGTGGCATAGATACACTGCCCGGCCAAAAAAAAAGTCGCCATTGCACCCGTCATGCATAGTGCCCACTGTACAAGCCTCTGGAGGCAGTGTTATGATCTGGGGTTGCTTCAGTTGGTCAGGTCTAGGCTCGGGAAACATTATCCAGCAATAAAATGAAGTCAGCTAAGTACCTGAATGACCAGGTTATCCCATCAATGGGCATTTTCCAGGACGACAATGCCAAGATTCATTGGGCTCAAATTGTGAAAAGAGTGGTTCAGGGAGCATGAGGAATCATTTTCACACATGAATTAGCCACCAGATTCCTGACCTTAACCCCACTGAAAGTCTTTGGGATGTGCTGGAGAACACTTTACGGAGTGGTTTGACTCTCCCGTCGTCAATACAAGATCTCAGCCAAAAATTCATGCAACTCTGGATGGAAATAAATGTTGTGACATTGCATAAGGTTGTCGAAACAATGCCACAACAAATGCGCGCCGTAATCAAAGCTGAAGGCGGTCCAACGAAGTATTAGAGTGTGTGACTTTTTTTTTGGCCGGGCAGTGTAGTTTGGATCAGAAAAATTAATTCTTGCCTAAATGTGCCATAATGTCAAACTATGAAGGCAACAAAATGCAAAATGCAAAAACTCTTTTAAAAGCAGTAGACACTTTCTCCAGCCATTATATATCAAGGTACTGGTTAAGAAGGGTGGGTGCACATCAGGCCTCACATGTTGTACTGGATTGAACAGTCTACCCTACCTGTGATTTCAATGGCTGTCAATGTGCTTAGGCCCCTCTAGTCATCTGCCATTTGAATATATTACTTTTTTTTTTTTTGCCTGACGTCTCAGATATACTAGGAAAATAAAACTGGAATTATTTGCCATTTCTATGTTGCTTTGACCCAGAAGTGACTAATGACCAGTAAGCAGTCTGTAAAAGCACCAAAGAGTTGAACATTTGAATAGAGCTTTTAAGATTTCACTTCAACTATGATGAACACGGGGATGTCCCACAGGTTTTTCTCTTTCCAACGTATCTGCCTGCTTACAGCGTCTCTGGGTAAGATAAGTGACATAGGCCTTTCTGCTACGAATAATGTGCGTATGAATGATACCTGGTTTCTTATTTTACAGCTTTTAACATCAAGCCCCCTCATGTGGATCATTTGCCTGAGTGGGCTGGTAAGTAAGCAGTTATTTTTCACATTCTTTCACAATCGCTCACCTTGTAATCTTAATCTTCCACATATAGGTCTTCAAATATGGACATTTTCAAAGTAAATAAGGAGTTTTCAAAGTAAACAATGCACTTTTCTTCACTCTCCACCCATTCTTATTTTCCCGATCTATCCAAAATTGCCATTTGCCTTAAGTAAATTTTGACCATTATTGGGAGGTTTTTACTCTCACTGTATGTTTTCACTCATTACTGAGCAGGCACCTGGACAAAACTCTCCATGATCATGTGTGGATTTGTGTAAAATCCTATATAGAATACAAGGGTGTACACATGCTACATGCTACAATCCATTCTTCCTTCCTCCCGCACAATATTTCCTGTGCCCCCAACTGCCACACAACCCCAAATCATAATGGATCCTCTTAACAGTTGGCAAGGTGTTCTTCTCTACGAATGCTACACCCATTTTTCTCCAAACATACCTTCAATTTTGTTCAATTTTGGCTTTGTCAGTCCAAAGCACATTGTTCCAAAATGCTTCAGGCTTCTCAAGGATTTCTTTTGCATACTTCAGACGCTTTAAGGCTTCTTTCTAGCAACTCTGCCATGTAGGTCTTTGTTGTTTAAAGTATGTTGTATTGTTGTCTTGTGAACAAGTAGACCTGTGTCTGCTACTCTTTTTTTGCAGCTCTTTTGCAGTGATGTGCGGGTTCTTCTGAGCATTTCTCACCAGGTCTCGGGCCATTCTATCTGAAATTGTTCTTGATCTTCCAGATCTTGCCTTGACTTCAACTGTTCCATTTGTCTTCCATTTTCTGATAATGTTTCTGACAGTGGAAATAGGTAGTTTGAAACATTGAGACAGGGTTTTAAAAAAAATTTTTTTGTTATTTTTTTTTTGTTATAACATTCTCCTTGTTGGTGTAAGGGAACTATCTTGATTCTGACATCCTTGGACAGCTGTTTAGAGGAACCCATGGTTGTGAACACCAGACAGTACAGCCACTGCAGTCGGATGCTTTAGAAGGCAGTTACTTCAGAAAAAATAGTTCAGCCCTGAAATTATATCACCTGACCCATTGAAGCCCTAACAAGTAAATCACCTGGGCCTGGGACTTAGTAATCATCTTTTTAAAAAGTAACAAAGAAAATCCCAAAGGGTTCCCAAACTTTTGCACAGGGCCCTTTTCTTTTTTATTATTTTTAAACTGTAAAAAATTTTAATAAAAAGTAATTTTTGCCTTTGTGCCATTTAGAAGTCAGTTTAGCTTCTGTTCACTTAAAAGGCATTTCGACCCGGGGTGCCCAAATTTTTGCAGCCCACTGTATGTGGGACTGTGAGGATTTTTCTCATGTTTGCAACCCCTCTTACCACTGGTGGAACGTGGCACTGAAAGTGTGCATCAATAATAGTGTGACAAAAACTGTAGCAACATAACAGCTGAGAGGTCACTAGGACATAAAAGGGTAGGACCCAACACTTTGGTGTTCCTCTGACCTCGCCCAAAAATATGACACCTTTATTGGCCTATAGGACATGAAACAAACTTCAGGATCTCCATATATTTATTGATTTATTTTTTTAAATAGATTTGGTGCCCTACGCAGGGCTGAGCATATCCAGTTCCCACCCCAATTTAGAATGGCCAAACGTCTGCAACCACAGACGCGTACATTGGGCGAACCCCACTGCCAATTTGGAAGAGTGCAGACAGACATCCACGGTTCTCCTCCGAAATACTTGGTGTCTCCAGCTGCTTCTTTTCACACCACAGACTACAGCTATGCTCGCATAGAGCGGAGTCGGAGGAAGGACCTTTCATATGCCGCTTTGACTGCAGTCTACGGGCGCCCCGATCGACCAGCGGGGGGTCGCTAGCTAGCAATGCACACGGAACCCTATCCGACTGAACCATTCCCGTTGCCTGTTGTGCGTCGCCCTGTGGAGCTACAGGTCACAGTCGGCACTGGCACCGTCCGGATTCGTTTCGATGACGTGAGGCTCATCCCTGAATCACAGTGTGGTCTCTTAACCGAATGAGCCGTCCTGCAGCAGGATCTCCTAATGTTACCACTCCTGGACAAGCTCAGTATAAACCAGGCATCTCTTGGAACCACATTTCCCTGCATCCCAGACCATTGTAGGGAAAACTGAGCCTTGCTATGGCCAAGCCAGCTGTTGTACAACAAGCAGACATGTCCAGGATAAATACGCCTGGACCAAAACGCACATGGACCAGTCACAGAGAGAACTCGGCAGAAATGTAACACAACCTAGTACAGTGTTGTGTTCAGTGAGTCAAGGTTCTGTTTCTCTTGGCCGAAAGATGGTAGCAGCAGGGTGTTCCTCAGACAATGGGAGAAATGCAGCCCACGTCACACTGTGGACTGTTGTTTAGGTGGATGACCCATGGCCCTGGCTGCAAAGCATTATGGGTGTGTTTACTAATGGCTCCTTGACAGCACAGCACTATAAATACAAATGTTTTCACCTCACACTTCACACCCTGCCTTGCTCAAAATATGCCCTCGCATAATTTAAAATCCTAGCGCGACCTCTGGTTCGTTACTCGTTTTCATGAAAGGTAAGAGTTACAATTCTAAATGCAGAAAAGGCAGTCGTCATTATTCACTGATAGCTCCTCTGCGGGGGGTGTGGTTTTCACGTCTTTGAAATGACTGCTTCTTTCCTGCGTATGAAGAACAAGTGCACCAACAACAAGAAAATCTAATAAACCGAGTTAATGGAAGAGGTCTTATGTGTTACTTAGTAATATTCCATGTTCAAAGGTTTTAAGAAAGCATAAATGTTGGGTGTTTATGTATTTATGTATAATTAAAGCTCTGACTGTCTTTTCCTTTTCCTTTTTTGTCTTTTGTTGTGATCAGCTTGCTGGAATTTTCAATCCTGGGCAATTCTTGGGCTTAGAATTGTCTGGAAAAAAAAAGAAAGATTCTCTGGGCTCTATTTTAATAAACCAAACGCAATGGTGAACGCAAGAGTAATCGCTTGGCGGTATCGCTCTGAGGGCGTGTCGGCGAGAAATTAGGTAATTTCATGACGGAAATCTTGGCGCACCTTATGGCGGTATTGCTAAAAGGCTGGGTTTAAATGTTCAAGGTGTGTCTCTATGGTAGCCAATCAAATTGTTGTTCTCATGCTTTAAAAAAAAAAGCCAGTTGGAATGCAATCGCTCCATGCAATTTCATAATGAGCAACCCAAACGCACTGGACCGTCAACGACAAGAGCGATTTTCCGCACAGGAATCAGACATACTTGCAACAGAAGTACAGGCTAGGACTGTAGTAATTTATGGATCACAATCCACACCACCTCGTCTCTCAGAAGTTCGGAAGGCACGGGAGGAGGTGGCGAATGCATTAATTAGCCTACATTAGGTGATGTATAGGCATAATTATGATTCAAATGGTAGGCTTATGATTCAACTGTGTCAATGTGTAATTTATATATTATAGGCTATTGGCCTACATGATCGCAAGTTTCTTGTAAGCTGTCCTGTTTTATTCTAGTAGTTTAAATTAAAATTAATTAATAATAATTATAGGCTATTTGTTCATTAAATGGAAGTGTAATGTTGGCATCAGCTATAGACACTACATAGAACTACATGACGAATAAGTTGCCAAATTGTCAGAGTCTATTGCGTTCCCGCTAAGAGGTGGTTCCAGCTGATCATAACGCAATGGGTTTTCGTTGGTTCAAATTGTCACTGAGCCGAAAGTATTTTAGAACACGCCCCAGACAGCGCCACCCATCCCACTGCAGCGCAAGCGAAAGGATGTTATGTTGAGAATTTGTTGATCCTAGCGGTATTGCTGAGAAACGCCATAGCGCCAGTTTTAAGACGTTGATGCTGTCAACAAGCTTGCGTTTGACTATACCGTCCCCTTGCGCTGGTTTGAAAATAGAGCCCTCTGTGTGTCATTGGGGAATTTTATGTACATGGTAAATCGAGTCAGCAGAATTGTTCATGTTTGTCTTGGTGTTTCCCCCCTCAGGTTTCCGGGGTATTGTATCACAGTAACTTGTTCAGAGTGCAGAACCTGCTCTTCATCCCAAGATGGATGGCGCGGAGCTTCTCTTACCTCCTTCAGCCGTTGTTCTTAGGGGTGGAGCCTGTGCCTGACTCCGCCCTAGGCATGGGAGCCACCCTCGACATCCAGAGGCAACAGCAAATGGACCTGCTGGACCAGCAGATTCTCCTCTCCCAGTTTACCCAGATGAGGAGGAATCGCCACCAACAGGTACTGTGCTCTGAGCCAATCGCAGCTAAGCACGCAGTCTCACACAGTGCGTCTCCCTAAACTTCAGTAATGAAATTAAGAAGGTGCTACAACTTCTTAGTTTCACAAAAACAATATTATTAATTTCAGCATGCACCAAAATCTCCATGTTGTTTAATGTTTTCAAAATGTCACTCTCTTCTAAATTCATTGCTGAAACCCAGGGGGCCATTTAATTTGGGCCCCTTCCCCTTTTATTTCCGTGGCTGTCATGTGGTGGGCAGGTAGTAATTGTCATTGCGGACCGTTGTGTGTGTGTGGGGGGGGGTGTGGTGCAGTAATAATATTACTATATGATAATAATACATTTTTCTTAGTTTCTAAAAACAATATTTAGAATTACTTTCGCCACCCATTGAAATCTCCATATTATTTACGACGCCTCTATGCAGCCAGTGGGGAACATTTGACAAGGCATGGTGAATAATTTTGCCGTTTTACTCCTTCCTCTTCCGCTTCTTCTTCTTCTTTTTCCTATTTTTCCTGCAAAACTGCCTGCCTCCATCGCGTTGTTATCCAATGGGGAGAGTTATTCTTTGAGGGTATGGTCCGTATACCTGCTCATCAAGCTTATCACCCAATAAAAATGCTTCATACTAATGTTTTTTAATGTTAATATAGGTAATGGCTTCATGCATTCCAAGAAGTTACTGTGGCCTAACGGTTAGAGTTGCTGTCTCTCACACAGAGGATTGTGGGTTCGAGCCCAGCAGGGCACGTGCTTATTTTCCACAAAAACAATGTGCAACTGTTAAGTACTTTTCATTTATTACACTGTTGTTATTTTCACATGAACACATTAACATATTTTTATTGCAAAGGAAAAAGCGGTTTCCAATATTAACTATTCAATGTTTCACTTGTATTTCACTTGTACTATATCACAACCTCCCCAAACCGGACGCTCGCTCTTTTCCGGTTTGGGGAGGGTGTTACGCTCTGCTCTTGCGGTCATGACTGACTGACTGTGGAAACCGAACCTCAACGTACCCTTGCCTCAGCCAACATTTCTTTATTCATTAATTTCTTCACTTCAGCTCTGTTCACTTTATCCTTTTCACACATAACACAATGTCACCATAAAATTAACTACTAGGAAAATTAAGAGTTTACGATAATAGCCTACATTAAGAATTGATAATAGCCTCCTATAAGTTGCAATCCTTTAACAGATCGGATTTATAAACCGCCAATTCCCCAAACATATCTGATTCATGGTTAGTCACTTTTAAAAAAAACTAAAAAAAACAATAGCCTCCGAATATGGCTCTAGTCTACGCTACTCTGCAGATAATGTAGCTTACTGCAAACACTTTTAATTATAATAATAATAAGAAGAAGAAGAAGAAGAATAATATCTGGTATGTACTTTCTTAGTAGTATCTATTGTTTTCTTTCTGGCTAAGATTCCTGGGAAATTGCGTTGTCCAATTAAGCTTGTTAGCCAATGTTACTGTTGCCAGAGAAACGTCAGTCTGCTTCTAGTCAGGAAGCAGATACAAGCGAGGCTACTACAGAGCGAATCAACATGCCTTATAGCCTACATTCATTGCACTACAGAAAACTAAACTAAACCTAGCTGTCCGGTACCAAAACATTTCCCGCAGGTAACGTTCTACACTACCGGAGAAAAAAAAAGGCAAAAGACGTTTCCAATATTAACTGTTGAATGTTTCACTTGTAGCCTATTTCACTTGTACTACAGTGAAATGGTGAAAGTCAGACCGACACTGACAAATGGCGTATATCACGTGACTATACCCCTTTGGTCTTCTGGTTAGCGTCAAGCCTTAGTATTGCGAGAGACGTGGGTTCGTACCTCGCCTGGTTGATATTAAAGTGTAATTTCATTTTGGACTCAGTGTGCACATGTTCTGGTTTTCTCATGCAAGAATGTTTTTTTCTTGCAAAGACACGTTTACAATAGTATTAACTGTTCACTTGTAGTCTGTTAAACAATTCAGTCACTGGACACCACGACAGTAATGCAATAGGCTAGCTAACGTTATGGGAACAGGCATCCCATGGCTATTTGTCAAGCAAAGAAAAAAGTTTCAACGCAGAATATCATCTGGTTAACATCGCGTTCTTGCATTAATGTAAAAATGCCATTGGCTACATGTTTTAATCTCACACAAATGGCGACAAAAATATTTGTCTGTGTGGGGCGTGCTGTCCATTGCGCCGCGGTCATGTCTGACTCACTGTGGAAACCGAACCTTCAACGCTCGCCTCGGCCAACATTTCTTTATTATGTCTTCATTCATTTCTTCACTTCAGCTCTGTTCAGTTTATCCTTTTCACACATAACACAATGTCACCATAATAGGAAAATTAAGAATTTGCGATAATACATTAAGAATTGACGATAGCCTACTATAAGCTGCAATGTCTTGAGCGATCGGGTTTATAAACCTCCAATTCCCTAAACATACCTGATTCATGGTTAGTCACTTAAAAAAAATTACTATAGCCTTGCTCTAGTCTACGCTACTCTGCAGACAATGTATCTTACTGCAAACACTTCATTATAATAATAATCAGAAGAATAATTTCTGGTAGGCTACTTCCTTAGTGGTAGCCTATCTATTGTTTTCCTGCTGGCTAAGATTCCTGGGAAATATGCGTTGTCCAATTAAGCTTGTTAGCCAACGTTAGTTTTGCCAGAGAAACGTCAGTCAGCTGCTAGTCAGGAAGCAGGTACAAGCTAGGCTACTAGGAAGCGAATCAACATGCCTTATACATCCATTGCACAACAGAAAACTAAACTAAACCTAGCTACATGGTCCAGTACCAAAAGATTTCCCGCAGACAACGTTAGACTACACTACCGGGGGAAAAAACTGCGTATTATGCTGTGCTTATGAAGTTCAGCAACTCGTAGCCCAGACATGGAAGCTTGGAGTTACGCATCCGACAAGCCAGTGTTGAATAGCCTAAAGTTATTTCTATAGAATACTAATACGCCTATTTTACAACTGTATTTCCATATTTTAGGCTGTATGTATTTCTTTCAGCTACAATGTGTTTGCGTCTAGCCTGTTGTGCATGCATGTCTCCATATAGACTTGGTTAATTAATTTACATGCTTCTTCATGATCCATAGTTCAGGTGGTGCTGTTCATTGTATTTCATTAGACATTAAATACAGCTCATCTAAAAACTCTTTTAATGTAATTGTGGGCTATCGGTAATAGGAGAAATGTTATCATTCTCGTCAGTAGAGGTTACGCGAATGTCTGCATGCATTTATTTGGAATGCATGTACTATTCTGTATGCATGTCTCTCTCGATGTCATTATCTTCATGCATTGTTCATCATTAGTTAGCTACCAGAAATAAGTGATATCTGAACAAAAACGTCTCCGACATAAAAGAAAGCCAAGTTACTCACGCATAGCCTACAGAGTGCTGTCTTTAAGTCCTTAATTCCAACTTGCAAAAACTAGGCCTGCCTTTAAAAGTATTGATATCAAAATGTGGCCAAGTTACTAACAATTAACTAACTAACAATATTTCCTATTGTAGCTCACACTAAATTAACTAGCTCTATTCCAAAGCAATGCTATCCAAACTTTCCTAAATTATTTAATACAACTTGGCCCTGTGTTTCTTCATCTTAGCATATGAAGAGATTGTGCCCTGTAGAAGTTTACTTGAAGACTATTCATGCACCCGTTCTGAGAATTCAGAACCCAAATGGGTGAAAGCCAAATGCCTAAAACCAGTTTTATGTGGCTTTAAAAGAAACAGGTATAGACCCGTTTCTCTGAAATGTTAGTCCATTTATTCTTTCACTTCTCTTTTTGGTATCATGATGCAATAATATAATTTATGGCAAGTCTGTGAAAGTGAAAAGATTCAGGGGTTGTTTCACACCATGTTGCAATTCAAAATGTGTTTGTAGTTGCACGGATTGCACGGATGAAACGAGGCGGAAGAAAGAAGGACTCCACTGTTTCCCTATTTAAACCACAATTGTGCCTGTATTCATTCAGCATTTGTCCTATACTTTGACTGACAATTAAATTCAAGCTTACACAATTACACTTGACACAATACAGCACACATTGCACGAGCACTGGGTCTACTCAGTTGGGCAAATTCGATTTTGTGATTGCTGAACTGTGAACTGTGAAAAGAATAATAATTCTTGCTTTTAAATGTTAGTCAAGAGTTAAGGACAGTTGTTGAATCCCAGCCTTAAATAGTGTTTATCTGTTGTTCATCCAGTTGGCGAGCACTCGGAGCATGCAGTTGTGCACAGGTGTACAGCACACTTTTGTACAGTACAGTGGCGTCTATAAACCTTAACCTCTGTTTCTTCCCCTACATGCTATCAGCCTCTGTCCCTGACCAGGGTGATTCAGCCATGTCATGGTCTGCTTTGTCGCTAATAGCTTTATCCTATCATGTGTGTGTAAAGGATGTTATGTCCATTATTTCTCTGGCCAGAGCAGGTTGTGCTGGCCCGGAAGGAAAGGGAGTTAGGGAATGGACCCGAACTGCTGCTTCCGTCTCGAACAAACCTTATGTCTGTGAGACTTAAACAGTCTTTCCCTGATTTTATTGCATTACACCATCCTATTTTATTGTATGTGTGACACTGTGACAGTAGCCTTGCGGTTTTGTGAAGCCGTATTCACGTGAGGCTGGGGATTTTAGTTCCGCGGCTGTGGTTCTGGCCAGTTATGTATTTGCATGTGCTGCTGTATCTCCAAGGTGCAGCAGCAGACAGGGGAAGAGGGAGGTTTCCTGCATGGCTGGCCTTGTGCCTCTGACTCACAGACACACTCAGCCTGCTGACACACAACGCACGTCTGTCTGCGCGATAGGCCCGTCTCAATGAACGGGGCGTGGGCGTTACAACTGTCTGAGCGCGCGATAGGCCTGTCTCTGTAATGGTGGCGTGACGTGTGAGGTAGGAGGGGCCAAACGCAGCAAGGGGGATTCATTAAACACTAGGCTACTAGGACGGGAAACCCCGTAGTTAAAGGGAAGGAGACAAGACAGGGAAACACACGTACCAAGGCTACTAACCGGCTCACTGTCACACACCAATGAGTAGAAGCGCAAACGCCAGGTTTCTCAGTAAGAAAACCAAATAAGGCTAATGAAACAAAGCACTGGGCTCCCATACTTCTACGAGCAAAGTGACTAAAGAAAGAGCCAGAAATAATAAACGCCCTGTCTCGGTAATGAGACGCATAAGAACAGGCGAGTAGCATAATGGCACAAATAACACACACCAAACGTACCGAACACTGCAAACTAATACGAATTAGTATACGAGGAGGCGAAAGGAACGGAGATCTAACGTTCCAAGGCTACTCTCAGAAACTCGCAGTCAAACGCAAACCTGTCAACAAAAATGCCCAAGCTCTATATGAGGAGAGACATACCTGGAGAACGAACAGAACTACAGTTCCGAACAAAATCGTCCCGCAAGTAAAAAGGACGAAACAGAACAGCTGCACCGGAATTACCGGCTAAAAGACTAACGCGAGTTTGATAGAAAATAAATGCCCTGCCTCTTGGTAAAGAGGAATGTAACGAGGAGGCGAAGGAACAGATATAACATTCCATGACTACTTTCATAGGCTCGCAGTCACATGCAGGAAGCAGGAACAGAAAAGAGCCAGGGGAGATGAGTCCTAATAACTACATCTACATAGGCAAGTATGCTAGGGGGGAAGAGTCCGGATAACTACATCCACATAGGCAAGTACGCCAGGGGGGAAGAGTCCTAATAACTACATCCACATAGGCAAGTCCCGCATTACTCCAGAAAACGTAAAGAGGTAAACGCCCGATCTCCCAGGCGAGAGAAACATTTTACAGGCGAGCCGACGGAGCACTGTCGTCCCATAACTTTACTAGCAAAAATGACTAACACAAGCTTAGTAGAAAATAAATGCCCTAGCCTCTCGGTAAAGGAAAATGTAACGAGGCGAAGGAACAGAGAGCTAACGTTCCAAGGCTACTTTCAGAAATGCGCAGTCACACACAAACACGTCCACAACATCGCCCAAGCTCCATATAAGGAGAGACATCCCTGGAGAACGAACAGAACTGCAGTTCTGAACACAATCGTCCCGCAGGTAAAAAGGACGAACAGGACAGCTGCACCGGACATCCACCGGCCAAAAGACCAACGCAAACTTAATCGAAAATAACCGCCCTGCCTCTAAGAATAAATAAAGCCCTAAAGTCAGTATGATAAAAATAACTAAGAAGTAAGTAAGAAACTACTATACAGATACACACAATCAAACAAAGACTCCTCTCGCTTTCATGGAAGACAGCAGACAGAGAGGAGAAAGAGACAGAAAAGGGCAAAAGATCTAGGTAACAGACGAAAAGGAAAGACCAGAAAGCGGTGACAGAAACGAGCACACAAAAAAGGAATTCAACCTTAAAGCTCAAAGCACAAAGGCAAGTCCCGCAAAACTCCAATAAAGCACAACGGAGCAAAACGGTCTCCTTAAAAACCTAGACCTAAACATACTGGCTAAACATTAAAAGGGCAAAATAATACCGCACACAAAACAGCACAAATAACGCCGGACAATACACCGCAGTACAAATCAACAAACAATCAATCAATCAATATCGAAGCCCAGAATGAAGGGAACATGGGCTTATATAGCTCACCGGCAAACACGCACACCTGTGAACGCTGACGAGACTTCTCCGCGAAAAGCCGAGACGGAGCCAAAACTCCACTAACAGAGCAGCGCCCACATGTGGCGACCGAGGAACACGACCGCAAGGGAAAAAGGGTCATAATCCATGACAGTCTCAATGAACGGCTGTGGGCGTTAAACCTGTCTGAGTGTGCGGTTGCGTAGTCACAATGAACAGGACGTGTGTGTTAAAGCTGTCCAAGTGCACGATAGGCCTGTCTCAATTAATGGGGACCTATTCACCAGCCATTTTTAACATTTTACCATCCACATTAGCTTTTACAATATAATACAACCTAGTTTGTTACCTGATAACGTGGCTGCCACAGTAGCAAGTCTTTCCAGCCACAATCATAATTTTGCCAGCATTTGAGATGGTGGGTGTTAATTTCATACCCTGATTGCATATGTGTTACTCAATGATTGTTGCCATGGAGTTTTTCAGGTTGGTTATTATGCCACCACAAACCCGTGGCGTAATGTGCCAGCGAGCTACCTAAAAGGTGACAAAAATTCTTAACGGGGGGAAATACTCTTCAGTTTTGCTGCAGATCTATAACAATACGGCTTTATTGTCTGCGTCCCTATAGTTATGAAATCTGTCACCATTGGGTGGAATATTATTGTAGCTGATCACGGCTTTTCAAAACAATCAAAGCTGGTTAGCACGTTCTCTGGTTAACAATCATACCTGGAGTAAGGTTTGAAGGACGATGAAAAGGCGAATCATGGCTGTATGTGGAAAATTGTACTGGTGACGATATTAAATCATCTTGTCGCCCACTCCTCGTAGTATGGGAAACCCTTCGTTGAGGATAGGGTAGGGTGCGATGGCAGAGGCGTTATCTGCACCTGCCTGTTGGAAACCCCCATAGTTTATGCAACTCTTCAAGAATTCAGAGCAACATAGACTAAGGGTATTTTTTTGTAAAGATCGTTTGCCAGCTGCTTCCACCAAGACAAGACGTAAGTTCTAGTGTTGCAAGTTGACCTAACCTGGACTTTCACGCCCCAATCTTCCGGCCCATTGTGCTACAGGGTTAAATGAACAGGGCCTCTCGCCTTCACTTCTAATGTGGCAGGTGCCCAAATGTCCATTCAGCGATGTTGAAGATGGGGCTGGAGACGCACATTCTGCCCCGGTGCTTTATACTCTGAGCATTGAAAACATTTGATCAACAATAAAGTTAATTTTTCTCCAGTATTATTTTTATTTGTTCATATTAATTGAGGCCAATAATTTGTGTGTGAGTGAGTGAGTCAATTTCTGGTCAGCACTTAACATAAAAGTTGTTATCTGTAATCTGTAGTTCTGTAATTCAATAACGCATTCAAGCATAGAATACTTTTTCATGTCAGACCATAACAATCATTTTTTAACTTGGGTTTCTCTTGAGTTTGCTGGTGCAATGTGCATTTCATATGTATAGTAATTTGAGAAGTACTGTAGGAAAAAAAAGCAGGAAATGGCAAGTGTTAGTAATTCAGAAACTGAAATTGGCAGACAAAGCATGTGGAGATTGCAATCTGAGATTTTCGTAAATATTAATTAAATATTATATTCCACCTCTGTGATCTGCATGTATGTATTTACGTATTTTAAACTTTACAACAGATTTTTTATAATTTTGTTTTTACATTATCCATCATTGTATGAACGATAGTAATATGGAGATTGAAATTGACAGACAAGCATTTTGAGTGCAGTCTGAGATTTTAGTAAATATTAATTAAATATTAGATTCCACCTATTTGATCTGCATGTATGTACAGTGCCCTCTACAATTATTGGCACCCCTGGTAAAGATGAGTAAAAAGGGTTATAAAATATTCACCGTTTGGTGAATTAGCTTAATCTCACACTGAAACAATAAGAACAATCCAACCTTTAATTGAAGTAAATTTATTCAGAGAAAAAAAATCCCTCATCAAGAAATAATAATTTTTAACAAAACCATGTGTGCCACAATTATTGGCACCCCTGCATTTAATCCTTTGTACAACCTCCCTTTGCCAATAAAAACAGCACTGAATCTTCTCCCGTAACATCTAATAAGGTTGGAGTACAGAGCAAGGAATCTGAGACCATTCCTATTTACAGAATCTCTCCAGATCATCCAAAGTCCTAGGTCCTTTCTTCTGCGCTCTTCTCTTCAGCTCAGCCCACAGGTTTTCAATGGGGTTTAGGTCAGGGGACTCAGATGGCCATGGCAGAAGCTTGATTTTGTGTTCAGATAGCCATTTTTGTGTCGATTTGGACGTATGTTTTGGCTCATTGTCACTGCTGGAAGATCCAAGGACGACCCAGTTTTAGTTTCCTGGCAGAGGCAGCCAGATTCAGATTAAAACATTTCCTGGTATTTCATGGAGTTTATGATATGATATGTAGGTAGATATGGGCATTTTCAGGTGACTAGCTATTTTTTATAGCCATTCCCTGACTTATGAAGCTCAACACACTTTTCCCTCATTTGATTTGTGTGTTCTCTTGTCTTTCCCATGTTGATGTATAATAAGGGAATATGGCCTCTGTGTCACCTCATATTTATACACCAGTGAAGTAGGAAGTCATGGATTACTGCTTGAAAGTTCTTAAACACTGATCAACTTTAAAAAGTAAAATATAAATGGAAAAAATGCTTCAGTTACATTTTGTTCATAATACTTTCTAGGGGTGGGAATAATTGTGGCACACATGGTTTTGTTAAAAATAATTATTTCTTGATGAGGGATTTTAAAATTTACTTCAATTAAAGGTTGGATTTGTCTTTGATTTTTTCAGTGTGAGATTAAGCTAATTCACCAAAAGCTGAATTTTTTATAACCCTTTTTACTCATCTTTACCAGGGGGTGCCAATAATTGTGGAGGGCACTGTATTTATGTATTTTAAACTTTATAACAGATTAATTCTTTTAATGATTTAAAAAAAAAAAACTTTTTACATTATCCATCATTGTATGAACGATATGTACATCATGAATTATTACTGTACTTTTGGCTTCATGTGATGTACGTCCACTGAAACTACGGAAACAGGATGCACAACATGGTTACGGTTTGTTATGAACGGAAAATGGTCTGTTGTTTTAAAATTTTGCTCGTTTTTCCAGAAACGCTTGAACAAAAATACACAGGACAAATTTAAGTCGGATAGTTTTTCACATTGTACATTTGTTCTCCTCTTGTCATATTTTATGGAGTGATGAAGCATAAATGTTTCTGGCTGTTGTAAAGACTGGGGGCTTGGGATTTTTAAGGAAGTTATAAAAGAGGAAGTCCTTGAATGATCTCCTTTTTTACAGACCGCTGGCTGTTTTTGGCCTTAAATAGAACAGGTTAAAGCTTCAGAATAAAAGAGAAAATACCTCCACAACATCTGTCCTCATAAGTTTTTTTGGGAAATAAGTGATAATATTATGCATTGTCTGTAGTCTTCGGTGCACAAATATCAGTATTTTTGCCATGTCCATGTTGACCAGCACTTGGAGTAATAACTATATGTCTAATAGCTGTATTTGTAACATTATAGATAGATAGCTTATCTCCTCACTAGAGAACCACATTTTAAGTTGAACTAATTAGAAAAAAGACTTTTCCTGTCTGAGGATGATGGGCATGTGAAGCCGGCCTTTTCCTTTTCTAGGGTGGCCTGATCAACTGGAACCGATTCTTCCCCTCCATCCGCCACAGAGGGCGAAACCGCAACCCCCTCGCTCAGCCCCAGCAGCCGGCGCAGCCAGCGCAGCCAGCGCAGCCGAACCCCAGCGACCGCAGCCCCGTGTCTGAGGAGCAGGTAAGCTGCGCAGCCGGCTTGCGCAGGTGTGACCGGTGCAGTCACATGATCTTTTTATTTATTTTTTAATCTTTTCCCATTTTCTCCCAATTTGGTATCCAATTGTACCCTATGTTATTAAATTCCTCAATTGCCACTCCCTCAAGGCACCGGCCATACTCAGATCTGGCAGGACCAGGGGCGCAAACCCCTGATCCTCTGTGTGCAACTGCACCTGAAAGTATTCTGGGGGCAGTTGTAACGGGTCAATTGTAACACAACCTTTTGTTACAATTGCCCCCAACCCTGAACACATGAAACTAGCTAGCTTGCTGGATAGAATCTCAGCTCTAGCTTGTTTCAGATTGGTGCAATTTTATGGTGTTGCAATTGCCCCCTGTTACAATTGCCCCCAGAATACTCTATAGTAATTCGCGAAGTACTGTAGAAAAAATAAGCAGGAAATGGCATGTGTTAGTGATACGGAGACTGAAATTGACAGTCAAGTATGTTGAGATTGCAATCTTAGATTTTAGTAAATATTAATTAAATATTAGATTCCACCTATTTGATCTGCATGCCAAATAGCACTTTTACCGCCGTGCCACCGTGGCAGCTGTCACATGATCATTTCTAACGTGACAAAGAGGCCAAGGGCAGTGGCTGAGCCAGGAAAGCTAAGACTGCAGCTGGTGGTACAGGAAATGGTGTATTACCTTGCGTTCACCACCACCCAAACTCTGCTTGCCTCACTGATTTCTTTCTGTGTTATTTCCGTGTTATTCCGGACTCCATAAACCATGCGTACAGTTTCTTTATTGGCTTCTTCCGATAATGTTTACATTTATTTTACTGCCATGTTGTTTTTCCAACAAAGAAAAAGGTTTTTCTTTGTTGGTTTTGCTTTTAATTTTTATATATTGCCATTTATGCTATAACTGAACATGCACATTCATCCTCTTTCTTTTTTGGTTAGGAATCCCTGTTTAGAATTCAGTGTATTCAGTGTTTCCCCTACCATACATATAACATGATAATATAAAAAATATAAAATGCCAATGTAATTTTTTTGAAAACTAATTCACTATCATTTTAAAAATCAATAGAAAATGTATTCGCGTAAGCGCACCATTTTGTGACCCGTCTTCGGAAATTATCAACCATTCAATAGATTTGAGTTTGTGGACTCTCTTCGGTTAGTAACAAACTCCAAATAGCCTATGAAATCAGTGTTTTGATCCGCAGTAATCTCACTACGATTGGCTGCTTGGCCACGCGCATAAGAATGGATTTGTTTAGGTTACGTTACAGGAAAGCGAATAACTAACCTAGCTAATGGTAATGTCATCTTCAGCTAATAAGAGCAGCTTGCCGCCTTCCATGTAAATGGATATGAGATCGGGGAGAATGGGGACAGTGGGCGCCGTACAGAAGCGCGCCAACGCGAACGATAACCTACCTCTACAAACCATTCAATTACTTTATTTAAACCTCGGGGAAGCGTATCCCAATTCCCAATCACCGAGCAGCGTTTAAATAACGTTATTTTAGCCACTTTTTTTATTTATTAATTTTTTTTACATAATGTTAAAGGGTTTTTTTAAATTCCATTTTCAATTTAGCCTACAAAATACGTTTCTGACTGTTGTAGGGATGCTCTGCCACTTGTGTGGGCAACACAATCAGGCAGTGAAGAGAGGCAGGGCAGAAAGTGTTTTATTGAGATGCCTACTCTGTACACTGTAGGCTACACACGGAGTGGAAAAATTAAACATAGGGCATTGGGAGTAACATTACCCAACATTACTCCCCATTCCATTCGTCAAACCAAAGAAAGAAAAGAACGCAAACGGACATATGCACACCCCCCCCCCCCCCCCCCCCCCGTCGACGGTCGCGCCCCATCTACAAAGACAACCTGGGGGAAACCTGGAATTTAAGCTGAAAAGTTTTTTTTTGTTCGTTTTTTTTTAATGTAGAGCTTATGAGAAGGTTAGTACACTACGATCGAAAAATAGACATCTGTTATTTAAAGCAGATATTACAGTGTATTATTATTTTATACTGTGTATAACACATACTGTATGCCATATATCGGGTTTCATATTTAACAGATACATTCCTTGTCTCAGTGGGTATACCATGCATTCTTCTGCCCCCACCACTATATTATCGTTGCCATGATAACCAGTAAATATTCATAAGATGGCGGTGTAGAAAAGTCACAGATAGTAAAGTCAAAGTTTAACAGCCATTTTCCTGTTCCTCTTTTTTGTGGTAGCGGTAGTAGTCGTAGTAGTCTTAATAGTAGTAGTGTTTATTGTCATATCATACCTTTGCAGATCAGAGGTGCTGCAAGAATAAAGTTACTAGTAATACACCCTCCTGACTCAAAACTGGAGTCATGACCTCAGAGTTGTGTTGTGGTATCCCAGACTTTTGTGAAGGCCGACAGAAACATGCAAACCACCAGAAAAACAGGTCGGCCCAGCCTGGTGGTGTTGTGCCACACCAAAAGTAAATATCATGAGACCGGGTGACACTGACATCAATTGTTTTTCTGTTTTCTTTTCCGACATAAAGTGTTTACTGAGCTTTTAAGTTCCCCATATAAAATGGGAAGAATCACAGGTGTACCTTTCTGAAACTGCAAACTGACTAATCCTCTAGCACAGTGGTTCTCAAACGCGCTCCTGGAGGAGCCTTCTGGATTTGGTTCCAACCAATCTCTTTCTCAGACAGAGATTTAGTTTTAAAAACCCGGATTTGCACTTTTGTTTAATGCCAAGAAACCTGTGGCTAACAACAGCTAATGACACTAGCCCAGAAAATGACATTGCTCCTGTAATCTAATGTTTAAAGCGAAACTGTTCGATTATGGTCAGCTCACTAGTGACTATGCTAGTCTACTTTTCATGGTCATGGATCATAATGTAGTGGCATGGTTCCTTACCAGGTGATTCAATAAGGCAGAGGAAGACTGGGGTTGTGTCATTTGTCCGCTCGAGTCCTGTTTGGTTTAGTTTGCCAAAACATCTTTAGGAAACAACGTATCAATGTAATTTTCTGACATTATGATAAAATAGCAATGACCGCTATCTTGATCTACGATGTGTCCCAACTCCGAACAGTGACAGACGCAGCATCCTATCCTCCCTCGCTGGCTCCGCCTACGTGCCTATGTAATTTACACGCCCACTTGACGTAATTTTGACGGATAACTCTGCCAAATTTGTAACTTTAGCTGTCAATATCTTGGTTCACAGATTATTTTGGCCAGCGACAAAGAGAGACTTCATTAGTTGCGCCTTGATCTGTTAAATAAGGTTACAGGGGTAGTTCAGAATTTTGGACATAATCTCTCAATTACGACTTACCCATGATGTAGTTGATTGATGGAAACCATTTTCAGCTAATTCCATGCTGTCCCTTCTTTTGGACATACACACGTTGCTAATGCTAGCGCAACTCTATGGTAACCGTAGCATCCACTACCAAACGCACTTAAACACTCCACAGTGCACCCAAAGCAAATAAAATACGACGACAGTCTATCGGGGTTATTTTGAGTGTTTATACTATCATTTTTGAAGTCAAACTATCGTTGAATCCTTTACTTTGTGCTGACCTATATTCTCTGTGGAAGTACGGCAGCGGAGCGATACTTTACGTTACCTACAAATGTAGTGTCGGCACTGGTCGACTACAACAACAAAGAAGAGCAACAAGTTGCAATGGCCACTGACATGGCATGTATAACTGTTTCAGACATAATTTGGTTTAAATAATCCCTCAAAACTTTAAAAATGATTAACAGCTTGTTAAAACTTGATTGCAATTGTGGTTGGAACGAAAACCAGCATACACAGGGTCCCCCAGGACCGAGTTTGAGAGCCAGTGCTTTAACAGGTTGCAGGCGTGTATTAGACATTTTGTGAAGGAATAAATGACACTTAAATTCTGTGTTATATACCAGTTATTGTCCACTTAGTTGAGAGCATCATTCCTGAACAGTGTGACGTTTTATTGTGGAAGGAGCAGCTGTAAAAGTCAAGCGAGCAATGCTGACCTCTGTTGGCGGTAGTAATGTGTGCGTCCTTAACTTTGAGAAATAAAAATAAAGCAGTGTTTTTATTCATTACAGCATCCAGACAGTAATGTTGCATTAAATATAAGAGGATGTACTGTACATGCTGCACTTATTTCATTCATTTCCAGACAAGGTCCATTGTGGCTAGACAGTCATGCACACTTGTTCGGACATTGTCGGGGTAGTGCTGAGTATTGCGGTAGATACTCTCCCCAGCTTGTGTGTGTGTGTGTATGTGCGCGCGCATATATTAGTGTGTGTGTCTGTGTGTGCGCATGTGTGTGTGTGTGCGTGCGTGCATGCGTGCGTGTGTGTGCAAATGAGTAATATATAAATGGTGCTCTGTTGGTGTCGTCTGGCAGGTGGCTATGCTAATGGAGATGGGCTTCTCCAGACTGGACGCCCTGGAGGCACTGCGGGTGTCCAACAATGACCTCAACATGGCCACCAATTTTCTGCTTCAGCACTGAGGGAGGGAGAGGGAGGATCGGGACCGTGACGTAGCACCTAAACGCACCAGTCCCGCACTCCTTACCGGTCGACTGTCCGAGCGGGGTGCCGTTTTGCGCCGTGGACTCAAGGAAACCGCTCCCTTGTGAAAGTGGTTCGGGCCCAGAGGGGTTGACGAATTGTACTATGAGCGAAATACTTGCCTACCGATGACAGTAATTTCTTAATGATTACTTTATGTAAATGGTCATGAGTGCTTCACCTCTCTATGAAAGTTGTGGATGTTATGGCTTAGGGAGCTCTGATTGGCTAATTACTGCCTATCCATCACTTGAACACTACTGGTTGATTTTGTTTTGTTTGTTCCAGGAGGCTTCCTGATTGGTAGCTTAATGTTCGTGTTATAAAATCTGAAGTGATATGAGGAGTGCTGGTGGAGCTTAAAGAGTTTCTGAAATCTCAGGGCTTGAATCATCTTTGCCTAATGTGCACAAACACCCACCTACCGTTACCCCAAACACACACGCACATGCACACGCACACACACACATACATATGTACCTGCACACACGGATATGAATTCAGAGGATACTTTAAAAAGAGTGAAATTAAGTAGTGGAAAATCAAAAACAGCCATCGAAAGGTAGAAATCCATTATAGTAGTGGAATGTTTGTTGCTGCTGTGTTTTGCATAGAGAAAATAAAAATTGCACAAAATTTCAGATACATATAGCAAAACAATTCTTCCTCAGAATTTTTGCTTTAATTACATATGCAATTTGACTTTGGGTTTGGTTTAGAGTATTAATGGCATCAAAGGTACATGAAGTGTTTTAATTTCATTACATATATGTTGCTAGATATCTTATAACAAGTATGTGTATAATATAATATGTACTTATTATTAAAAAAGTAAGTACATACGTCAAGTTAACAGGACAGCCAATGAACGGGAAGACTAATTTGTGGAATGTGTATATATGATATCATAATGTATATGATTTGTGAATATGATTTGTGTGTACATTATTGCGAGGGGTCTTTTGTTTGATTTAATGGCTTAATTTCACTGTGGAATAAAAAAAAATTATATGTTATTGGGATTATATATTATGTCATATACTTTAATAACAAGCTTTGATTATATTGTAACTCATTTGATATTTGACTTGTACTTGCCTCTCTCTCGATCTGTGTGTGTGTTTGTGTGTGTGTGGGTGGCAGGCACATTGTGTGCACGCTTGGGTTTGTGTAAAAATATAAAAAAAACATGTTTTTTTGAAGAATTAATTGTACGCATTTTCTGGAAAAAACTTCCATTGACCTCCATTCATCCTCCTCTGTTTAGCCCAGTTTTTGCGCTCATAGTCGCCCCCTGGAGGTGAAACCTGATATTCATGCGGTTGGCATATCTCTTTACTATACAATCTCTGCACCTGGGTGATGCAATGGCAGCCATTTTGCACCAGAATGCACACCACACATCAGGGGTGGAGAGGGAGAGAACAATTTTCTTTTTGCCAATTAAACTGTAGATGAAAGCTTCCCTAGAAGGGGCACCCAGGCCGGTGTGGGACTCATCATTCAACACTGGTGTCTATTCTATTGTTTTAACTTGAGCTCTGCACATTAGAATGGCTAAGATGTTTCCATAAAGAAAGAGGGGACTTCAAAGCCATTTTGGACATCAGAATTACAATTATTTCTGATAATTCTTCGAATCTGGCTGCACGACCTTTCTCACGTCTCTCCCTCTCTCTAGCTCCCCATTCTTCCCATCTCTCTACACACTGTGCTGTCCAATAAAGCTGAAAAGGTAAAAAAAAAAAAAAATTTAAAAAGAAAGTGATTATGAATTCAGCTGAAACTTTTTGGAGAAGCTCTTGAGAACAGAACAAGAAGCCAACTCCAAGAATTGCACAACCTGTCCTGGAAACGGAAGCAAAAAAGCAGAACAAGCCTCACAGTTCAATTCAGCAGCAGCTCTTTGCTCTTGACAGGCAAGTTCAACCCAAGACATGTTGCCTAATGTGCACAAACACCCACCTACTGTTACCCCAAACACACACACACACACACACATGCACACACGCACACACATGGGCACACACATACATACAGTTGAAGTCGAAAGTTTACATACACCTTAGCCAAATCCATTTAAACTCAGTTGTTCCACAATTCCTGACATTTAATCCTAGTAAACATTCTGTCTTAGGTCAGTTAGGATTACAACTTTATTTTAAGAATGTGAAATGTCAGAATAATAGAATTATTTATTTCAGCTTTTATTTCTTTCATCACATTCCCAGTGGGTCAGAAGTTCACATACACTCTGTTAGTATTTGGTAGCATTGCCTTTAAATTGTTTAACTTGGGTCAAATGTTTCGGGTAGCCTTCCACAAGCTTCTCACAATAAGTTGCTGGAGGTTTGTAGGCCTCCTTGCGCGCACATGTTTTTTCAGTTCTGCCCACATATTTTCGATTGGATTGAGGTCAGAACTTTGTGATGGCCACTCCAATACCTTGACTTTGTTGTCCTTAAGCCATTTTTCCACAACTTTGGAAGTGTGCTTTGGGTCATTGTCCATTTGGAAGAGCCGTTTGTGACCAAGCTTTAACTTCCAGGCTGATGTCTTGAGATGTTGCTTCAATATATCCACATAATTTTCCTTCCTCATGATGCCATCTATTTTATGAAATGCACCAGTCCCTCCTGCAGTAAAGCACCCCCACAACATGATGCTGCCACCCCTGTGCTTCATGGTTGGGATGGTGTTCTTTGGCTTGCAAGCCTCACCTTTTTTCCTCCAAACATAACGATAGTCATTATGGCCAAACAGTTACATTTTTGTTTCATCAGACCAGAGGACATTTCTCCAAAAAGTAAGATCTTTGTCCCCATGTGCAGTTGCAAACTGTACTGTGGCTTTTTTATGGCGGGTTTGGAGTAGTGGCTTCATCCTTGCTGAGCAGCCTTTCAGGTTATGTCGATATAGGACTCGTTTTACTGTGGATATAAATACTTTTGTACCTGTTCCCTCCAGCATCTTCAGAAGGTCCTTTACTGTTGTTCTGGGATTGATTTGCACTTTTCGCACCAAAGCACGTTCATCTCTAGGACACAGAATGCGTCTCCTTCCTGAGCGGTATGATGGCTGTGTGGTCCCATGGTGTTTATACTTGCGTACTATTGTATGTACAGACGAACGTGGTACCTTCAGGCGTTTGGAAATTGCTCCCAAGGATGAACCAAACTTATGGAGGTCCACAATTTTCTTTCTGAGGTCTTGGCTGATTTCTTTTGATTTTTCCATGATGTCAAGCAAAGAGGCACTGCGTTTGAAGGTAGGCCTTAAAATACATCCACAGGTGCACCTCCAATTGACTCAAATAATGTCAATTAGCCTATCAGAAGTTTCTAAAACCATGACATTATTTTCTGTAATTTTCCAAGCTGTTCCAAGGCACAGTCAACTTAGTGTATGTAAACTTTTGACCCACTGGAATTGTGATATAGTGAATTAAAAGTTAAATAATCTGTAAACAATTGTTGGAAAAATTACTTGTGTCATGCACAAAGTAGGTGTCCTAACTGACTTGCCAACACTATAGTTTGCTAACATGAAATCTGTGGAGTGGTTAAAAATTAGTTTTAATGACTTCAACCTAAGTGTATGTAAACTTCTGACTTCAACTGTATATACAGCGCTTCACTTTTTCCACATTTTGTTCTGTTACAGCCTTATTCCAAAATTGATTAAATTAATTTTTTCCCTCAAAATTCTACACACAACACCCCATAATGACAATGTGAAAAAAGTTTTTTTGAGATTTTTGCAAATTTATTAAAAATAAAAAACTAAAATTCCTCATTTACATAAGTATTCATACCCTTTGCTTTAACGTATTTTTAAAGTATCATATTTCATATTTGGTCGCATATCCTTTACATGCTGTTACTTCCTGAAGTCTGTGACCATCAACATCAAAAAACTGTCGATATCTTATTTTCAGGTACTGTTACAAGCGATACTATAACCTCTCTGCATTTGAATGGATCTCTATGGAAATTGGGGGGTGAGACTAGATTCAGCTGTAAATTACACTGGTACAGTATGGAACACATGGCTGGCTAAATGGCTGTAAGTTATCAAGGGTCTGAGCTATCAAACGAGCCCCAAACCATCACTCTGTTGCCAGATATGGAGTAGATGTGGATGGATCACTGCAAGGGTTATTTCTCCGGACTCATTTTCCTATAGAACTCTATGGGGGAAAAAGTCAGGAGAAACAACCCTTAAAGTGATCCATCCACATCTACTCCATATCTGGCAACAGAGTGATGGTTTGGGGCTCGTTTGATAGCTCAGACCCTTGATAACTTACAGCCATTTAGCCAGCCATGTGTTCCATACTGTACCAGTGTAATTTACAGCTGAATCTAGTCTCACCCCCCAATTTCCATAGAGATCCATTCAAATGCAGAGAGGTTATAGTATCGCTTGTAAGAGTACCTGAAAATAAGATATCGACAGTTTTTTGATGTTGATGGTCACAGACTTCAGGAAGTAACAGCATGTAAAGGATATGCGACCAAATATGAAATATGATACTTTAAAAATACGTTAAAGCAAAGGGTATGAATACTTATGTAAATGAGGAATTTTAGTTTTTTATTTTTAATAAATTTGCAAAAATCTCAAAAAAACTTTTTTCACATTGTCATTATGGGGTGTTGTGTGTAGAATTTTGAGGGAAAAAATTAATTTAATCAATTTTGGAATAAGGCTGTAACAGAACAAAATGTGGAAAAAGTGAAGCGCTGTGAATACTTTCCGGATGCACTGTACCTGCACACACGGATATGAATTCAGAGGATACTTTAATTTTGTAGTTTATTATTTGTTTGTTTAATTTTGGTTTCATCAGACCAGAGAATCTTGATTCTCATGGCTTGAGAGTCCTCTAGGTGCCTTTTGGCAAACTCCAAGCGGGCTGTGATGTGCCTTTTACTAAGGAGGGGCTTCCGTCTGGCCACTCTGCCATAAAGGCCTGATTGGGGAAGTGCTGCCTGGATGGTTGATCTTCTGAAAGGTTCTCCCATCTCCACAAGGATACGCTGGAGCTCTGTCAGAGTGACCCTTGGGTTCCTGCTCACCTCCCTGGCCAAGGCCTGTCTTCCCCGATTGCTCAGTTTGGCCGGGCGGCCAGGTCTAGGAAGATTTGTGGTGGTTCCAAACTTCTTCCATTTACGAATGATGGTGGCCACTGTGCTCTTTGGGACCTGTAAAGCTGCAGAGATTTTTCCATACCCTTCTCCAGATCTATGCCTTGACACAATCCTGTTTCTGAGGTCTGCAGATAATTCCTTTGACCCCATGGCTTGGAGTTTGCTCTGACATGCACTCTCAACTGTGGGACCTTATATAGGCAGGTGTTGGCAATCCCCAATCATGTCCAATCAATTGTATTTATCACTGGTGGACTCCAATTAAGTTGTAGAAACATCTCAAGCAGTATCAGTGGAAACAAAATGCACCTCAGCTCACTTTTGGGTGTCATATCAAAGGGTGTGCACACTTGTGTACATATGATATTTTACATTTTGATTTTTAATAAATTAGCACAAATGTCTAAAAACCTGTTTTCACTTTGTCATTATGGGCTATTTTCTGTAGAATTTTGAGACAAAAAATGAACTCAATCTATTGTAAAATATGTCTGTAACGTAATAAAACGTGGAGAAGGTGAAAGGGGTGTGCAGACTTTCTGGCTTGACTGTACATATAGCAAAACAATTCTTACTCAGAATTTTTGCTTTAATTACATATGCAATTTGACTTTGGGTTTGTTTTAGAGTATTAATAGCATCAAAGGTAATTTCATTACAAATATGTTGCTAGATATCTTGTAACAAGTACAGTGCCCTCTACTATTATTGGCACCCCTGGTAAAGATGTGTAAAAAGGGTTATAAAAAATTCACCGTTTGGTGAATTAGCTTAATCTCACACTGAATTTAGAATAATCCAACCTTTAATTGAAGTAAATTTATTATGAGAAAAAAAAAAACCTCATCAAGAAATAATTATTTTGAACAAAACCATATGTGCCACAATTATTGGCACTCCTGCATTTATATATAGAATAAAGTAATACGTTTTAATATTTGGTCGCATATCCTTTGCATGTCATGACTTCCTGATGTCTGTGACCCAACAACATCAAAAGACTCTTGATATCTTTTTTTCTGGTACTCTTACAAGGGATACTATAATGTCTCTGCATTTGAATGGATCTCTATGGGAATTGGGGGGTGGGACTAGATTTAGCTGTAAATTATTCTGGAACAGTATGGAATAAATGGTTGGTAAAATGGCTGTAAGTCATCAACGGTCTGAGGTATGAAACAAGCATCAAACCATCACTCTGCTGCCAGATATGCAGTAGATATGGATGGATCACTTTAAGGGTTGTTTCTCCTGATAAATTTTCCTATTGAACTCTATGGAAAAATAAGTCGGGAGAAGAAACCCTTCAAGTTATCTATCCATATCAACTGTATTTCTGGCAGCAGAGTGATGGTTTAAGGCTTGTTTGATACCCTTGATGACTTAGAGCCATTTAGCCAATCATGTGTTCCATACTGTTCCAGTGTAATTTACAGCTAAATCTAGTCCCACCCACCAATTCCCATAGAGATCCATTCAAATCCAGAGAGGTTATAATATCGCTTGTAGGAGTACCAGAAAATAAGATATCAAGAGTCTTTTGATGTTGTTGGGTCACAGACATCAGGACGTCATGGCATGCAAAGGATATGCGACCAAATATTAAAAACTATTACTTTATTCTACATTATGTTCAACTGTCCAATATTTTTTGATGCCCAAAAATGGGGGGGGTATGTACAAAAGGTTCTATAATTTCTAAACGGTTCATCTGATATGGATGAAAATACCCTCAAATTAAATCTGACAGTCTGCACTTCAACCTCATTGTCATTGTATCCTTTCAAACTCAAAGTGCTAGAGTTCAGAACCAAAATAACATGAGATAATCAATGTTATTCACTTCACCTGTCAGTGGATTTAATGTCGTGGCTGAAAGAGATATGCCAACCGCATGAATATCAGGTTTCACCTACAGGGGGCGACTATGAGCGTAAAAACTGGGCTAAACAGAGGAGAATGAATGGGGTTCAATGGAAGTTTTTTCCAGAAACCCAAATCTATGAGATAATAATTTTTTATTGTAAGTTGGAGAAAATTTGCAGACAGCAGATAAGAAAATATGCATTTCTACGCAGAACCGTTTAGGGGGGGGAAAAAAATTATCTGGTTATGCAAATTATGTCATGAATATTCATGACCGCTTTGGACGTGAAACTCAAAAGCAAGATGGATGGCGCCCCAGTCAGCCGACATCGTTTGGTAATATCAGCACAAGAATGACAACTATGTGGACGAACAAAGTACTAGCTAGTACCGGTGGTAGCAGGGGCGCCCGCAGGATTTCTTCCCGGGGTACGCAACAGAGGAGGCCAAGCCATAGGCTACATGAAAACAAAGCCACTACTTAGGAGTCCTAAGTTAGGACTAACGTTACAACGTAATTTACCGATATATTTTGCACTCATAGGGTCGCATATTACAATAAGTTCTAACGTAAGAGTATGCCTAGCCTACGTTAAAGTCGGATCTTTCATCAGAAAAACCGGAGAGACTTACTTCACAATAGAATGGAAATGTTGCGCGCAACAAGCTGTTACGCAACTTACAGCACAGTTAATGTTAACACAATGAAAACACTTCTGACAAGTCAATGTAACTATCGAACATGCTCAACAAAATGTATTCACTGCTTAAATTTCTAATAAAATATTATCACTGAATGCTCGCCAATTGTGTGTGTGTGTGTGAGAGAGAGAGAGAGAGAGAGAGAGAGAGAGAGAGAGAGAGAGAGAGAGAGAGAGAGAGAGAGAGAGAATACGAAAAAATACGCCACTGCAAATAAAAGAACATGTTGCCTCAATCACAGCATAAAAATAAATAGCATCTTACCCTTAAGCCCTATTCGGACGGGATAAGTTTTACAGGGGGAGGTGGGGTAATGTAATAATTACTGGAAGAGCTCCGCTATTTTAGTTCCCATGTCTGTAACTTTTACGGACTGCGCGCTCCCGCACCAGTAAAGATTCCGGAGTCTTTTACCTACTGTTAAATGTCCTGTAAAAATTACCCCAGGTTAAAGCTATCCCGTGCGAATTGACATGTCCGGTAAAATTCTGTTATTTCCTGTGAGAAATTAGTTTTCCCCAGTCTTTTCTACTGGTTTTTCACGTAAGCACTCGAGGACGCCTTTGGTTGTGCTCTCTTCGGTCCAACTATTGACCGACCTCTAAATGAATGTAACGTTACATTAAATAAGAAGACAGAGAGCAAAAAAAAAAAAAAAAAACAGGCTAAAAAGTAGGCTACAGTGGGGCAACGCTTGTGGCCGCTTTAGGTAAGCTATTGTAGCCTAGCTATAGCCTTACATACATGTTATGGCCTAACACTGTTTCTTTTCAAGCTAACGTTAATAAAGAGGTGTACCGTGTAATGCAGGATTCCTCACGCTTTTTGTGGACATGTTTGCCATGCCAACATTGTCTCCACGTAGTTTTTTTTTTTTGGCGGCTCAGTTTGCAGTGAAGATAGGATGTGTAACGTTGTATGACTCGTGGGGAACATTTTCGGTGTGACGACAACATAGAGTAGACACTCACATCTCTGTAATTCTAGACGCTGCTTATGGAGATAGCTACTTTATCCCGTCCGAATCGGCCATTAACATTACAGACGTCCTGTGGTAATAATTACTTTACAGACATTGTCCTGAAAACGTATCCCGTCCGAATAGGGCTTTAGAATGTGAGATTGACCCTCCTTGTCCCAGTTGCGTCAAATTCCCTAAGCACCCGCTCTGTGTCGATTTCAAAGTCATTGTGAATGTTCTTAATCGCCAATCGCGTCTGTCATGCTGTCCCGTAGGTAGGTTTTCAGACGTCTCAAACAGCTGAATGAGCGCTCGACCGAAGCAGTAGACACTGGCATCGTAAGAAGGACTTTCAGTATGCTATGAAGTATTCGTTTAAGTCATAGACTGTATAAAAAAGTTAGTTATCTTGACTGACAAGTAAAAAGGCAACTCTAAACTTTTCCCGGTCTAAAGAAAAAGGTGATCCTCCAATCACTTTCAACGGTGTTAACGGCGGGATGGTGATCCTCCAATCACTTTCAACTGTGTCTTCCAATCACTTTCAAATGTTTGAAATATGCAAAACTTGGAAAATACAATAACCAGGCAATACAACGAAGACAATAAGCAAATATCATTACTCAACATCGTAGAAACGGAGACGCAGAGACTTTGACAATTCATGTCAGTTTTAATGGAAATACTAATTTTGCTGTTGTTGCTAAGGTACGCAGACTGCGTAGGCCTACTTTGCGTACAGCTGGGGGCGCCACTGGGTGGTAGCATACATCACCTTCTGTCTTATAGACAATCTGGTTTTAACAAGAAGCTTCTAGAGAATATCTGGTTTTACTGAGCTAGCGAGAGCTTCTGGCTAGTTGGCTACCGCCAAACAGGACGGGATTGTTGACTGAGGAGCCGCCGGTAATGAATATTCATTAACCGGAAAACTCATCAATATTGCGTAGCATCAATGCTCGTGTAAATGTTTTGAAAGTGAGATCATAACACAGCCATCGATTGCATGTTGACTTATAATTATGTATTAATTATAAGCATTAGGCCGTGTAATATTGCCAGTAATACTGTTTGAAATCGACTGTGATGATAATTTTATTGCATTTAGCTCCATTCACCTCCATGTATTTTTCCAGATTCTACTCTGTTTAGCAGTGCCTCAGCACTGCCCCCCTGATGCTCAAAGAATGCCATTGCACTTCCATTGCAGTCATTGGAGTTGACAAGGCTTTCTCTCTATATGGGCTTTGGTGCTACACATTGGTGGTGGTAGAGGTGAGTTTCCCCCTCATTGTAAAGCGCTTTTGAGTCTCCAGCCGGTGAGGAAGGCGCTATATAAATGGAAGGCATTATTATTATTATTATTATGACATTTTGACATTACATTGCTGGAATTTAGCAGAAGCTCTTTTTCAGAGCAATTTGCACAGCTTTTTACAAAGCGTTAATTTATACAGCTGGATATATACTGAAGCAATTCAGGTTATATACCACACTGCTTCCCAGCACGTTGGCTAAATTGCTCATTTCTCAACTGGTCAAAGGTGTAGGTGACGTTCATAGTTAAGGAATCATTTTGCATGAAACAAAAACCATTTTAATAATCCTTTAGGAGTTTTGCTTATTTATTGTGTATGTGCCTTCAGGGAGACTGCTCTACCGTACATTCCAGTGGAAAACAGCTGTGAACAAAGCTCTCGCACGCTCAGATAATTTGCACAATTTCTGTCTGAAGACCCCGCCCTGAATTATGCAAATGCCCAAGAAGGAACTGCAGCTCAGAAATAAAGTAAATAAAATTATTTAATCACCATGGTTATCGTAGAAGTGTTATTCTGCAGGCGTTGTTATGGCAGAGTGCCATTAGATGGCACCAACACCACTGGGATGCTTTTTTGTTCAACAGTTTTTTTACCCCACACAGGAAATGACATCATATTCCATCAAATGTAGATGAACTTCATAAAGTACACAATAACTGTAGGAACCATGTTATCTTTATATACATTTTACGCTATTTCATTGGAGTGCATTAAGCGTGGGCTGATTATAGAATTGTATTGAGTTGTTATTTTTGGAAAAGATTTTGTGGTAATCCTGGGCATTGCAGGGTGATTATCAAATTTTGTTGAGTTGTCATTTTTGGAACAGTTTTGTGGTTTATCGTTTATATCTGCTGTGAACACATGAGGGGGCTGGGAATATCACTAACAAGAAATATGATATGACAATCAGGATGTTCAGTAGGAGAAGGGGTAATCCAGTCAGCATTACGCCCGACCTCTCCATTGTGGCAACAAACCAAAAAGTTCAAAGGACCAAATCCATACTTAAATGGACAGTTCATTTTTTTATATATTTTTTTTATATTCAGTTTTAATATATGTACTAGTCTTTGACAAATTTACAATGAGGGATCATTTACATGCGTAAAGAAATTTCTGACAACCAGCTTTACAATGGCTGGTGTGGGGGCATTCAGGGATTTCTGGTCTAAAGTAAGAAAGTACACTTCAGATAACTCCAAATGTGCACTGACATTATGTGTCCAACGGCTGTTAATATGAACAGGTTAATTGTACAGTATTTCTCATAATTATAAACATAAATATCAGTTTTTATGATTGTGAAAGTACTTCTTTCCTTGAGTGCAACGGTCTCGTGTCCAACCAAACATAAGCTTAAATGTATAATGTTTTAAAGAATTGTTGGGTAATACACACACATACAACTTCTGGAGATATAACCTCACTGCTTTGCAAGCTGCTTTGAACTTACTTGAAGTGTAATATCTTGCTTTAGAGCACATATAGGGGGCTTTATGTCCCTATACCAGCCATTGTAAAGCTGTCAGGTCATCAGAAACCTATGCAAATATCTAAAACATCATTCACTCTTGGGCCAAATGAAAATGTATGTTACAACTGAAATGATTAAAAGAAAAAAAAAACAGAAATTGAACTATCCCTTTAAGTGCTTAACTTGCTGCACCGCCACAATATTTACATACAAAAAACCCTTGTTGATTTGGTGCGTCACAACGTATTTTCGAGTCAGGTTGATTGCAGGGGTTGTCTTAAAGAAAAGAACGCAGGGTCAGTTTTATTTGCAATAACTTGGTAGGTGCAGTTGAACCTCTGAGATGCATAAGTATTGAGAATGGAGGGAATTTGTAACACTGAAATGTCCATAACTTTTAAGTGACATCAAAATTCGGCCATTTTAAGAATTTCTATCTTTTATTGGTTGGAATAGTCTGTGGCATTTCTATAGCGTTCTGGTTTAAATAGGCTGCTCTCATTTTGTTGCTATAAACCTTAGTTTAAATGGCCTATGACCAAATGGCAGTAATGCAGATCATAACTATTAGTAGCCTACCTTTTTTTCACTATATCGGCACTTTCAGGGACCAGTCATGTTTTGTCCTTTTATGCCATTTGACTCAAAGATGTTACAGACTGTAACAGGAGCCATTGATTCTAACTGCTAAGTTGGAGAAATGTAAATGATACTAGTCTCTGAACTGAATCTTAGAATAGTCTATCCCCTCTGGTAGAATACAAAACAAGATGTGATTAAGACAAAGATTAATTAGGCATATACAGAAAGACCAGGCTTAATGAATTTGGTGTAGTCCAACAAATGATCACACTGGGGCAGCGTTTGAACGCCTGGTCCCTTTTACGTGGATGAATATCGGATGTTTTACAGAAATAGGGGGCTGGTGGTGTCATGTTAATGTCCTGATTTCAGTGCACTTAACCGATAATGTACCCTGGTCCCTGGGTTCTGTTCTGGTATTGAATCTTCATCTTGGCAGCGCCGGCTGGGGAGGGAAGAGGTCGAGCTGGGCTTCGAGTTGCCTAGCGATGGACGGTTTCGGTCAGCTGGGTTGTCCCTTTCTCTAACCTGAAGTGGACTCCTCCGCCTTGATGCCTGTGCAGCCCAGATGGGCGAGTGAATGGCAGCAGCTTTTGGCAGACAGCATATCTGCGCTGCTTATCTCTCCCAAGCTGGTGGAGAACATTTCTCTGACGAGGCACTCCTGTTCATTCATATGGGCATTGCAAGTTGAGAAAAGAAACCATCTTGGATTCATCTGAAAGGCTTTCACTGCATAACATCTGCGCACCACAGAAATCTGGGTTAGTTAAATGATGATGCCTAAGTCTTTCACTGTGGTAACTGTTCTTTGTAAGCAACATTTTACATTCAGATTATCTCTCTTGATTTGGTTTTGACTTCAGTGATTATTTATTGGACCATCAACATACAAATATTAAAACTGAAATAGTATAGTAAATATTGTACATATAGTAAAGTATGTGTAGTTGATTGCAGCGCTACAGTGCAGTCCCTAAGTATTCGGACTGTGACACAATTTTAGTTTTGACTCTAGGCCAGCACATTGGATTTGAAATGGGACAGTGATTATGAGGTTAAAGTGGACTTTCCGCTTTAATTTGAGGGTTTTTACATACATATCGGGTGATCCGTGTAGCAATTGTAGCCATTTTTATACATACCCCCCCCCCCCATTTTTATACATAGTCCCCCCCCCCCCCCATTTTAGTGGGAAAAAAGTAACGACAAATGAACATAAACTTAAATGAAGTCCTCATTTTTTATATTTGGTTGCATATCCTTTGCATGCCATGACTTCCTGATGTATGTGACCCAACAACATCAAAAGACTCTTGATATCTTCTTTTCAGGTACTCTTACAAGGGATACTATAACCTCTCTGCATTTGAATGGATCTCTATGGGATTTAATTTGTGGGGGGGGGTACTAGATTAAACTACACTGGAACACATGAATGGCTAAATGGCTGTAAGTCATCAAGGGTCTGAGGTATCAAATGAGCCTCAAACCATCACTCTGCTGTCAGATATGCAGTATATATGAAGGGATCAAAATGGGCAGAGAGACAGAAAAAAGCTGGACTAGCAGATCAAGTTATCGGAAAAGACACAGTTCGAAACAAACTGCTCTGAAAGATAAATAATGCACCATTTGAACATGGAACTTCACATTTGGTCCCCCCCCCCCATCACTTGCATCTAAACCGCATCTAAGAGCGCATGTTATGAAGTTGTCCTGAGCTTTTCTAATTGTACATTGTTGGACTGGTCTGCGTTACGGCAATGTTTCAGCTCTAGTTGCGATTCTCTATTCATTTCAACTGGGCTCTCTTTGGGGCGTGGCAAAGCGCGCACATCGGGTACGTCACAGCCCAGCCGCTCAAGGAGCCTGCCTGCTCTGTTCTCAGACACAGAGAAGAGTAGGAATGTGTTCTATGGACCTTAAAACAACCAGGGGGGGGTATAGTTTTGACCATTTCAATGCTTAAAATGGGTGGTAAAATGACATCTTTAAAAGATATACATATACTCATAAATATTTTTATTGTATTTTTATATTATAAAATATACATTTTGTCTTCATTACTGATGTTGATATGGGTGATATTATATGCTCCAAGTCATCATACTTAAATGGACAGTTAACTTTTTTTTTTTAAATATTCAGTTTTAAAAAAAGTCGTCAACCCATTAAAACTAGTCATGAGATCAAACAAAGAACTGAAGACTTTAGACAAAACAAAAGTGGTGCAGTTGGAATACCCTGGTCTGGTGCAATCGCAGTGATGTTCTGTGGGTGGTGGTGTACTGAATCTGATACAGTATCTGATACAGGGGCTTCTTCTGCTGTGACTGGAATTTTGGGAGGCCCCGTCTATGTGGGTCACCAATGACCTTTACTGTGGATGAGAGATGATGTCAAAGTCTGTAGGCCAGGCACATTTGTACTCTCCGAAATGACTGACGGGGGAATGTTTAGAACAGATCTCTTCCAGTACCAAACTCCTTCAATTCTGAAATGGTTCTCTGAATTGTCTCGTTGTTTAGGCATGTGTGGAACATAGTAAAGACGTGCACTAAAAATAGATAAAAGTATCGTTTTCCGAGCAAAAGCACAACAAATGTGGAGATGTTATCTTTCTCAAGTGTGTAAAACCACAGAGGCACGATTGCCTCGTGCATAAATGTCTCAAGATTTATGCTTCTCCAAACTGTTCAAATGAAGGAAGCTGTTTTAACTCAAAAGGGGGTGTGGTTTGTGGAGTTTAAGTGTATAAGTTGATTTTGTGCATGTGTCCAGTTGTGATGTGAGTTCATCTTCCACAATTTAACTATCGCAGCTACTGACAGACAGCAGAGGTCACATAATTAGACGCTAACGTGGTTTGAAGGAGAATCATTTTTGAAATCTTTGAAGGATTCACCTCAAACCTTATAAAACAACTTCTTCAATATAAACTGTGTTTTGGCCGATACCTGCTTCTTGCCTGGGCTTTGTGAAAAAATAATAACGGGGGTGGGCATTGACTGGAATCCATCTCATTGTTATGATCGTGACTTGGCACTGCATGTGAGCAAAATTTGACCTTCAACCAGTGTTGGAACTTTTACCACAAAAGAACTTCCACATGACACAAAGTTTGAATGACCACATTCTCTTCTGATGGTAAGATGAAAAAAGCACAGGGCCAAGTTAATTTAGCAAACATTGGGTAGCATTACTTATAGAATAGAGTTTTAATTTGTGTGAGCTAAGATAGCCAGTATTGTTTGTTGTAACTTAATTGGCCTCATTTTTACATCAATACTTTTAATGACAGGCCTAGACTTTGCTAGTTTTATTATAGACAGCGCTTTGTATGCATGTTTAGATGGCTGCGTGTAACATTGTTACAAAATGACAAGCTGCCAAATGTGCTTATAAATGTAACATGAACTGTTATAGGTTATTACTGTATTACTTATGCTAGCTATACAGTATATTCAGTTAGCTAGCTACAACCAAGTCATATAAAGTTGTAAAGTTGCCGGGGATGAAATGAATGTCTATTACACTGACAGTGATCTCTCATGGGTATGTGGAAGTTATAGGCTATCTTACGGGGGAGAGTGACGGTGAGACAGAAAGCTATTTTTTCTACAATCTATGGTACAGCTGTTCCAGTTAGCGTTATGCCAAAAGAGAGAATGTGGTAGTTACCCGTCCTGCTAACATTAACGATTATCAATGATGCCGTATGCCAGTGCTGGCTAGCTAGCTACACTTCAGTAACTAGTTTCACTTTTCATTTTAACTGAACTGAGCTGAAGCTAGTAAGCTTGCTAGTCATGCAACTGGTCCAGACAGCACAGCTACATCGGGCCAACATAGACTTCCTGTCGCTGTCCGTCTGCAGGAGATGTCGCATCTTCCTCCAAGCAACGTAGTGGCAGACGGAGTGCCTGTTCCCCCATAGACTGAGCTGTGCTCAGTGTGCTGTCTGGGGTTAACAGTTACAAATTGACTCTGAGGTTTTATGGCCTACCTTGTAGTCATGTAGCTATCCAAGTCATGAACCGATATTATGTGTGGTTTGCATGTGAAATGATAGAGAATGCATTTCATAAATAGAAATGGGCTTCCCACAAAGATTATACAGCTGTCAAAGCAACATTTAGAATTTTTTGGCAATTGTTATTAGCAAGCGAGATAGCTTCCACACGAAATAAAGATGACGACGACAAAGTTTTATAAATATTGTAGCGATTATTCTATTGGCTGACATAGCATCACATGTTCACTTCCTTATATGTCCAAAAGCATCATATGTTCACATCCTCATATCAATCAATGCCCCACCAATAAGCAGTGGGTTGTAATCTACTGCAGGAGATGATGTGCCAAGTATGATGTCACAGAGGCAGAGCAGTCATTGTAACATCACAATAATGATAGCGTTTAGTAGTGGTCTGGACCATCTTCAATAAATGGTCCATTTCTAATGAGTGCAGTCAGCCATGGTCAAGCTCTGTTAATGTGATATAATCTTCTACTTGAGTTTGGTGACAGTTGTGATCGTAATGGCGGGACCTTGTGTACGCCAATTCTTAGACCTGCCATGGTATATTCTCTTGTGTGACATACCTGGCACTCTCCTAAACAGTAACCACAAGGACAAACTTGTGGTGGCAGTTTCTGCTAACTCCGAAGTCTGACAGTATGGCACTTTGGGACATACAGTATGCCTATACTTAGAAACACGTCTCACTTGCTGCAAGATGGTTACCGCTTCGAATAAGTAAAATGAACCACAAGGTGTTTGTAAGGAAGTAGGGCAGGAAACTGAGGGAGAAGAGACAAAGTACGTGCAACGCACCCCCCCCCCCCCTCATCCTGTATTATCTCTTACAAGTTCTCAACCCTCCCACACTGCCTGCTCTCCAAAAACCTCATAACAACGTGTGATGGGGAACTTAGATACACTTTATAAAACTGTCCTTACTTTACTCACATTGCAAACATTTATGTGTTTCAAGCAAAACTACAGAGAAAAATGTTACTCTTTCAAAAGAAAGTCCAAGTTAATAATACTGATGTTTGCATAGAGTTGAGTAGGAGGAAGACCTATGCGGGTTTGACATGCAGTCCACGGGTGCCCGATTGACCAGCGGGGGTCGCTGGAGAGTGATAAAACGCAGACCCCTAACCCAATCGCCAATTGCGCAATGCCTGTGGAGATACCGGCCACAGTTGGCACTGGCATGGTCTGGATTCGATCCGAGACTGTGGGACTCTTCCTTGCACCACAGTGTGGTGCCTTAACCGAATGAGCCAGCCAGCAAGCCCTGTGCCTGGAACATTATTCTTGAATGATCCATGATCGAAGAAAGAATGGTCTTAAGACTCAGAAAAGCATTTTAATTCATTAGTTTCACTGTGTAGCTTTATGCTGAACATTATCAAATTTTCTCAGTCATTGAAGAGGTATAACTAAATTAGCAAAAATAGCTGTTATGGAACTCACAAATTGAATGAAATGAAGTTCCGTGACATCCTGAGTACAGCTTTTGATCGTGCTCATTTTTTGGGTTTTCAGAGAATGAGAGGAGACTGACTTTGTTGTATTTTACATCATTCTTTCGAGCTCCGTAAAGACGTGCACTTTCTTTTGAATGCTTTGACAAGCAGGTTTCCATTCTGAGGTATTGATATGTTTTTTTTTCACAATTATCTCAACTCTAATGATTGAAAACATTATTCCCCTGTTTAGCCAAACTAAGGTGGCTTGGCAGGGGGAAAGGGACTGTTTGTCATACAGAAACAAATGACTCATTTTGCGATTGCCAAATGAATATTTTCAAGTAAACGCAATATAAATCTCCCTTTGTTGGTGCCACACGCTAGAGGCAAAACAAAAGTTAACATACAGTATGTGTAAGCAGATTATTATTCGTGTAACGTATAATAGACTGCATAGTTCTGAGTGATAAGGTGAACCTAAGGTGCTACGTTGGTGGCAGGCAAGTCAAACAAGAAAATAGCTTGACTTTGGGAAAGTGGAAGGAATTTACCTTGATTGATAAAGCATGTTCCTCAGCAAAGGATGAAAGGCAATCTTGTTAAGCTGCTACTGTTTATATTCTTGCTGATGTCCAGATACCTAACAACAGATCTCATGGATCACTTTATTCTGTACAGGTCCAATATGTCAAAGAAGACTGATAGATTGCCCTTTGATCATTTCAGAAAATGTCCATTTGCCAGTCTACGAGTTTTCATAAATTAAGATCATCAAGGCTAATTAGGCTAATTAGGATCTTCAAGCTTAGACACTGGGTTCCAAGGTGTGGATGTGTGTGACCCATGTGTGCGGGTACCAAATTTTACTGCGTCAGTGCCATTTGTGGACGTTGGCCTCAAAGGTCACAGGGAGGGATGGTTTCAGATGGCGTGGTTGTCCTTATCTCGCTGTGCAGAAACATCCTGTTCGGGCTCCTGTAGTCAGTCTGCACCTGCTCTGTGGGACGTGCGCTTCTCTGAAACAGCACCCCTGCAGCTCAGCAGGTGGGCCGACAGGTGCACAGGTTTCAGAGGACAGCCAGAATCTCTGTCAATCTCTCAAATTGAGTGAGGAGGATGCGTCGATGAGGCGGGCCCACAGACATAATTTTGTCTGGGACAAAATTTTTAAAAATCACTATTAAAAATGTATAGCAGAGATTTAATGATACATGAGGTTTGTGCTCAGTTAATTCCATTGGAAGCACATCTGAAAAACAGTGGATTTGATGCGGGGGTGTGCAGTTTCTACTGTATGTGATGGTTTCTTGTTCTTGGCACTGTTTCAAACCCCCTCTTGCATTGGCATAAATAGCGCACTGCATTATTCAATAAAACTGGTTCTGTGACCTTGTGCTTAGAGCTGCCAGGTGGCTGATAATTGAAACCATAATTAATGTTTGATCAAATACGTCTTTATTACATTCTTAACATATACACTTGCCTTGGAATACACTGCTATAATGAATTTACCATATATGTGGCATGTTGATTTAGATTTTTTACTCTATGATTCCACATAAAACTGTGTATTATATATTCAATTCAATTCAATTCAATTTTATTTGTATAGCGCTTTTTACAGAGAACTGTCACAAAGACGCTGCACAGGGAAACAGAAGGAAAATTGAGCAAAAAACCAGGCCTTAGCCCCCAACCAGCAAAATGAGGTAAAAAACTCCCCGGTAGGGGAGAAAAAAAACACTGAACAGTGGCGAGAAAAAACTCCCCAGTGGGAAGAAATCTCGGAAGGAACCTGGCTAGAGAGGGGGTGCCCATTCTTCGCTGGCCGGCCCGGTTTAGACTAAAGGTGGACTGAACGGTAATAGTCAATTCAATAATCAGTTCAATCATCAGTTCAAAGGGGGCGGGGTGATGCATCTGGGACTCCGGTTGCGTGAAGTCGGGAGGATAAACCAAAGGAGGGACAGATCCAAAGCAGTCTGCAGACTCAGGGTGAGGGGCATAACTGGAGCAGTCTGCAAACTCAGGGTGAGAGGGGGACGGGCCGGAGTAATCTGCAGCTCAGGGTGAGAGAGGAAAAGAGAAGTTCTTACATATATACCAATGTAAGAACATCAGATAGCCTCTGGCAATGTAAAACATTTCAATCTTCTTTGTAACTGTTGTTATATATGTGAAATAGTATAAACTGTCTTCATATTTTGCAGAAATCAATTTAATGTTCAGGCAAAGTGAGTAAAGTGGTCCTCTGGAAGCATGACCTCACAGGGCCTGATCCGTGGAGCCTGACATCAACCAATCGGAATCATGTCAAGGAGGTGGGTCAGGTGTCAGTCACAGCCCAGGTTTTAGCCTCCTGTTCCATCTGAGTGCAGATACCAGCCGAGGGCCCTTGAGCGTTGCTGCTGCTGCGTTCGGTCGTGGCATTGGACGACGGGCTGGATGTGAGCCAGAAGCCCCTGAACAGGCTCACCACCCTCTTCTTGTAGGTCTTGATGGCGAAGAAGTAGATGACGGGATCCAGGCAGCAGTTGAGGTTCATGATGGAGACGGTGACCTGCAGGGACATCTTGAAGGCCTTCAGCTCCTCGCAGGAGGGCTGCCGGAGCAGCCTCCGCACCATGAACTGCATGACGTTGACGTGGTACGGGCTGAAGCACACCACGAAGGCCACGAGGATCAGCAGGATGACGCTGTTGGCCCTGTGGCTGCGCGCCGAGCGGCCGGTCACGGAGTTCCGCCTCGCCGCCCTGGAGAGCTTCCGTTTGATCCGCGCGTAGCAGCCCAGGATGACCCCCAAGGGGACGCAATAGCTGACGGCGCAGGCCAGGAGGAGCAGGTAGGGCAGGGAAGGAGAAGCCCCCAGGCTGAAGTACTCCATGCAGGCCCGCTTGCCGCCGTTGTCCACCAGCGTGCTGCGAAAGAGCAGCGGCGCGTTCTCCAGCAGCACCACCAGCCACGCCAGGGCGCAGACGGCTCGCACTGCTTTCGCCTTCCTCAGACAGGGCAGCCGGTGCGGGTGCACCATGGCCAGGTAGCGGTCCAGGCTGATGCAGGTCATGAAGGCGATGCCCGCGTAGGTGTTGGCGTAGAACATGACAGCCGTCAGCCTGCACATAAGGTCCCCAAAGGGCCAGTCGAACCCTCGGATGTAGTAGGTGATTCTTCCCGGCAGTGCCAGGGTGAACAGGGCGTCAGACAGAGCCAGGTTGACCAGATACAGGGACGTGGAGTTGAACTTCTGTTGCTTGTGCCAGGCGACATAGAGAACCAGACTGTTCCCGGAGACGCTGAACAGGAAGACCAGGATGTAGAAGATAGGGAATAGAACCTGGGCTGTCTCTGTGTAGATGTACACGTCGCAGCTCTGGTTGAGGGCACTGGCATTCAGATCCATTGCAACACTCACAGTGAATTCACTGAGGGAAAAAACAGAGATTTTGGCCCACGTCACTTCGACAAACACAGTGTTTTCCTCTCGTTTATGATTTAACATTACAAATTGCATTTGGTTGTCTATTCACTATATGATGCTAGCAAAGTACTGGAACATGGCACAATAAAGTATTTTTAAAAAGCAGCATGTTCCCTATTGTAAATTCTTTATTTATTTATGTCGCCAGCCTTCTTGCATTTATACAGCCTATGAATTTACAGTAGGCTGTATACATGCAATATATGACGCTGTTGTTGGTCATATAGTGCGTAGATCATTTATATGAGAGTACCTGTTTGAATTTGACAGAAAGGTCAAGAAGAAGCATTTCTGTGGGAAATTCTACAGCAGTGTTGCTGTGAATGTTCAGTGCCATATGACTGCCTTTGTAGAAAAAAATGGCAAGAATATGCTCAGCAGTTATTACTGCAGAAAGGGGCCATTTTAATCTTTTTTTGTAAAATAAAAGGTATTTATTTCTTTTTGTAAATCTCTGATTGCTTGAAAGTGATGGATGTACTAAAACTTTTGACCGGTAGTATAAGTGCTTTGAAACAAAGAAGGACAATATCAATTATGGCACTGCTAGAATGTTTTGTCCTCCAGGACATTCATGTACAAATTAATTGATATTATCTCAACAATGTAACTACAGTATACATTAAGACTATACAGTACATATTACCCATTATCATCATGCACCACAATACAGGTAATGCTTTAATGTGAAGCTTTTATATAGAATGACATATGAATTGCATATCACATCACAATGATTTTTCTGTTGGATAGCAACGTATCTCTCAGTCACGGTATTGATTTTATTAGAACTTATTTTTGCAAATAATCTTAGTTTTTTTAAATGGAAGAACTGTTAAAGGATGAAACACAGTGTTTCTAAGAGCCAAAACATCAATTTTGAAACAAAATAATTTATGTGTTGCTGAAGAAAATGTAAAACAAAAATGTTCACGATTAAACCCACCCAAAAATGCAAAAAACTTTCTCAATGAGAACAGTGCTGATAAACACATTTTGGTTGTACATTTGAGCAGTGGCTACACCGATCCAATCCCACAATTAAACTGTAAATGAAAACGAACAGCGGAAATGTGCTCATAAGCACTGTCAGGTTGACTCTTAGCACTTTCACTCAGATGTATAAATTCAGAAACAGTTAAATGTGTGGTTTGAATACTTACTAAGGACTGAAGTATCTCTTATCTACAAAGCAGCAAACATGCCCCTGCCCTTTAGTGGCTGCCTGCTCTGGTGCTTCGAGGTGGAGAGAGGATGTGGTCCGACAGTGTGATTACCTCTACACCTTATATATCCATCAGTCTCAACATGCAACGACTGTGACTCCACCTCTACACCTTATCTATCCATCAGTCTCAACAGGCAGTGAGTGTGACTCTGCCTCTACACCTTATACATGTGTCAGTCTCAACATGCAGTAGTGGTGACCACATGAATGTCATTTCCTTTAAAGAAAGCTCATATTCAAATTTATTCTCAGTACCGGCTGACAAATTGTACAACATATACCTCTGACTAAACACTTTCCCTGGATTTCATCCTCAAGTATTTATTAACTTCTTGATAAAAACTCCAAATTATTTCCTTTTTAAAAATACGAGGTAAACTAATACTAGTTTAAAAAACAGCTGCCCTTTATGCCTTTTAAGTAGTTATTGGTGATACTGTTTTACTCCCTGCTGTTTTCCTAATTTCACTTTTTGGTTTTCCATAGCTTGATGATGTATTTTTCCTTCATTGATGATTTGATGATAATATTTTATGACTATATATTTAGCAGTATTAGATGACATATTTAATGTTTTACAAAAGGAAGTATATCTTTTTCATTTATAGATGGTGTAGTCTCAGGCTGAACCTTCATAAATTGCCATTTCTAAATAATCTGGTCAGTATTGTTTGCATTACAAAATAGTGGCAGTAAAGTTTATCAACAATAAAAACTGGGGCTGGCCAAAATCCTGTCTTTTTGTGACTCTGATATTGTTGTATTCTTTGATTCTGTTGAATTTTTCTCATTGAAGTTTAAACTGAAAATGCAATGACTCATTATACATAAGGGATTTTTTGAAGAGAAGTGTGCCTTCATGATTATACACTGCCCGGCCAAAAAAAAAGTCACACACTCTAATATTTCATTGGACCGCCTTTAGCTTTGATTACGGCGTGCATTTGTTGTGGCATTGTTTCGACAACCTTATGCAATGTCACAACATTTATTTCCATCCAGAGTAGAATAAGTTTTTGGCTGAGATCTTGTATTGACGACGGGAGAGTCAAACCACTCCGTAAAGTGTTCTCCAGCACATCCCAAAGACTTTCAATGGGGTTAAGGTCAGGAATCTGGTGGCTAATTCATGTGTGAAAATGATTCCTCATGCTCCCTGAACCACTCTTTCACAATTTGAGCCCGATGAATCTTGGCATTGTCATCCTGGCATATGCCCATTGATGGGATAACCTGGTCATTCAGTACATTCAGGTACTTCGCTGACTTCATTTTATTGCTGCATAATGTTGCTGAGCCTAGACCTGACCAACTGAAGCAACCCCAGATCATAACATTGCCTCCAGAGGCTTGTACTGTGGGCACTATGCATGACGGGTGCAATGGCGACTTTTTTTTTGGTCGGGCAGTGTATTAGCAGTTGAGTTCAATTTGATTCAGACCTTATGGAAATGTCTCCACCTAGTGGTGGTGCATGATTTTTCATGGTCTACATTAGAGTTACTCAAGTCACGCTCCTCGAGGGCTGAGAACTGTTGGTTTTCCACCCTCCCTTTATCTTGAATATCTTGTAGTTGACATCATATTGTGTCAATTGTGTAAATTGCATCTTGTCCTTCTGTACATCCACCTAAAATCTTTTTTTTAAATGTCCTCTTGATTAACACTGCAAGTTTTTGAATTGATTAGTTAAAATGTACGTGGTTAGGGGGCTGCTGGGAAGCTTTTCTTGTTAAGGCACTGTTCTAGTGCATGGACGGGCCCCACGGCCTGGTATCGAATCTGGACCATCATCAGATAAAATATCCCATATGCCCTTAAACTATATTAAAATAATTTGCAGACTACTAAACCCATTGTTTAGCAATCGGGCTCATTCCAGGATTCAGATATCATCTCAAATAGACTATACTAGGTCCCTATTAGTCCACCCCCCTGCCTGAGCCATCAGTCTGCTTCAACTCCTTCACAATGCTGCTGCTCAGCTGGTCCTCAACTACCAAAACATGCAGCTCTTGCCTCTACTGGATCCCTTCGTTAGCTTCTGATCGCTGCTAGTTCAGGACCTTTGTAGGCGGCCGAATCTCAGCGCAGCGACACGCTTCATGGTCTAGAACCCAATCCTGAGCTGAATGTGCCCAGCAGCTCGGCGGGCCAGCGATGCTGATTGGCTTTAGCGTTAGCACTGTAGCTTTAGCACTGCTGCAGAGTTTCAGGCAGTGGGTTCCTCAGCCCCATCGCACACGGGTGACTACTTCGGTTGATCGGGTGCCTGCGGTGTGCCTGTGTCAGCTGAGCATTAAGTGCAGTACTCCAGCTCCATGGCTGCATATCCCAGCTGGTGGAGAGGCGGAGAATGAAATAACATTAATTAAAGTAGCATTAATGTCAACGTGTTCTGCAGTAACATTAACATCAACATGTTCTGATGTGGAATAAATTAATTGCTAAAGCAATGTTTTTACGTTTTGCAAATTCAGTATCTTCTATACATGTTTCATACAGTAAATAAGTTCTTAATTAACTATTTTAAATATTGAGCATTATCACTTAACACTTCGTCTGTGTTCTGTAGCTCTCATTTAGTAAGGTCATTCCCCTTTGAACATCCTGATAAACTATAGTACCACTAAAAAAAAAGGTTGTTACACAGTACTACAAAAAAAGAAAAGAAAACAAAAACAGAGACAACCCCCAAATGAGTTACCTATGGTCTCTGTAGGTATAACAGCCCATTTGTAATGGGGCGTGACGTGTGAGATGGGAGGAGCCAAACGCAGCAAGGGGATTCATTAAGCCCTTAGGCCACTAAGGCGGGATACCCGCAGATAAGGGAAGGAGACAAGACAAGGAACACAAACACCACTACAAACACTACTAACCGGCTCACTGTCAAACGCCAAGTAGAGCGCAAGGACAGGGATCAGAACAGCCAGAAATAAATACGCGCCCTGTCTCGGTAATGAGACAAATCAGGACGGGCGAGTAGCATAAAGACAAACATAAAACACAACAAAAATAATATGATAGTATGAGTAATAGCGGAGGCGAAAGGAACAGATCCAACGTTCCAGGCTACTCTCAAACTCGCGGTCAAACACAAACGTGTCCACAAAATCGCCCAATCCTCCGTATAGGAAGACATGCGCCAAAAGACGAAAAGAACAGCAGTTCCAAACAAAATCGTCAAACTCCATGCAAGGAGAAAAGGCACCGAAAGGAACGAAACGGACAGGCAGCACCGGACATTTACCGGCTAGACCAACGCGAGATTAAATGAAAATAAATGCCCTGCCTCTCTATGAAGAGGAATATAATGAGGCGAAACAGGAACAAAGATTAACGTTCCATGGCGATATTAATAGGTTTGCAGTCCAATGCAGAAAAGGGGTAAACACCCGATCTCCCTGGAGGGAGAAACATTTTACAGGTGAGCCGACGAGCACCGTCGTCCCATAACTTTCCTATCCAAATAGACTAACGCAAACTTAAACTGGAACAACCGCCCTAGCCTCTCAGGAAATAAATAACGAGGCGAAAAGGAACAGAGATTAACGTTCCATGGCTATTTTAATAAAACACGCAGTCAAACACAAACACGTCCACAACATAGCCCAAGCTCCATATAACTAGGAGGCTAACCCCCGGAGAACGAAACTAGAACAACAGTTCCCAACAAAATCGTCCCGCACAGGTAGTTAGGGAGTATAGGACGGCTGCAACAAAAGACCTACGCAAATTAATAGCACGACAGCCTCTCAATAAGGTGAAATGTAACGAGACGAACAGGAACTGAGATTTAAAGTTCCGAGGCTATTTTAAGAACACACGCAGTCAAACACAAACACGTCCACAACATAGCCCAAGCTCCATAAACTAGGAGGCTAACACCCGGAGAGAATCGTCCTACAGAATGTCGAAGCCATTACCGGGGCCAGCGGCTTTTTAGGGGAATTTTTTTTTACTAGGGGGGTTTTTGGTGGCCAACTGTTTGTGGTTTGTCTTGGTTTTTGTTAGCACCTGGGTGTTTCTTTTGTTTTTCAGCTACCCTGGTAGGTAGGCGCCGAGTGGGCCAGTTAATCTCTTTTGGTTTCCCAGCGGCCCACTACTTTATTATTTTGCCTTTTTTATTTTCGGGGTAATCCTGGGTGGGGATTTTATCCCTGTTAGGGGTACGCTTCAAGGGCTTTGGTCTCGGTTTGTAGGCCATTGCCCTTGAGTTCAGCGTTTAAAGTCGCCTCTTGCCCGGCACGCCTCATGAAGAGAAGATAGGCTATAGTAAGGTTTTGGGTAGGTAGCCAGGCACCAGGGTGCTGATTATTTTCTCCAGGGTGCTTTAGCCAGGCACTAGTTAGTTCCACACCCCCCTCACCCTTAGTCCCACCCTCCCTTCCCTTCCAAAGAAAAAAAAATATTTTGTATTTATTTTGTCGGTATTTCTCTCGAGGAACTCCGCATGGTTTTATTTTTGGGGTCGCCTTAGAAGGGGGGTCCTGTCATGGTTTTGGACCCTGTGGTCCTATGCGGTCGTTTTCCTCGGTGGCCACGCGGGGGCGCTGCCCTGTTGGTGGAGGCTTGCTCCGCCCTGCTGAATTGGGGGAGTTTCTGGTTAAGCATTTTCACCTGTTGCGTGGTCACCTGAGAGTTATTTAAGCCTACCGTTCCCTTCATTCGGGGCTTCGACATTAATCGTTAATTGTTATTTTGTCTTGTACTGTGGTGTATTGTTGGCTGTGAGTTCTCGTACCGTTTTTGGCTACTCGCCTATTGTTAACGTCTCTTTGAGAGGCAGGGCTTATTTCTTGCTGGCTTGGTGGTTGGTTATCTCGTAGGAGTTTGGAACCGTAAATCTCTGCTCTATTTTGCCTTTATTTGTGCGTTTTCTCCGTGTATGGAGTTTTGGGCGATTCTGTTCAGAACAGTGGTTCTGCTCGCCTTTCGGCACATGTCTTCCCATTGGGAGATCAGGCGTTTCGCTTCTACTTAGTTATTAGCTCGTAGAAGTATATAGTAGCAGTTCTTTGTTCCATTTTCGCCTGTTTGGTTTTCTCTGAGAGACCTGGCGTTTTGCTTCTACTTAATTCCGTGTTACTGTGAGCCAGTAAGTAGCCTTGGTACGTTTTTCCCTGTTTAGTCTCCTTCTCGTGGACTACGTTCCCCGTTGTTGTGATTCAGGGTTTTTATTTATAGAGAAGCTGTCGTGCTATTTTGCGTTGGTCTTTGTTGCAGCTGTCCTCCGTCCTTTTTACCTACGGGACGATTTTGTTTCGGAACTATTGTTCTGTTCGTTTTCCGGGTGTGTTTTCTCCTTGTGTGGAGTTTGGGCTAGGTTGTGGACATGTTTGTGTAACTGCGCGTAGCATGGTAATTTCAGCTCTGTTCTTTCGCTTCGTTACTTTTATTGAGGCTAGGGCGGTTGTTCCAATCTAAGTTTGCGTGAGTCTTTTGGATAGTAGGCCTAGTTATGGGACGACGGTGCTCCGTTCGGCTCACCTGTAAAATGTTTCTCCTTCCTGGGAGATCGGGTGTTTACCGCTTTGCTTTCTGCATTTGACTGCTACTTATTAAACTAGCCATGGAACGTTAAATCTCGGTTCCATTTCGCCTCGTTTAATGTATTCGTTTATTGAGAGGCTAGGGCGGTTGTTCCATTTTAGCTTGCGTTAGTCTGTGCATAGTAAAGTTATGGGACGACGGTGCTCTGTCGGCTCACCTGTAAAATGTTTCTCTCTCCTGGGAGATCGGGTGTTTACCCTCTTGGTTTTATGCATTGGACTGCGAGCCTTTTTATATCGCCATGGAACGTTAAATCTGTTCCATTTCGCCTCGTTTTCATTCATTCCTTTACCGAGAGGCTAGGGCGGTTGTTCTAATTTAAGCTTGCGTTAGTCTGTGGATAATAAAGTTATGGGACGACGGTGCTTCGTCGGCTCACCTGTAAAATGTTTCTCTCCTGGGAGATCGGGTGTTTACCCTCTTGGTTTTATACATTTGACTGCGAGCCTATTTATCTCGCCATGGGAACGTTAAATCTCTGTTCCTGTTCGCCTCCTCTCTTACCATCGTATTATTTTGCGGTGTTTGTTTATTGTTTTATGTTTGCCTTTACGCTACTCGCCCGTTCTGATTTGTCTCGTTGCCGAGACAGGGCGCGTATTATGTCTGGCTGTTCAGATTCCTGTCCTTGCGCTCTACTTAGCGTTTGACAGTTAGCCGGTTAGTAGCGTCTGTGGTGTGTTCGTTGTTCCTTGTCTTGTCTCCTCCCTTATCTGCGGGTATCCCGCCTTAGTGGCCTAAGGGCTTATTGAATCCCCTTGCTGCGTTTGGCTCCTCCCACCTCACACGTCACGCCCCATTACACCATTAAATGATTATCCAATGGCCTGCTGAATTTGCTTCCTTTGTAAGGTTATGACAAAACATATATAATCAAAAAGAAATACGAGAAAAATTGGCGTATATCTCATTTGCATATTTCTTATTTATTTTAAATGACATTCAATTCTTTACAGATTCTCAATGTTTTAATTGCTTTACAGTTTTTTAAAAGTTATTTTAACTATTTAAATACTCCAATTTAAACAGAACTTTGGTTTTTCCTTAGCCCATTTACAATTATGAATATAATACTTGTCATAAATTAAGAGAAGATTCATGAAAAAAACATTTTGATTCAATTTGTCATCATCATCGTAAAGCAATACGTACATCCTTTCCATTAGGTTTTATCTTTACCCCAGTAGTGATACAAAAATAATGTTCAATATCTATCCAAAATGACATGGGATGAATACAATAAAAAAATTAATAGTCAATGGATTCCTTTTCACTTTGACAGAACACACGACTTTCATCGACATCATTTTTAATTACTTGTTTGACAGGTTATATTAAATGAATAATTTTATCGGACAATTCACGAATTTTGTTGGTAACGAAATATCCTCTACTGACATCCCAAACAGCTTTCCATGTTTTGAATTCAATTAATTTAGAATTCCAATACAAACTTTTTTCTTAGGCATATTAGGTTCCCTGCATCCTCTAATAAATTTATTTGTACATGTTTTCACTGTGATTGCTTTTACCATTTAGTATAATATGATCATTGAAGGAGTCAATCCTTCTAGAAACTACATGGCTTTGCAAGAGCCTTATGGTACTATCTGGTATTGCATCAGAAATCGTGGTTAATTCCTTAGCTTTCATCGGGCATTGATATTTATTGAGAAATTCTTCATATTTTTACAACTGTCCATTTTCCATAAAAGGTTGTGTCACCAACATAATTCCGTTATCTATATATATATATAATTATCCACGATAACAGTGCTTGTTTGTGGAAATGAGCCAATTGTAACTGTTTTATGAGAAGCGTTCACTGGTTTCAAATGTCCTGTCAATCGCCTCTCCTCCAGTGTCCCACAATCCTCCGCCTAAAAAAAGCCCTAAAACGACCATAAAGTAACCGATGACGTGTCTCGTTGGAGCTGAAAAGTGGGTTAGTGTACCATAGATATATCTATGTGTTACAGGCAGCCAGGTCCCTTATGCTAAGTAACCTGCGAAAACATACATAGCTAGCTAGTTAGCTCAATGTATTTGGAGAAACGCATATATTTATTTTGATCAAAGAAATATCGTGTCGCAACATTACTTTGTCGAAAGAAGCGGACAATGTGGGCCTTTTACAATATCCGGCTCACTTTTTGGAGGGTCTTAACGTTACTTCTTGTTGGAGGCTTGCAGACAGCCTCAAGTTTCTATCTTCCGGGTTTGGCTCCGGTCAGTTTCTGTGAGAGAAATGAAGCTGGAAAAGAGTCAGAAGTGCCGGATTGCAGGGTAACTATTCCCCGAAAATAATCGTAGCGAGCTGCTGCGAGCGAGTTGGTCAAACTGCTCGTTTTCCCTGGCTGTTTAGCTAGCTGGTAGCTAAAAACACCCAGGCCTGAAAGCAGGTCGCAGTATCCGTGATGTTCAGACGGGCAGAAGCTATGTCAGCTGATGCGATCTTACACACACAGTTCACTTTAAATAGCTGACAAACGTGTCATCGTGTTATTGACCGCTTCTCGTACATTATTACGTTATATAGCTAGCTAACATTAGCTTTCTAGACATAATTCTAGCTGAATTTCCATAACCGATAGCTAATTAGCTAAAGCTAACTTAGTAGATGCCAGTAACCAGTTAGCAACTAAGTTGACATTAGGGCAGCTCTCCAACAAATTGTCAGCTAAATAATTGAGTTGGGATGCTAGGTAGCTAAGCCTGAATAGGACTTCCCATGATGACAATGTAGATAAGTTAGCCGTTTGTGTTGTGGTTCGTTGGCCTGCGTGCTCGCTAGATTTGCATTACACAGAGCACCTTTGCATTCCCAAAAGTGCCATCAATATCGGTAGGTATGTTAGTTTGCTGAACCATATTGGATGGGTCTGTTGTATTTGATTGCTTTTTCTTGACTTTAGGTGTATGTACAGAAGGACAAGACGCCATTTACACAAATAGCCGATATGATTTAAAGTATAATTTGCAAACCTATATTGCTAACCATTTGAACCTTAAAATCGTGAATAATTTTGTAATAATAGAAGATCTCGAGATAATTGATGTCATACTGAAGTGTTTATTAATAAGACGATATTGACGTCTGTATTTTACAAACGGCTTTGCATAATTTTACTATTATAATAATGTGCATTTGTTTTAGTAACATTTTCATGCTTTTTTTTTTTTAAATCGAAGAAGTATGATAGAATTGTTTCGAACGTTGAATTCAAAAGATTAACAGTGTAAACTGGTGATCTGTCATTCAGTTTGAACTTATTTGCTGAACAAATTCCTTTGGCTCCCATAATTGCATTTACAAGCATTTCTACTGCATTTAGTTTGTAACAAATGTGGACATTACCTTCATGTTTGAGCAAATAACTCTTAGGAGGTAATACAACTGATTTTTCTGTCAACAATTTATACATGGGAGGCAAAGTAATGGATCTAATTCATGTGGTGGCTATATCTGCCTTTTGAGTTGGATCTGAATGTGATGATGGTTGGAAAAAGAGAAAATGTTGCCTAGCTATTGAAACTGGTACACTATGACAGTATGTATTGTTTTTATTCACGGTTCGTTTTTTCTCTCTCTATTAAGTCTGAAATTGAGCTGTTCGTCAACAGATTGGATTCTGTGGAGTCAGTTCTGCCCTATGAATACACAGCGTAAGTAGACCAATGTACTCAATCACACCACATGAGTAATACTGGTGAATTTCCGTGTTGGAAAAACTACTGTGTGTTTCACCTGCACTTTGGCTGTGATTCAATTAACATTTATCCTTGCATTTGACTTAAAATAAAAAAACAGGCAAAGTGTTTTTTTATTTTAAATTTTTTCCCCCCATACGGTTGAAGTGGTGACCAAAATGAATGGGTTAAAATCAATTGCGCTTCACTTGCAATTGTGTCAAGGAAAACATTGATTCTGTCATGTCTGGTATAGCCAGACAAGGTCTATTGTGCACGGTATGGAAGCCTAGTGCCTGTTTAATGTTCATTCTTTACCACACGCCAGACCTATACTCAAAATGACAAACTTTGACAAGGCCATACACAGAATCACAGTTTTCCAGAGTTTTTTTTAAATTGTTTTTTTTAGCATGTACATTGATCTTTTGCAGCTGCATTTGATTTGACTTGCGTGATCATGCTGGGTGTTCGCATTTTTTGAAATGCTACTTTGCACGTTGTGGTGTGACTTAGTGGCACATGCACACGTGGGGGTTAGTCCTGGGTTTTAACACCCCGCCCCCCACCATAGTGCTATAGTTTTCTATTTTGAAATTTTGTCACCTCAGTAAATCTAGTAGCTCAGTAATGATTTCAACCTGCAAACAGCGACACTCTTGTAGCAGCAGTGAGACATGGAGAAGATGCCCCGATTTAAGATTCGGTGCAGCGGGGCTTGCTATATATCTGTTCCAGTGTCTCGACACCCGCAACAACCTGAATGTAAGCAGGTAAACCTGTAAATTAATGTTGTTTTATAGAATATAGTTTGTGTCTAGACCAAGTAAGCAGTGGTTATACATCACGTTGCTGAAAAGTTAAAGATATCCAACAAATTCAGTATTTCCATTTTAAGACCTGTATACAAACACGGCATAAGCTTGTAGCATAAGGTTCCCAATGGAAAAAAATAAATAAAATGTTAATATCATAACATGGTAGATAAACGGAAACAAAGAAATACAGAATTTTGGGAAGCATGCAATCTACATAAGACGCTTTATGCACAGAGTAACACCATTATATTGGAATAAGCCACAGCAGGACTGGACTAAACGCAATTGTTTTAAGTGTTCAGCCCATTGGGGTTTAACTCTCAAAGATGAGTGTTTGTTTTTGCCTGTTCAGAGGAGGAATCCTAATTTATCTTCGGCTTTTCCGCTGCACTGGACTTTCTGCCGTCACTGCAAGCGTCTCGCACAACGAGCCACATAGATTAGGCGATGTCGGCTGTGCTGGGCCAGATTTTATTGTAGCAGTTGTTCACACATTGCAATGTGACGAGTCTGTTTCAGAATAAACAGTGGCCAGTTTCCTGGCAGCAATACAAATCTGAGTAAATCTGCCGGAATTAGATACTGTATTTCTGTGCACTTCAGCTTAAACTGATGTTTTGAAGTCGAGTGAAATCATAAGATATGTATTGCTTACACTTGTAAATACGTTGCCTATTTTTGCATATCGACAGCCTCATAACAAAAGTGCCTAAGTCATTTTTTGTAGTTTTGAGAAAAAGGCAAAAAACTGCTGCAATTCTATGTCAATGAGGATTTAGGCAGAATAGCATAAAGTGGTTCAGGAAGTGCACAGCGACCTGCAGTGACTTGAGCATTTTTAAATGGTGAGGAATGATAAATCAAGTGATTTAGGCAGAAAATCTCAAAATGTCCAAAAAATGACTTAGGCACTTTTGTTATGAGGCTGTTGATATGCAATAAAATGTTATTTTATTTTAGCCGCATTCGTTTTTAAATTGTGTACCACAATGGAGGACGGTGAAGTATCACTGTAAATATTAATCTTACAGTAAAGTTTAAAAAGGGATATTAAAATATTAAAAAAATAATTTTGAACATCTTCAGTTTGTGTATTACCTGTGTACAAGCAGTTCACAGAGTAGTGATAATGTATTGTGTTGACCTTTCTGAAGCTGTGTAAATGGGACATTTCAAGCAAAAAATAAAATTGTGAATATTTCGATATGCCTTCTTAAAAGGTTTTTCAATATGTAACTGTCCAATATTTAATGATTCTCACTGTAGTGGCTTGTTGAATGTGGAAGAAGCCCATGTTTTCATAGCTCTGAGCAAATGAAGGAACGCACGCACAGCAGTGACATGTGGGTAAAGCACTAATAATTTGGCTTGAGCGCTGATGGGACCTGCAGGGTGGCAGCATGGGTAGTTTTCGCTCGCACTCGTCCCATGTTAGGTGGGATGATGAGGATGTGACGGAAGGTTTTTTGGAAACGCGAAGTGACGGCCCAGCGTGAGACGTGCACGGAAGTCACTTCTCAGAAATGTGACCTTTTCCTGTTTGTTAGAAAGGGTGGAGGTGGGAGTGATTGGAAGGGATTACGCAGCGTTGAAACAACAACCTTCGAGAGAGGGGAAGAAAGAAAAAAAAAAAAAAAAAAGTGTATTCCCTGAAGGCATATCGCTTTTAAGGCTTCATCATTTAACAGAGTGACTCTTCTTGTGTTTGTACATCATTAGTTAAACAGCAAATGACATCTGTTGTTCAGTCCATGCCTGAGATTTGCTGGCTGGCTTCTGAAAATGTGGCTTATTGAAGTTAAAGTAATTATTTCTTTCTCTCTCTCTTTTCTAGATTTGATTTCTGCTCCATAGAATCAGATAAACGCCCCTCTGAAAATCTGGGTCAGGTTCTATTTGGTGAACGAATTGAACCATCTCCATACAAGGTCTGTACGAACATAGCACTAAGGCTTGTTTATCTTCACAGTGTGATTGACAGTGTACATGTTGGTGTACAAGTCATTACATTACATTAATTTCTGCAGAGCGACGTACACACCGAAGGTCATTGAAACAACTACGAACAGGTCAGATAAAGTACAGTTCTGTCATAAAGTAGCAGCTGTCCATAGAAATGAACATCGAGTCTAGTTCACGCAGTAAGCTATGGCTAAGTCTTAAGGTTAAGGCAGTAGGACACGATAAACGACATCACGAACAAGACAGTAGTCTTCGAGAATCAAGGTACAGGATACAAGAAACGAGCGCTATAGATTGGTGCGTCAGTCAAGGTAGAGCCTGAAGAGGTGTGTCATCAGACCATGATGGAAAGCAGGGAGCGACTGAGCAGTTCCTATAGGATGTTCATTAGGGGTGTCACGATACCGATTCGAAATCGAAAATCGATCGAAATGAGCGTTCGATTTCGAACTTCAAAATCACAAGCTGGTTCGCGATTCTCCAAGTTTTTTTTTTTCTCTCCACCCCCGCCCCCCACGCGCTCTTCTTAGCCTTTCATGTGATGGGTAAAATGTAAAAAAAAAGTAGCCTACTTGGCTATCTCTAATGTAAGCGTTTCCGACAAAACGAAACTTGACGCCTTCCACTGCATTTTGTTCGTCCACGCAGGCGTGTGTCCGAAGAAAAAAAAACAACGATATTTCAAAGAAGACACAGCTGATAGTTAACGTTAGCTTACCGGTAGCCTGCATTACTTTTTGACACACCATGGCCACTGCCGGAGTCGGAGATGGAGAAACAGAACTGGAAAATCCTCCTGCTTACCTCAAGTCACCGGTGTGGCAACATTTTGCCTTCCCCGTGAGTTATATAAACAACGAACGCATCATTGACAAAAAAACAACAGTTTGTCGGCTATGCTACACGTGAGTACCATACGCCACCTCAGGCAACACGACAAATATGGCAGGACACATTCGCAGGCATCACAAAGAAATAGATTTGACTGGGAAAAAAACACTGGCACAGGCAACTCAAATGACAATCCAAATGACAGTTGTCAGGGCATGAAAAAAATGTATAAATAGTTAATAGCGTGGTACATGTTCAACTGTTTATTATTTCAGATATTAGTTCGTTAAAGCTCTTAACTGTTCAAAGAATGTGAACACGCTCATCTTTTTAAAGAAGAATTTGAAAATGTAAATGACCATTGTCAGGGCATAAAACCAATGTGTAAATTGTTAATAGCCTGGTAAATGTTCAACTGTTTATTCTAGAGTCTAGTTTTGATAAAGCTCCTAACTGTTTAGGTGTGTTTAAATATTCTCATATTTTTGTTATTATTTATAATTGTTATTATTCAAATAAAAGTTACTTATTGAGAAATTTTTCTTTACAAGTCAAGACTCGATAGTCTAACAATGGCATAGCCATTAGTTAGACTATAGTGCTGGAAAAAAAAATTGTGCTGAAAAAATATCGAGAATCGAATCGTGACCTTAAAATCGAAAGTCAAATCGAATCGCGGATTTGGAGAATCGTGACACCCCTAATGTTCATGTTACGCTGTGTTTTTTATCTGTACAAGTAATGAATTATTAATATCATGATGCGTTGTTTATCATATGGAGTGCCGTGGATAAAAGGCGTCTCTTCCTTCAAGCGCTTTTGTGTTTGCTTTCTTTGCTCTCTGTACAAAACAAAAATGAACAGAACCAAGAATAACAACAAAATGCCCAATATTTATATATTTATAATGTATCTCTTCAGTTGATGATAAGGTACAGAATAACTGTACCCTTCAATCCAAGGACAGAAACATTTTCAGGCCCGGATTCAACATTTTTCCACAAGACGGTGATTTATGATTACAGAAGTTTCATTCATCTTTGTTTTGGTTCGTTTTTTTTCTGCTTACGTCTAATACAACTGAAAGGAAAGATACACTTATTAACTACAAAATAGTTGTAGGCCACAGGGTGGCTCATTCTGTTGAGGCGCTGTTTTAGTGTGAGGATGGGACCCACAGTCTGGTATCAAATCCAGACGGTGCCAGTGCTGGCTGTAGATATAAGGTCTGCAGGGTGGCGCATATCTGGCATAATCTCATTTTCACCAGCGTGATGTCAATGACCCGTTGGGCACCAGCGCCCCACTGTGGTCAATTGGGTGCCCACAGGACGCATGAAGTGCCCACCACTGACTCTGTGTCTCCGGGAGTTTAGCCAGGACGTTGCGGAATGAACAGAAGCAACAGACGGACATCGCGCGTTTCGGAGCGCCTGCTCGTCTGCGCTCTCGACGTGCGAAGCGTGGCGAGAGATTCCAGATTGCAGGAAAATCGGGATAAAATATGTTCTTATCATCCGTTAAGAAGAAGACGGGAGGGATAGCCACGCCTTTGTCGGTCGGTTACTTCACAAAACAGCGACCGCCTCGCGTTTCAGCCCTGACCGAACGGTTAATCCTGCGAATAGGCCAGCGCGCTGTATCTAACCACGGTGTTACTCATTCAGCCCTCACACGGTCGCACCTGAAACCTGAGATATGGTAGGATTTGGGGCTCTCGGATGACGCCCACCCCACTTCTAAAGCTCTGGCTCTCGGCGCACGGGCATATTCCACGGTCCGCAGTTAAATCATCGCCCTGCCAGTGCCATCTGTGGCCATTGATGTGGGATCTTGGCAGCGTTGGATAAGCACAGACATGCGAGAGACCAGCAGTGACGGCGTGTTCGCCGCCCCGGTGCAGCCAGTGTTTGGTCGCAGGCCTTTGTGTTGCAGTTTAACGGCCTCATATCGCAGCACACACGTATGAGTTACGGCCCTGTGAAACCAATACCATTCGCTTTGCTCCCTTGCTTTTCTTCCCTTTCTTGTCTCAGCGAACGCACAAGTGAAAGATTTAGATTGATTTGCCGTGTTCAGACCGATTACCGGGCCGGCCAGCGAAGGATGGGCCCCCCCCTATCTAGCCAGGTTCCTTCCGAGATTTCTTCCCATTGCGGAGTTTCTTCTCGCCACCGTTTGAGTATTTTTCTCCCACCCCCCTGAGGAGTTTTTACCCCGTTTGCTGTATGGGGGTTCAGGCCTGGCTTCCGTTTCTCTGTACAGCGTCTTTGTGACAGTTCTCTGTAAAAAGCGCGATACAAATAAAATTGAGTTCTCTATGGTAATTCAGTGTCATCTTTCACAGTAAACCAAACATTGTTATCGTCTGGCATTTGTGTTGCTCTTCCTGAAGGTTTTTCTGTTTTAATATCGTTTTTGAATATGACATAAATTTTAATACTGCCCAAAACCAAGACGCCATGTGCTTCCTCTGCCACCAAGCTCCTACACATTTATACAGAAAAGATTTACTTCTGAAAAAAGAACAATGAAAACACTGGGTATTTTTTTCCACTGCACAATGCGTTTTTAAAAACAATGATCTTTGGCACATTTTGCAGACGTAATGCTGATTTATTAATCCGTACGAATGTCCACAAATGGCTTTTTCTGGATGTGCATATTCTTGACTTTTAAATACATGAAACATGTTTTCTCTCTCTTGGACGTTTGCAGTTTGAGTTTAAAAAGAAGGAAGAATGCAAGCACGTGTGCACAAAAACGTACGACACCGCGAACGCCGAGGACAAGGCAAAACTGGACTTCCTGAAGAAAGGGATGCTGCTCAACTACCAGCATCACTGGTGAGATAAGCTCGGGTCTCTGTGTGAAAGAGCCTGTCTCTGCCTATTAGCCTTGCTTAAGCCTTTAAAGCTCGGTCACCACAGGTCTGTTACCTGAGTAATGGAGTCTAAGTACTCTAATCTGGCCTGCTGTAGTTAGTGTAACAGCGCGGCTGCATTTATTTGTTTATTATTTCAGGAAGCAAAAATCAGGTGCATCCATGAATGGCAAACAACTGAGATGTGAACACTATGCAAGATAAGGGTGACTGTTACTTTGAGGCGTGTGAGTTTTCATAAAAATGCAAAACGGCAACAACTTGCTATTCATACCTTTTACCACTAGAGGGTGTGCAAGAATTGAAATGAAAATGACAAGGCTAAATGTGATCCTCCAGCATTACTTTAATTCAAGAACCGAGGCATTTGCACAGAATATGCATACTACGCTGTTTTTATATTTGTTCTTGCCCTCAAACACCATGTCCTTGCTTTCTTTTTGTCAGAATGTTTAAAGGGCCTTTTTGTAGAAGGTGCAGGGTCTGGTGCATGCTGGGATACCTGATTTGACTGGTGAAAGGGAGCTGGCGTGTTAGTGAGTCAGAGTGCGTGGGGTAGGTGCCCAGCCCATCACAGATTACCCATCTATATGTCTGTTCTGTAGCAGCTGGCACGGTTACTGCTCCGTCACATATAGCAGCGCGTCTGAGGGGGGTCTGGGGCAGGTCTGGGGCAGTGTGAGTGGACTGGGGCAGTGTGAGGGGGCTGGGGCAGGTCTGGAGCAGTGTGAGGGGTCTGGGGCAGTGTGTGGTTTGGGGGCAGGTCTGGGGCAGTGTGAGGGGGCTGGGGCAGGTCTGGGGCAGTGTGAGGGGTCTGGGGCAGGTCTGGGGCAGTGTGAGGGGTCTGGGGCAGGTCTGGGGCAGTGTGAGGGGTCTGGGGCAGGTCTGGGGCAGTGTGAGTGCTGTCAGTCGGCCAGAACAAAGGCATCTTTGGAGAATAAAAATTAATAAAGGATAATAATGAAGCGTAATATGGGCGGGGCCAGCAGAAAGAGAAAAGGTTTGTGGACCTGCCTTCCCTGCTGTAAAAAGGGCCGTGTTTCCAGGCTATTCCTGGCGGCTGTCCTTTGTCAAGAGCCTCATGTGGTCTGTGTCTGCTCTCATCATGGCCGATTACTGCGGTGTCACGAGACCGCTGTCGCCGTACTGATCTCTCTGCTCGCGTGCAGACACCCCCTTCACATGTGGCCGTGTCAGATTTATCACCACGTTTATCTATTTATTGTAACAGCGAGCGCTTTTCAGGAACGCTTAATATAAGCGTGGGGGTGGGGGGGGGGGCGTGGGCCTTTCCCTGCAGCGGGTGGGCGGCGGGTGTCTGTCAGGACCCCCGCTCTCAAATGCGCTCAGCAGGGGGTCGACACTGGTCTCCTAGGGACTCCACAGCCCAGCTGGCTTCTCACAGATGAGGTGTGTGTGTCTGTGTGTGCGCGTGTGTATGTGTGTATGCGTGCGTTTGTGTGTCCAGCCTGTGTGTGTATCTGGGCGTGCAGGCACATTCACTCCATTTTGTGCGTGCGTGCGTGCGTGCGTGCCTGCCTGCGTGCCTGCATGTCTGCGTGCGTGCGTGCATGTGCTTAAGACCAGGTTGCATGTAAATGTTTACCCTGTATTTACCAAAAACATGTCGGCGTGGTTCCTTGAACAGCGGATGGCTTCACACTACTGTTTCCTCTTAGAAATGCGTCAGTGTGTGTCCTCTCATGACCCCTGTCCCACGTCAGCACGGCTCCCTGTGAGCGGTGTCCTGAATGATGTGCTGCAGTACCGCTAAGTCTCTCTGTCATGTCCTGAATTACTCACTGCAGTACCACAAAGCCATCTCTCTGTCATGTCCTGAATGACGCGCTGCAGTACCGCTAACTGTCTCTCATTGGTGTCCTGAATGATGCGCTGCAGAACTGCTAACCATCTCTGTGTTGCCCTGAATGAGTTGCTGCAATACAGCTAACGATCTCTCTGTGGTGTCCTGAATGACACACTGCAGTACCGATAACAGTCTATCTCAGTGGTGTCCTGAATGACATGCTGCATTACCGCTAACTCTCTCTGTGGTGTCCTGAATGATGCCCTGCAGTACCGCTAACCATCTCTCTCTGTGGTGTCCTGAATGATGCCCTGCAGTACCGCTAACCATCTCTCTCTGTGGTGTCCTGAATGACGCGCTGTATTACCGCTAACCCTCTCTGTGGTGTCCTGAATGACGCGCTGCAATACCGCTAATCGTCTCTCTCTGTGGTGTCCTGAATGACACACTGCATTACCGCTAACTGTCTCTCAGTGGTGTCCTGAATGACACGCTGCAGTACCGCTAACCGCTTCTCCGTCATGTCCTGAATGATGCCCTGCAGTACCGCTAACCGTCTCTCTCAGTGGTGTCCTGAATGACACGCTTCTGGACCGCTAACCGTCTCTGTGGTGTCCTGAATGACACGCTGCAGTACCGCTAACTCTCTCGCGGTGGTTTCCTGAATGGCGTGCTGCAGTACCGTTAACCGTCTCTCTGTGGTGTCCTGAATGACGCGCTGCAGTACCGCTAACCGTCTCTCTCAGTGGTGTCCTGAATGTCACACTGCAGGACCGTTAACCGTCTCTCAGTGGTGTCCTGAATCACGTGCTTCATCACCGCTAACCATCTCTCTCTGTGGTGTCCTGAATGACGCGCTGCAGTACCGCTAACTCCTGCTCTTCCTCTTTGGGCAGGATTGTGGATAACATGCCTGTAACTTGGTGCTACGATGTGGAGGATGGACAGAAGTTCTGTAATCCTGGCTTTCCTATTGGATGCTACGTGACCGAGGCTGGTCGGCCGAAAGATGCCTGCGTTGTCAATGTTAGTTTTTCGGAAAGCAAGTTTTTAAAAAAAAATTTTTTAATTTTATTTTATTTATTTTATTTATCTTTAGGAGCATTTCTACTTTAGGAGTATAATTACACAAGTACTATAAGGGTCATGATTGTAGATTAATGTGAGAAAACAGTGTAATGGAAAATGCTGTAAATCCAAATGAGAGGAACTAACCACAAGAAGGAAAGGAGGCTTTCCTCATAGGTTCTTTTTATGCGATTGTTAGTAGGGGTGTAACGGTTCTGAAACCGAGACCGAAACCGTGATACAAACGTCCACACCCCCTCCCCCAACCCCAACCCGCTGCCACCACTGCAGGTGCAGCCTGTTGATCTCATTACGTTACTACTAATGTAAGAAAACAAATTTTTAATTTCACAATTAACACTATAACACATGTAAATCACGAAATTATTATTCTATTTAAAGTTAGGGCAAGCTGCAGGGTTTTTCCTGGCAGAGAAATGGGTTTTGACGGTACCAATGCGAGCGCACGCAGTGCGTGAGTAGCAACATTTTTAGCATTAATTTTACCGTAAATACAGTTTTACAAATACAGAGTACAGTAAATACAGAGTACAAAGAGCCCATGTACACTTTGGTTGTAAAGTACCAGTAGGGTTGTGTTTAGGAGTTAGGTTTTAGAAATCAAAGGTCCTTGAAGCTTTTTGAATATTTGAATATTACACCATTTAGGCTATTTTGATACAACAACACTCTAAAACAGAAATAATGTAGCTACACGTTTTTTTTTTAAACGTACAAAAACACAATTTGTGTTTTTACATGACAACAGCAACGTAGACTATTTCAGCCCTAAATGCGATAGGTCACTGGAAATGTCGACTGTACGGGTCTTTGGCGAAACGTAACAGGATAAACTCTTCAGGGTTAATCATAACACAGTGGTAGCCTACCTGCATATAGCCTACAGGTAAGATATTTGGTTTCATTAATATATTTATGGGCTAGCTACGAGAGATGTTGGAGGAAAAAAATGAGGTGTCTTCTAAACCGAAAGTGCATCAGGTAGTCTACTGTATAGTAGCCTACAGTAGGCTAAGCAATGGAAAACGCCGAATGCGTAGGCCCATTTGTACAACGTTTTAAAAAATATATTATTGTTTCTAGCTATACTGAACATGATTTTCTTGTAAACGGTGCATTTTACAGTCTGTGGCTGTGGCAAGACGAGGGTCGTAAGCGCTTTGGGCTATTAACAGCACCCTCTGATTTCATTGCACTGTTGTATCAATCCTGGGGTTTTCTTAAAGCTGTAGCATAGTTTATAATTTAAGACAAACATGAATAGGATACTGTATTTGAGACCGATAAGTCTAACACTATAGTTATGGGGCGCCAACCTGGATCGGGTTGAAGCTTTTACCTTTTCAAAAGTTAGGGCTTCAAAAGGTAGCCTAATTCAAAATTGGAGCATGTTCCATCCAACTCGCTGCCCACGCTGTCTTTCTACCGAGACACACTCTGCCACAGAATAGCTGAGGTCTGTTCTATATACGCTCTATGGCTGAGGCGCATTCAGTTAGGCTACAGTCTATGGTTCTATGCTTCTTCTACTCGTCTCCTAGTACTGACATATTGAAGGCGACTCGTACAATATATATCGCCATCCGCTGGCCGAAAGACCATATTGCACCCAAAAATTCTTAAATTTTAATTCAATTCATTCGGATATGATTTTATTTGTCGTTTTGTCAATTATTGTCATTTTGGCGGTCCGTGAAATCATTTTGGTGGCCGTCAAATAATTTACTATGTAGGAAAAACCCTGAGCTGTATATTTTGTAAATATTACACATTACACAAACAAAACAAAAAAAACCGAGGTATGAACCGAACCGTGGTTCATAAATCGAGGTCTGAACCGAACCGTGGATTTGGAGAATCGTTACACCCCTAATTGTTAGAGTAACTGCTCCTCCAACATTCAGCAGACACAAGCAAATGGAAACATCATCACATCGGTGTAATTGTTGCGCGTATGCATTCTTCAGCCCTATTAACTGTTTTTGGTTGTGTTGAATGCTAACTGGGATGACTTTTCTCTCTTCCTTCAAGGCTGAATTTAATGAAAAAGACACCTTCTATATCTTCAACCATGTTGACATCACCATCCATTACCATATGGTGGAGAACGAAGCCACGGGCGCCCGACTAGTCGCTGCCAAAATGGAGCCGAAGAGGTGGGAATATCATCAATAAGTGCAAGCAAATGAATGTTCCGTCTCATACTTAACTTCTGAATAAGTGTTCATTCATAATTAGATGCACATATGTCTATGAACAGTTAGAATTACATAGATATACCCCTATCGGAGGCAACCGATCGCAGCTAATACGTTGCGCGTGTGGTCAGAAGAAGCTCGTGATGCATTAAGAGGTTGTTTTGAATGCACCGATTGGACTGTGTTTCTGGAAGGTGACAATGATTTAGACGGCATATTTCTGGACCGCTGAAATAAGCCACTGAGAAGAGTTATTGGGCGGGGAAAGAGACTATAAAGACGAGGTTGAGGGACTGATATCCAATAGTAATACGAGTGGCCTTTATGAAATGTATTACTGGCTGTGTATTATCTGGTCTCCCAAGTTTCTGGGATCGACCCAAATCCGGCTAATCAGTTTTTTTTTTTTTGCTTGGGTTGATAAACATGACTATCCTGCAGCTCATGGGAGCATCCTCTTGTCTCTGTTCCAGAGTAGCCCCGATCATTCTAGTCCGTCCATTGTCGTCAGAGTTGAGGAAGCCCGCCAGCAGTAGAGGTGTTTTAAAGCCAGTAAGGCGGCAGGGCCTGATGGTGTCCATCCACACGCACTGAAAGTCTGTGCTGACCATTTGTGCTCAGTTCTTCTTTCAGTTTTTGTATGGTATTTTTAGGCGTCTTAGAAGTTCATTCAGCGAGCGTCTGGTGATGCCCAACTGTTCCACTGATGGATTAAAGAGGTCTTTTGTTCTAGCAGCTGTCAAATTTTGTAATGAACACTTATAAATCTGGTAGGTAGAGTAAGTTAAGTTGATCCTCATTTGAATGATTATATGCTGCTTTCTGTTAGTAGATAGTTTACCTTTGATGTACTGATGTGATGGACTCTAATGTTATGCACTCTGCTGTTATACACCAATTTCCTGCTGATAATCATGTAATGATGGCTTTTATTGTGCGTGTTGTTGTTACCATAATGTACTGAGTTTTGGGGATTGTGAAGTGGCTAAATGAGTTTCCCCTATGGGGATTAATAAAGTTTCCAATCAATCAATGTCGTTTAAAGGGATAGTTCAGAATTTTGGACATAATGTCTCAATTACGACTTACCCATGATGTAGGTGATTGATGGAAACCATTTTCAGCCAATTTCATGCTGTCCCTTCTTTTGGACATACACACGTTGCTAATGCTAGCGCAACTTTATGGTAACTGGTAGCATCCACTACCAAACGCACTTAAACACTCCATAGTGCACCCAAAGCAAATAAAATACGACAACAGTTTATCAGAGTTATTTTGAGTGTTTATAACATCATTTTTGAAGTCAAACTATCGTTGAATCCTTTACTTTGTGCTGACCTACAGTGGTGTTAAAAAAAATAGCAGTACAACATCAGTAACCTGATGAACCACTGTTATTAGTAGTAGTGATATTTCTGCATGGCAAATCATTTACTTGTAGATGTAGTAGTGTAATATAAAAACAACAGACCCAACTGTCATGACATGCACACTGCTTGTTCTGAGTAATTGACTCATTCATTGAAAGGGGCGTGTTCAAAATAGTAGCAGTGTGGAGTTTAATTAGAGAATTCATTCATTCTGTGAAAAAAAACAGGTCAAACAGGTATTCCACAGGTAAACAGGTGATGCCATCATGATTCTGTATAAAAGGACATCAAAGACTCCTGATATCTTATTTCCAGGTACTCTTAGAAGCAATACTATAACCTCTGCATTTGAATGGATCGCTATGGGAATTGGGGGGTGGGACTAGATTAAGCTGTAAATTACACGGGAATAGTATGGAACACATGGTTGGCTAAATGGCTGTAAATCAACAAGGGTCTGAGGTATCAAACAAGCCTTAAAACATCACTGCTGCCAGAAATACAGTAGATATGGATGGATCACTTGAAGGGTTGTTTCTCCTGACAAATTTTCCTATTGAACTCTATGGAAAAATAATTCAGGAGAAGAAACCCTTCAAGTTATCCATCCATATCTACTGCATATCTGGCAGCAGAGTGATCGTTTGAGGCTCGTTTGATACCTCAGACCCTTGTTGACTTACAGCCATTTAGCCAACCATGGGTTCCATACTATTCCCGTGTAATTTACAGCTTAATCTAGTCCCACCCCCCAATTCCCATAGCGATCCATTCAAATGCAGAGAGGTTATAGTATTGCTTCTAAGAGTACCTGGAAATAAGATATCAGGAGTCTTTTGATATCCTTTTATACAGAATCATGATGGCATCACCTGTTTACCTGTGGAATACGTTTGACCTGTTTTTTTTCACAGAATGAATGAATTCTCTAATTAAACTCCACACTGCTATTATTTTGAATACGCCCCTTTCAATGAATGAGTCAATTACTCAGAACAAGCAGCGTGCATGTCATGACAGTTGGGACTGTTGTTTTTCTATTACACTACTACATCTACAAGTAAATTATTTGCCATGCAGAAATATCACTACTACTAATAACAGTGGTTCAGCAGGTTACTGATGTTGTACTGCTATTTTTTTGAACACCACTGTATATTCTCTGTGGAAGTACGGTGGCGGAGCGATACTTTACGTTACCTACTAATGTAGTGCCGGCACTGATCGACTACAACATCAAAGAAGAGCAACAAGTTGCAATGGCCACGTTTGCTCCACCGCCGTACTTCCACAGAGAATATAGGTCAGCACAAGGATTCAACGATAGTTTGACTTCAAAAATGATGGTATAAACACTCAAAATAACCCAGATAGACTGTCGTCGTATTTTATTTGCTTTGGGTGCACTGTGGAGTGTTTAAGTGCGTTTGGTAGTGGATGCTACCGGTTACCATAGAGTTGCGCTAGCATTAGCAACGTGTGTATATCCAAAAGAAGGGACAGCGTGGAATTAGCTGAAAATGTTTTCCATCAATCAACTACATCATGGGTAAGTCGTAATTGAGACATTATGTCCAAAATTCCGAACTATCCCTTTAACCGCCTGAAACCTGGCAATTCATTTTTGTCCCCTGTAGGGGACACGAGTCTCTGGCTTTAATCACAAGAACCATACATTCTACTACGCTGAAATCTGTACTACAAAGGTTCAATAAATAAATGTTCAAATGTTCCTTAAATAAATTGAAATAAATGTTCAATAAAAATAAAATAATTTCTAAAAATATTTTCACTGCAACATGTTTCATCCATGAATACAAATGTACTTCTTTCTGCCAGGTCTCAGGAGGTTAATGGCTAATCTGTCCGTTATGGACATACGCACAGTTTGTAAATGTATAGACATACGCACGGTCTGTAAATGTACGGACATAAGCAAGGCCTGTAAATATTTCTTTTGGTGACATTTCTGTTTCCTAAAGCTACAAATCTACAAAGACTGACAGTCCGGACTGTTCCGGAGCCCCCATGGACCTGAGCAACAAGTTGAGCGGAAAGCTCAAAGTTCCCTACACCTACTCCATACAATTCATCGTAAGCTTGCTCGTCTTCTCTCTGCGAGTAACACTGCAGTGGCACTGAGTGATGCGTGACTTCAGCCACGCCTTTATAAAGTCTTTAAGTTCGTCTCATAGGACACAGTTGTATTTGGGCAGAGCGTACAGATTTATGCGCTGCGCTCGTTTGAATGGGGGACGGCCGGCCTGGCTTTTCTCAGCCAGCAGCCAGGTTTTAGCTTGTTTGTCAGACTGGTTTGGGTGCCTGAGGTCAGCTGACTGCAGTGTTGGGCAGTACGAGATATTACTATTTTCAGTAACAAGTAATATAACAAATTACTATTCATATTTAAGTAATAACACTAGAAAAATGAGTTCTCACAGAGTAATATGTGACGTATTTAGTTACTGTTGGAAGTAGTAACAAGTAGTGTGTAGTATATGACTTTTTTTAAAGTAACGAGCCCAACTCTGGCTGACTGTACCTGCAGGAGGATCAGAGTATCCGCTGGGCCTCGCGTTGGGACTACATCCTGGAGTCCATGCCGCACACCAACATTCAGTGGTTCAGGTGAGCTCCCTGCTCCTGGGAAAGGGCTCAGTTGCACCCCCCTGTGGAGCGAATGTGTAACGCCTGTCCCTCCTCAGCATAATGAACTCCCTGGTGATCGTCCTCTTCCTCTCTGGCATGGTGGCCATGATAATGCTCCGGACGCTGCACAAAGACATCGCCCGCTACAATCAGATGGACTCTGTGGTGCGTTCCAGTTGGTACCGTCGTACGACACATATGCCACACGCCCTCCCTCTCTTTCTGCTAAAATCCCATTAGTGCATTAGATTAATGGTGCATATTTGCACACAGACTTCTTCTAAGTAGTGTGTGTGTATGTGTGTGCGCATGTAGTCAAATGTATATACAATTAAACCTATGTATCTCCTGGTTGAAATTCATATATACTGTGTTAATACATAGACTACTGTGTGCCCTAACATCCAGCAAAATAACTTCATTTTATGGTGAAAGTCCCATGTAAAACCCCTTAACTAACTCCGGGCCATATTCAGGCCGTAAGTGGTTTAGTTTATTGCATTCATTGCGTTTTATTTTTTTTTTAACGTGAAATCTTGTCACACAATATACCACTTGAAAGTGTTAAAACTCACGATTCTATCTCGATTAACTATTTTACGATCCCAAAGTTATAGCGACAACGGTTCCTTATTTTGTAACATGCCGCAAAACAAGCTATATCGAAACGACGACTCCATACGTTCTATGTGTTCTGGAAATCTACAGACTGCACGAATCGCTGTAAATTCGGTATCCTTATCCCGGCAAAAAAGAAGAGATCTTTCAGGCGAGAAAAAAAAACTTTTTACTGTGTTTGAGCCTCTGTTACTTTGTTTCAGTAATACTTAGAGTAATTCTGACTATTGGAAAACAAACTTCTAAGGGTTACCTTACAGAAGAGACCATTATGCTTGTAGTCATAGCGGTTCAAGAACAGTAACCGTTTTATTTTTGGGCTTGTGTTCAAAAAAGGTGGTGCTTCAGAAGGGGTTAATCAGCCACTGGTTAACCTGGGTCAGTTATTTTCCATTAATTTTGTTTTATGCCATTCATTTCTTTTCCATTTCGTTTATCGTTTAGTGTCATTGCTTAGTCATTATTTTGCGTTTATTGTCCCAGCCCTGGCAAACACAATTCAGTCACAAATCACAGGAGGGTCATCCGTGGCCCTGTGCTGGAGGAGACCGTAAGACCGTTGCTGCGCGGGCGGGGGGGGGGGTGTGGGCTGACCCGAAGGAAGAACCGCGCATGACTCACTGTAACCGCGACGCCCAGCGTCAGCGGCCTCCTGTGTTGACTTGCATTTTGGGTGGCTGGCCGGAGGGCTCGATTCGGCGCCCTAACGTGTACATAATAAGGGGGAAACAAAGGCCTCGTTCTTGGGTTCCAGCGTCCCCCTGGCCGGCGTTATGAAGACTCGGAGCGGCGGTTATGGGGGGGGGGGGTCATCCGAGGCCACGCGTATTAAGAATTTCATTTTCCACGCTTGTGTTATGCCTTTCCTCTCAGAGCACAGACTAATTATTGCAGCGCCTCTTCCCCCAGCAACACAGACTGACAGTTGGCGTTATTGGAGTGATCAGTCTCTCTGGCGGCGCATTTGAAGTATATTAGCGGTAATTGGCGGCGCGGCTGTGGCGACGCACGGTAAACCTTTGTGCCCCTGTCCAGGAGGATGCCCAGGAGGAATTCGGCTGGAAGTTGGTGCACGGCGACGTCTTCAGGCCGCCACGGAAAGGCATGCTGCTGTCCGTCTTCCTGGGATCCGGGACGCAGATCTTCATCATGACCTTCGTCACCCTCTGTGAGGCCAGCACCGAGTGTTCCCTTCTTACACACGTGCACGCGCATACACACACGGAAAACCTAACCTGACAAAGTGCAAAAGCCCATCCAGGTAGTCGAATGACAGTCTCTAACAGTAGATTATCTAACAAATTTTAAAGGATACACAGGCAATACTGTAATTTAACCTACACATATGCCAGGTCAGGTCTTGCAGTTCACATTCATTAACACTTGGGTGTCTCCATCCCAGCATTTTCCCTGGGTTTAATATGTCATAGGTCCAGAACAGGAGCCTGTAATTAAGTGCATTTACTCAGTATTTACGCCCACATTTGTTAAACATTAGCAAGGTTTAATGTCACGCATTAAACCTCGGAAATCAGTGCTGTTATTGAAAAACATACTTCATGTGTACTTAATGTAAATGTTGAATTCTTGAAAGGGATGCCAGTCCTTTCCTGAATAGTGAGCAGGTCAAAGCTTCGATTAAATCTGGATTTCTTGTCTTTTTTCACTGGGTTTCTGTGTGTGTCTCTTCTGTCCGTGTGTGTGTCTGTGTGTCCGTCAGTCTTCGCCTGCCTGGGGTTCCTGTCCCCGGCGAACCGCGGGGCGCTCATGACGTGTGCCGTGGTACTCTGGGTTCTGCTGGGGACTCCAGCGGGTTACGTGGCTGCCAGATTCTACAAGTGTAAGTAGGAGGAGATGCGTGCTGACAGGGGGGCCTGCTCATTAGGCCCAATCAGTGTCAGCAGGTGACAACCGGACAACTGGACCGCTGCCGTCCGTTCAGCGGCGGTAAGCGCCCCCCAGGACCGAGTCTCCGGGCCCCGGTTGTGATATCTATTTCAGTCCGCCCCACCACCTGACAACCGCCGCTGCGGCCCCGCAGAAGCTGCGGTCCGGCAGTTACTTATGTTCCTGCCGCACGCGCGTGTTTCAGACGTCTCCCGTGTCCGTAGCGCTTAGCGTCCAGCGGGTGGCTCGGAGCCATTTTTCGCTTCTCAATTAACAGATTTCTGCTTGCTGGCTGAACACATGTGCTCAAAGCAGCCAGCGTCTTAAAACCGTGGGAAGCTATGCTGGTCAATATTTCGTCGCGCATTTCTGTTTGCAGTTTCCAACATGCACTACATGGCTAAAAGTATATGGACACCTGCTTGTCCAACATCTCATTCCAAAATCATGGGCATTAATATGGAGTTGGTCCACCCTTTGCTGCTAAAACAGCTTCCCCCTTCTGGGAAGGCTTTCCACTAGATGTTGAAACATTGCTGCGGGGATTTGCTTCCATTCAGCCAGAAGAGCATTAGTGAGGTCGGGCACTAATGTTGGGTGATTAGGCCTGGTTTGCAGTTAGCATTCTAATTTATCCCAAAGGTGTTTGATAGGGTTGAGGTCAGGGCTCTGTACAGGCCAGTCAAGTTCTTCCACACCGATCTCAACAAACCATTTCTGTATGGACCTCGATTTGTGCACGGGGGCATTTTCTTGCTGAAACAGGAAAGGGCCTTCCCCAAACTGTTGCCACAAAGTTGGAAGCCCAGAATCATCTCTAATTTCATTGTATGTTGTAGCATTAAGATTTGCCTTCACTGGAACTAAGGGGCCTAGCCCGAACCATGAAAAACAGCCCCAGACCAAGCAGTGTTCAGATACTTTTGTATAATAATCAGAGGAGAAAAGTCAGAGAAATCTGTGCTTAGGGCCTATATATAAGATAATTTGTGCATCTTTTGCTTTGTTGAGGCATTTTATTTCTGGATGTAGACATTTTGGTTCTGTTGAATGCTCATGTCAATCTGTTGTTTCTAAAAAAATAAATAAATAAATAAAATATATATTATAATAATAAGAAAAAATTATATTTTAAACCATAATAAACCTGGTTTCTTCATGGTTCGGTCATAAGCATAATACTCTTCAAACTTTAAATGGAGCATTATTAAGTGTATATTGTGATAATTATCGATACCGAGCAATATAAAAAATATTATCGTCATACACTTGTTTTGCCATATCGCCCAGCCCTACTGGAAGGGTATGCACTACGTACATTACATTCATTGTGATGTAAGAGAGTTACTGCTGTAAAGAAGCTCACCAGTAGCCCAGACTGATCCTATAGTGGCAGGTCCAAGCCTCAGGCCTCAGCTATATAAACAGTGACCAGGAGAGCACAACTGGGCTAGTCCGACCCGAGGTAGGGTGGGTTGAACAGGGCTCATTGGCTGCAAGCTGTCATCAGCATCATAGTCTTCTTAGCCAGTCAGTGGCACCCCTCTCCTCTAGTGCAGCATGGACTGTAAGGTGTGAAACAGCCGCTAGATTGGAAGAGCGCAGTTATGGATGCTGTAGCGTTACTGGAGTGGCGCAATTGCTGATTCATGAGAAAAAAAAAGAGGAGTAAATTATACTGTATCCTATATAAAACAAAGCTGCTGGAGGTGAAGCTTGCTTTTTTGTTGTTGAATGGTTCCTCTGATTTTGGCAAGTTCGTTTTTCTCCTCTTGTGAGTGTGGGGCGAAGGGCGTGGCTATTTACAGCCTGAACAGTTTTACCAGTACCTGTTCCCTCTTTATTTCTCACGAGTCATAGGGGCCAAGAAAAGACTACACCTCTGTTAGCAGTGCTTTGTGTTGCAAAGCAAAGGCTGTACTGTGCTGTGCACTTCTAGAACAGTGCCGATATGAATGAGTATATGAACGTAGTTTCTTCATTTTAAAAAGAGCAGTTCTGATACTGCGTCGACCGTGGAGTTGCATGTGTGCACACGTGCGTACGCGTGTGTGGGTGCATGTTTGGTCACGTGCGGCCTAAAGGAGCATGCGGAGGATTGTTTTGGATTAAGGTTTGTGAGGTGGTAGAAAATGAACGGGTACTGATTTAAACCCCATCTGTTAAGCCGCTAACATTTTCCGAAGGGCAAATTACTGTGTGTTGGTGTACTTTTTTATTTTTTTTATTTTCTTAATAAATTAAGTGTTGGTGTACTTTTTTAACACCCTGTCATATTTTTTCACCCCTATAACAGCCTTCGGTGGTGAAAAATGGAAAACAAATGTTCTGCTGACAGCTTTCTTATGCCCAGGGTGAGTGAGTATTTATATCAAAAAGGTGCTAACATGTAGTTTATTATACACAGAGCAGAACTTACACTTGCGAGAACAAGGACACTTTGTAGTGAGAGAGCACTTGAGCAGCTACTTGAGCGCGTTTTTGGTTTATATCAAAAATGCTGTTTCTGTACCAGTGTTAAATGATTATCATTTATATTCCCAGAAATAATTAGAGTGGTCCTTTTAGAATCATTTCAAATAATACTGGATAACTGACATTCTGCTTCTGATTGGTAATTGTTCATAAGGATGTTTGAATAGTACCAGCAGATTATTTGGAAGTTGATCGTTCCCGTTAGTCGTTCACCTACTCGGTTACACTGGTGTAGAAACACGGCTTTTTTACTTACGGTGTCACTCCTTACTGCTGAAAATAGTGAATATGCGTTGGGTTTTGTTCCATTTCAGGCTGTTCATATTTTGAGGTGACAGACCCATTGTGCATTGAGATGGATGAGCTTAATTATGTAACGTAATGTAATTAGGTTGGACAGGGTGTCATTTTGGCCGCGTGGAGTGCGGCTGTGCGCTGGTGTCCTGCGCGTCCCGTAGGCCCCGCCGCTGACGCGCCTCTCCATCCCGTTCCAGGATTGTGTTCGCGGACTTCTTCGTGATGAACCTGATCCTGTGGGGGGAGGGGTCCTCGGCCGCCATGCCGTTTGGGACGCTGGTGGCGATCCTGGCGCTGTGGTTCTGCATCTCCGTGCCGCTCACCTTCATGGGAGCCTACTTTGGCTTCAAGAAGAGCGTGAGTTTATGGCAACTGCCGTCGAATCGCACTCGGACTGCACTACACGGACTGACCAGTTTAAGCGAAGATGTTTTTTGTTTTTGATTTTGTATTTTATTCATTTTTTGGTGTAAAGTGTCTGAGTACTTTGAAAAACGCTATATAAGTCAAATTATTATTATTATTCACAGTGTATTTTTCTGTAAAGTCAGCAATGCCAGTCTCACAAATGTCTCCTGTATCCACTGCCGAAAAGAAGGACAAATTGCAAACCGTGTGGATTGTATAGGCGCCTTGGTGATGTGGGGTTGGGTCAAATGGCACTGAATCTAGATGTTTTCACAATTTAAGGGGATCGAGCATCCGGTTCGCACAAACCAGATCCCTCGGCAGATTCCGGAACAGTCCTTCTACACCAAGCCCCTTCCCGGGATCATCATGGGAGGAATCCTGCCTTTCGGCTGCATCTTCATCCAGCTCTTCTTCATCCTCAACAGCATCTGGTCAGTCACTGCACAGCATTGGGGGGGGGGGGGGGGGGGGGCAGTGACCAGGACACCGTCGCCAAGATTTTGCTCAACTGAGACATTCGTTGCTCCTGCAGCCAAACTATGAATGAAAACCTCAAACTCTGTATTTTATCTTTATTAGTACACTATTTGTGACAACTCTGCAGTATGCGGAGTTTCTAAGTGCCACTATTTTCCTCGTAGCAAGTCCATTTAACAAGCAACCCCCCCACCCAGTCTATACCTACCCATGCGTGACAGTGGACAATAGCATCCATGTTTGAGTTCATAAATATATTTATTCATCATATAAAATTAGAATTCCGTCATAGCAACAAGATAAACCTAACAATAGCCTGATCGTATTCCAAAAAAGCTGTGAAAAGCCATGCTCACTCAAATGCGAAATAAACATGTGAAATTATTGTGTCGTATACCAAGTCATTCTACTATAAATATCTGCTACTAAATATGAAATCAATTTTCAATCCTACCATTGGTTTTAAGCATAGAGATGTCCCTTTCAAAATTCAGTGGTCATTTATTGTCTTGGACAATCTGTTTGAGAAATGCACACCAGTTTAGCTCATTATTACACATCGAACGTCTACACGCAACACCCCATATCCTGTACCTGCAGCTCTGAAGTATTTCACATGATTCCGTTTTTTTACTGTTTTATCATTTTCAACGGTGTTTGTCATTTTTTCTGGGATGCTTTGAACAATAAAACAACTGTCTTGTTTCATTTAAGCCATTTGCCAAGTTTCACACACCTTATAAAGCCTTAAACAGAGCACCCCCTAAATAGGTGAGAATTGACCAAATTTGCCATCTGCGCGAAGGGGTTAAAGAGCGCTATGGGCTGTTCTCTAAAACTATTATCAGTAGTCTGCCTTCCAGCTATAATTCCCTTTCTTTTCTATTCAGTTAATTCAGGAAGTGAATTGCAATTCAATTCATAAATTGTTAATAGCCATGATGTTCCATCAGGATTTTTTAAGTAATGGATTGAATTTAAATTAATTTGCAAGACTGACTGAAATGAAATGTAGTTGACTCCCTACCCTGCTGTTTGGAGCTTGAAATAAGGTTTTCTGAAAATGTTTTTCTTTCTTAGTGAGTTGGGCATTCAGTTAATTTACAATATTAATGGCCCTTATACATGCCACACCTTTACGTTGAAGAGTTTAGCCAGTCTCGGTTGGTTGATTGTTGCCATGTTCTCATTTTATTGGCAAGGGTTTTGGTCAAAAAAAGCATTGCACTCTTTTACACTGTGGCCTCTCCTCTTTAACGGCATCAGTTTCCTGTAGTGTGTCACCTGTTCCAGGTATCGAAGTCTCTCTTGCGCTTCTTTCATGGTGCAGCGATGTTAAACGCTCTGAATTTGACGTGAATAATCTGTCCTCCTCAGGTCACACCAGATGTACTACATGTTTGGATTTCTCTTCCTGGTGTTCATCATCCTGCTGATCACATGTTCTGAGGCCACTGTCCTCCTGTGTTACTTCCACCTGTGTGCCGAGGTGAGTCCCGCCCCCTTCCCACAGTCATCCCATGCCCAGTGTTGCGGAGAATGCCTGGACACACGGGAGGCACAGTGCTTAGGGAACCAAGCTGGTAACAGAGAGGTCATAGGTTAAATCCCAGCTACTTCTAGGCACCTGTAGAGTTATTTGTTAGTGTCCAGTGCCAGAGAGAAAATATTTGAAGTTTTTTTTTTTTATTATTTTTTTTAATATGTATTGAAGTTTAATATTTGAAGTTTTTTCAAAAACGATTTTCTACCGTAGCACGCCAACTGTGTATATACATGCAAAGTCTTAACCGAAGCACGCCAGTATTCTGGGGCTTATGTCAACACAGTGTGCCCTAGAATACTGGCATTTTTTGGTTGATACTTTGCATGGATATACACAGTTTCCGTACTTCGGTAGAAAGTAGTTTTTGATAAAACCGTGCACAACAAGGTCTGTGGATGTTTGAGTAACCGTGTCATTATATTTGGAAAGAGACTGTTGAAGTTGCTGTTGATTTTTTTTGAATGTACATTTTTGGCGCTTTTTGGACCCATTGAGGTCTGCGATATTACTGTGAGCTGCAGCGGATATATACAAAACTAGCGAGTTCTCAGCGAAACTGCCTGGATTGATCGATAGCACCGGGTCTGTAGAAACGTATCAAAATGATTTTATTTGGCGCTTAGTCACAGGTTTGATTGTTGTCGTATATAAATTTGCAGGGTTTTGACGGATATTTCTCACAGCTAAGCCTAAGTTTTTCTTTTCTGGTGAACGGATGCTTTCGTTATAGTCTGCAGCGCCGTGCTTTTCTTTTCCATGAAGGACAGAGTACAATACATGCTCACATCCCTAAAAAGGCAGCCTTTGTTTTTGTACATTTCATTTATTTTTTGTGAATCAAGAAATTCAATGATGTGGTGTTGTGTGTGTGAATAAAATCACTGGAGCAAGTGCACCTTGTTCTCTTGAGAGCAGGCCATGCTGCAGTCCCCTGAACAGATCAGCTTAGATTTAATCCATATCACACAATTTAAGGGCTAGTCGATATTAAGGTCCACCAGGCATGTGTGTAAACCCTGGGTCCCTTGTGCACTGTAATGAAGCGTGCCTTGTGTGAATGCAGGGACTACCACTGGCAGTGGCGATCCTTCCTCACCAGCGGCTTCACCGCCGTGTACTTCCTGGTGTACGCCATACACTACTTCTTCTCCAAACTCCAAATCACCGGACTGGCCAGCACCATCCTGTACTTCGGCTACACCATGATCATGTCTTTGATCTTCTTCCTCTTCACAGGTACACGCTCTGCTGTCAAATTGAAAGCGTTTTTATTGTTATTTTATTTTGTTTATTTATTAGCTCCCGTCACCCATCGTTTCCCGCCGCTGCCTCTCGAACGCCGTCGTTCGAAGCCAGGCTCGGACCTGCTCATTAATCCGGTTAAATGAAGTGAGAGGGTGGGGTGCAGGGTGGAGGCAAGCCCTTAAAGCCATTTCCTGAGATGTGGGTAATGTGCGGCTTGGGCGGATGACCGTTGCTGGGTCACTGAGTCCACCCCGCCTTTCCCTCAGCCAGCTCCGGGCTGCTGGCGCCTAATCCATACTCGCCTTCCTCTCTGTTTGTGTTTGTGTCTCTGGAGTCGTGCACAGAAATGCCTTTGGCTGCTGGACGGTTCCACGCTCTGCCAGAGCAGAAGACTCAGGAACATCTGACAACTCCTTCTCAATGGGGTGTTCAACTAAATTTCAGCATTTGAGCACACACGTTTTGAGAAACTGATTATGTGGGATACGTAACTACTTTGTCTTTCTCCATGGTACAAAATTTCCCATGAGTACACATGGTAATTTGCGTGATTATGCAACATGTGCTCACACTTGCCTATGGATAGCATGTGAAAGTGTTGTATATGTTGTATGTTGAGTGACGTGAAAGACCGTAAACATGGTTGTGTGTTTACAGAGGTGTGTGTGTGTGTGTGTGTCAGGTGACTGGATCAAATTCATCTTAGCCTTGTTTATGAAGGCATTTGCTGTTCTTGTGCTTTAGGGACCAGACGTTTCTGTTGCATCACTTCTTATGAGTGAGCATTAGCCATTCCCCTTCATTAGCGTCAGGAACGGTACACGGCAGGATCCAAGCTGTCTTCTAACCTATTTAGCACTGGCACAACTGCACCGAACAGATACGGTTTTGCCGTTTCAAGAAACACGCAAATTAATTCATTCAGAAGTCAGTAGTTTAATTAATTAGTTTTATTAATTCCATTTTAATTGTAAGAATTCAATTTTAAATTGACAAAAAAAACAACCTGCAAGCAGCAAACATCTAATTATGTACTATCTTGCTTTAAGGGCATTTTTATTAGTTTTTTTAATCCGAGTAGCTGGCATTTCTCCAGCAAACAGTGCCGCGGATGTTGGGCTCCTCTTCCCTTCCACTCTAAGAGTCTGAGTTGTTGCTTAACCCAGCCAGTGACCCTGCCACATGCAATCTCTGTCCCGCGGCCCCGGGTCCGCTATCGCGCGGTCCCCTCCAAGGCCCGCGATACACGGCGTGTCGAAAAGGCGAAAGGGACGGAAAGGGGGGGGGGGGGGGGGGGGGGGGATCCGCCATCCCGCCCCGGGAGGAAGGCGTCGCGGGTGCTTACTCATCTGGTAAAAACTGAGCGATCTGGAAAAGTTTGCAGGGGAGGGTTTTTGACGGTGCCCTGCTGCTTCGTCAGTGCAGCACATGCTCAGGGCGCTGGCGTCCCCCATCGCCTTCCAGGTCATTGGTCACCCCCAGCAGGGGGGCCGGCCTCGAGGCTCCTGACAAGCCTCCGATTCGCAGCTGGATCCGTGGCAAGGTATCATGGTAAATGAGTCGGTAAAACATCACTGGTCTGAAGAGCGTGAAAGATGTTGTCATGATATCATTTGCAATTCCCAATCCGGAGCGGCCGGTGGAGACGGGCCAGGCCTCATAACCGAGAGCTTCTCTCCACGCCGCCCGAGCCACGCTCTACTGATGCGCAGAGAGTGAGATTCCAGCTAATGTGAAAAGGCAACGATTAAGCATTCCCGGCTTCAAACGTTTTCAACGTAGTAGACGTCGCGCTCTTGATGTAAGATGTTTATGACACGTTGTCGTGTTTTACATTTTAGATTTTCTCTTCATTACTCCTGAGCAGTTATGATGTCCTGTAATGCCATCGTTCCGGGGACTTAGGGGAGCTAACTTCCGTTGCCAGTTCTCCAGAACATCAAGTCCCATAATGCTGTGATTTGTCCTGATTGGAGAATCTATTCTGGCAGATTTCAGACAGAAGAATCACTTGGAAAAAGGTTTTAGGTCATGAACGGGTTTTTGTTACAATTTTATACCTTTGTGTTTCAATATATAATTTCTGGCCATTAGCTCTGACTTAGTCTTGAGCTTCACATTTTCAGGTACATAAATGGAATTTAGACTGGTTCAGAGGTAGCAAATGTTAATATTGCACAGTGTATTTTGGAATGAATAAATGAACAGTCTTCCATAATTTACGGCTAGCTTTTCAAGTGGAGCAGAATCCCAAATGTCAAGTCCTCTAAATGAATGATTGATGTTGAGACATAGGCCTACTGTATCAGGGCCCCAACTATGGGTTTTGGTTTAAAACCAGATGTTTGCATAAACTATCGAAGTGGTTTTACCCTTTTATATTCTTGACTGGATTTCACCAGCAGTACACTAAATATAAGTGGGAATATGCATGTTAATTAAAACTGAGACAGCACATAATAGGAATTACTTATTATTCACTACTTTTAAGCTGTTACTTTAGTTTTGTTTACATGCTTGCTTTTTAGCAATAAGTAATACATGTGACTATCAGTCTGAAAATTAGCCCAACTTATGAAATGGTTTTGAAGAATGTTTAAACGCTTATGTCATGCTTTTTAATGAGGTCAAAGCACCGAAGTTAATGTAAAATGACTTAGGCCTTTTTAACCAATTATTTGACACATCACTCGCACCATATTTTATTCATATATGAGAACCTTAAGTTTATTTAAAAATGACAGGCTGTTTGAAAGATGATGCACCTCTGTTCTAAGCACTTCTGTAGTTAAAGCAGTTGTTGGCTCACTCTTGTAGTTAACTAATTTTGTTGTTGTTGCTCTTTGTTACATATTGGTAAAGATGAGCTGAAGTTAATTCCTCTGTGTTTCCCCCAGGAACGATTGGCTTCTTTGCCTGCTTTTGGTTTGTAACTAAGATCTACAGCGTGGTCAAAGTGGACTGATGGAGCTCACAGCAGCGGACGTACCTTTCGCCATTCGGGCGTTGTGGAGGAATGTATGCTTCTCTGGGTCCCCTGGCCTTGATGTGATTCAATAATGAACACAATCCGATCCAGACTGAAAATTCCAAACATTTCTAAATGCAACACAAATTCACTCTTTATTAACCAGTAAGGAGTGCGAGCTACTGTCTAGCTTAAACGTATTGCATCTGAAATGCTGTATCATCCAGCACTACCATTATAAATATGTTGAACTAAGACTTTGTAAATATTACATGCATTTTGCTAATGTGAAGTGTAATTAGCCTGCAAGTCTTTAGGCATTGATCGATAACATTTAAGCACCATCTAACCTTTGTGGTGACATAAATATAATTGTAAATATCTTTTCTAATGCTGAAAAGGAGGAGATGTGAAATGCGTATTATTGGAATTCAGTCCGTTTGTGGAAAGGCTTTTAACGTTTTTATTTTTGTCCCTGTATTTAACATGCAAGATACTGAAACGTCTGTTTGGTTCCTTTTTTCACATTCATTTTATTGGTGTATGAATTCATTGGAATCAACATCCTTTTTTAACTTATATTTTTGTTGCTTCCTTTAATTTGTGTTTATTGCCTATACAGTCCTTTGTGCCTCATGAGTACATTGATTTGTAAATTTACAATTATAAATGTTGTACAAATCATTGAATCTTGCCACAGTCCCCTTGATTTTTATTCTGATTTTGCTGAAAGGTCATCGACATTATGTGAGAATATCTGTGTATATAATCTCATTAAATACATTAGTTTGAAATGAATAGTTTGACTTTTGGTGTTGCTTATTCCGTTGCAAATGACAGGGCAGAAAGATTGAAAATCAAAATGTTCATTATTGGAAATCTGTGCTGTAGAGTGGAGTGGGAACTATCTTTAGAAGATATGTGTGGGATAGATTCTAAAAATGGAGGCACACCAGCTTCTGGAGAGTCACTAACAAAAGGAAAAGAAACGGTCTAAATGTCAGGGTTTCATAAGCGATACACTGACATTTGTGTGATGGGATTTACCCGTGGATTGACATGGCCGGTGATGACGTGCAGAGTTGCTGTCCGTTTCGTCAGAGCTGTGAATTCAAACCGAACGGTTATTGGCCTCCTTTCCCTGGACCCATCATTCAGAAGAACACCTAATTTCATATTTTATATGTTTTTTTTTTTTTTCTGTGTATAAATGTTTAACTTTATTTTTATTCTGGATAGAACAAATGTACATGTATGTAAGCATAGACGTGTACAAACTGGTTTGTTTTATGTGGTTTTTCTTTCTTCATGAACCATGTGAATATCATAGCTGTGTATATCCAATCAATTATGCAGTTAACCAGATAAAATATTGGGAAATCAAATCACATTTTTTTTTTTTTTTTTTTTGTTTTAAAGTCACAGTATAATGGGAAATTTAACTTGGGGAACAGAAATAATTTGTTTATTGTGCATGCGAGGGGTTAGATAGTGACTTGCCATCCATGATTTTTTTTAGTCATTCTTTCATAGTCCTTTTAATCTCATATTCCAGCCTTGGCACCATTTCAAGATTTTTAATGAGCCCAAACATCAGAGACATCAAACACCAGAGACTGACTCACTGGCCATTTGTATCACAGATTTTTAATGGAGCACAAAGGGGTGGAACTATATATTGTGTGTGACTATATATTTATGTCAGTTTAGTAAATCAGACACCCAAAAATAGGACATTAAATCACCATAAGACCAAGATGCACCCCCAAAAAAAAAGAAAAAGAGGCAAAGATTGCTTGAGACATAAAACTGGTGTAACTTCATTCACCGTAGTCCGCTTCGCCTTCGCCTCGAATCAGAAAGTCATTGTTCTGGGTCCTCGAGCGCCGCTCCCACCCCGGGCCCTGCCGTGCTCTGGCTTTTTTCCTGGACTCGGTGGTTCCTAGGGGAAACCAGAAAAGAAGTGGCACATCTCGCTGTGAACCAAAGAGAGTGTGCCAAATGCTATCAAAACTGGATTAGGAGACAACAGTTTCTGTCGGATGAAAAGAAAGGGGGGGGGGGGGGGGGGCTAGGCTAAAGTAGTTTTCCCAGTAACCCTTGAGTGGAATTTTAAAACTATATTGTGCACATTTGTAATGCAAACATATAACATGCCTGTCCAACACCTGCATGTTAGGAAAAGCCTCCATTAAAAAAACAGAAAAACACAACCAGTTAATTAAATGTTAATAGGCATGTTGGCTGGCTCGATGAGAAAATAATGATAGTAGTGTTTTCATGGATGTTTAGTACAAAGCCGTTTAAGTCAGTGGTTAGGGTAACTTATTTGGAGTGTGCTTGGTGCATCCTATTTAGTCGTGAGGTTCCTTCAAATACATAGCAACTTAATTTAAAGTTACAATAAATTATCCATGGTAAATGACTGTTGACTAAAATTATAATATATAATATTACATAGTGATGCAAATAATGATCATTTTACTGTCAACAATCTGGGTCCCATTTTGTGTTATGTGAGAAGATTCTTCCACATTCTCTTCAGTCTGAACATGTTTGTCAACAGTATTTTTGCTCAACATAATACACACTTTTTAATCAAAATCTTCCGTTTCTTTACACACAAAAAAGTTACTAAATTATATCAGTTGCAGGTGGCCTCTTTGTGGCCAGACTGTGGAATTAGCGTTTAATACTCTGACGTACATCTCTGACATTTACACTGGTTCTGACAACTGTACAATAATGTATTATAACAGTTCTTATTAAGAAAAAGTCCGTACTATTCTTGTCATTCGTGGCAGGGCCCAGCAATGCTGCAGCAGTGACCGCAACGTATGCTTACAGCTGCACAGAACACTCATTTGGTGAGATTAGACTGGACTGAAAAATAGAAATAGTTTACCTAAAAAATAAATAAATAAATAAATAATTTGTGTTCCCAATAAGAGGCCATTTTCCTACTTCACCTTTTCCCTTGAGTGATATTCCAGCATTCAATTAGTGCCAAGAGCTTATTTTCTAATTTAAAGGCACATTTGCAAACATTATGTATGTTTAACTGACCAAATTATATAAAAGATGAATTAAATGCTGTATGGATTAACACAACATATGACCTTTAGTTATGCGATTATTGCTAATATCAAAATATATGGAGTTGTTTTGTTGTTAGTTCATTGATACAGTAGCCTACCTTAAAGTTGCTGTTTTGTATGACACATTTTGTCTAAACATACTTATTTCCTCTATTTACAGTAGTTATAGAATTGGTTGCACCTATTGTCGTTTCTTGTTCTACACTATCATTGATTTAAAATATGGGTTGCTTTGCTTACATATTCTCCCTCCTTTGCTTCAGTGTTGTTTTTCCATTCCTTCCCTACATTTGCTCTTTGTCGCCGCTGAAATTCACTCAAAATCTCTCTCTTTCTCACAGCTGTGTCAACAATTATGTACCTCTTTAATCTCAGCTGCTGGTATAGACTCCCCGAAATTACCCCTCTGTTTTGGTGGACTCTTCTTCACATTCTTAGTCTGCTGAACAGGGGTTCTTTTATTTTATAGCAATCATTGTATCAATTATGGTTTCATGTTTAATTTATTTCAGACCAGATGTGATAGTGTATTTATGACTGTATTACATTATGGTGATATTGCAATATATTCATTGTTTTATCTGAAAATTTACGTCAAATATTTAGTCATAAGATTGTAGGCTATGACTCTTCAGTTTACCTTAGCTAGAAAAGGCCTCGCAGATTCAGTTTTCAGTTGTGTTTAGCACTAAGGCAAAATCGATGTAGGCCTATTCATCGTGTATGTTTGTTAAAAACTGGTTTAATTTACTTTGTGACTCAGTTTTAATACAAACTATGTGTTGCACAATGAGAAATGTTACGTTCCGTGCCAAAGTGCGCGCGCGCGCGCACACACACACACACACACACACACACACACACACACGCTGTAACACATAAACACCTCGCCCACGGCGCTTGACATTTAGAGAGAAGCCCCTGCTGGCTTCAATCATGGCAAATATTCAGTGTCATTTGCAACACACACTTTGGACCGAGCTGGTGATGGTACGAGTAAAGTCACCGCTGGTGCGCGGCCTTCTTCCAACTGGGCTACAACTATCTTGATGTCCCGTAACCCGTCAGCGATGCCTACAACCCAATAATAATGTGGCATGGAAGGATTAACGTGCACTCGGGTTAAATAAATAGCTTGAAACACAGGCTACATTTCCGCGGGTTTCGAACGCAGTGGAACACATGCTAACTGAAATAACCAGTTTAGCCTATAGATGTCATTTGTTTAAGATTGCACACTTTTGTTTCGCGCCCACAGTAGGACTTCAAATCTCATAAAATGAATAGGTGTAGGCTAGTGCGCTTTACTCACTTATGCACTGCGTTTTCAAGACCTGTTATTATACGTTGCTGTTATTTGGAAAATGGAATGTCAACTCTGCACTAAAATTGCAAATTATACCTAAGTAAAATACCAACTGGCTCGCCAGCTAATCTGTGAAATAAAAGTATAGTCAGTTTTATTAATTTATTTAATCTTTAGTGTATTTAGGTAGGCTACTCGTTTGCTGGATGCTGTAACCTGCTGTCTGTTTAAATATGTGCCACTGTAGTTTCTCGGTTTGTGAGTGTTAAACTTTCTGCAGTCAAATAAAATTGTTCACTACTACAGCAAACTACTGTATTTCATAAACATGGCCATTCAAATTGCTGCACCTTTAATAATAGAAGCGACTTCTTAGCCACGCCCCTTATGTTTTATAGCCCAATCAGAGTTTTCTCAGAGTTCACCAGAACAGCGATTTCGACCAATCGTTCGCCGTTTCTGAAAAACGTGTGGAAAGATGGCGAGCTCTATCGGTGCCAGCTTACGGCGAATGGACTTGCAGTAAGTCTGTGTTTCCGCTCACATTTTAATCTACAAACTTCAATGATAACATTTATTGTGCTCATGTGAGTGGGTGTGCAATTGTGAAAACTATAGTCCAACTGCAACCAGGAATTTTCTGTAAGGGGGGTCATTTGTTTATGACATTGAAATTTAAAAGCACGTACGTTGTGTTTGATAAGCTAACTTGTCAACAGTGTAGCCAACCACTCTATTGCGCCTTTCGAACTATTATTATTGTAAATGATCTTAATCGCACTTATGGTCAGGTGCATGGGATAGGTTTACCAACAACGTTACTCACGATTTCGTAAAGTATGCCACCCCAACGCCTACGTTGAACATAATACGTAAAGTCACGTGTAGCCTAGTTAAAAAGAAAAACAAATACATTTTATTTGAGAAGCTTAGTAGTACGGAGTCCACCATGTCGTGTAACCAGCTTGCAAGTGCAGTGCAATGAGTTTTCTGTCACACGCGACCGTGCAAATGGTCTGAAATATTGCAACTTTTACATCTAACATTTGATTGACTTCGCTGCTACTGTCCAAATCTCGAATCCCTAGCTGAGCAGGAGTACGCTAGGACCTGAGACAAAGGTATGCAACCACATCTGTGCATGCAACAGTGCAATGCTACTAGATCTCATTCAAGTGCAGGTTCACAGTTGACATGTACGCTGTAGGCTCCAGTACAGTCGGTAATAAGTACCAACATCACCCCCCTCACTCCCACACTACTATGACCCTTTACAGCTAGGCTAATGTTCCATGACCATACGACGTGGAAAATTATAATATAACAGGGCTAGTAAATGTAGAACGAACTGACGAGGCCCATTTTAAGCAAGCAAATGCTATCAAACAAAACAATAGGCCTACTTTAGAAGTTACTAATAAAGTGCTAAATAAATTCTTTAACGACCCCTTTTATTGAACACATTGCATGTTCACCACATATTTTCCAAGTTGGCACCTAAAATGTTCTTCTCAGCAAGAGCTGGGAAGTGAAGTGTGAATCATTGATGGAATACACCTTTTTCTGATTTTAGAAAATCAAAAGAAAATTACATTATCTGTACATAGTCCTACATTAACCCAATATTCAGTGTCATTAAGTGTGAAAGCACATTGACATCAACAGCCTCATAGCTGAAATAACTGCTTTTCAAGTGCAGGTTTGAGTGTTTATGATTGTGTTGTTTTTATCATAAAATTTAAGGAAACATTTTTAAATTGGGATTATTACTAATAGTATACTTGACCAATTAATCCAAAATATTGAGGTAAGAGTTATGATCAATATAGACATGAAATAACATAACATGAAACTAATTAGGTTGTTTTCCTATCCATTTCTTTTTAAAAGTTAATTAATTGCAGCAAACAGCAGTCAGGCTTTTAAAAAATTCTAAATAAGCCAGTACTGTACATTGTTAGTTTTATACATCTGTACCTCATTTTTTTCCAAGAAAATTAATGAGGAACTTCAAACAGTTTAAATGTAAATTACAAAGAAAGCATGGTTTTAAGGTTCCAGTAATCTGTCCATATTGGTCATCAGAACATGGTGCCAGGTGGTTTTAATTCAAGGCAGATGAATTTCCAGAGGCACAACCGACACGGCCTCACTAATCTACAGTGTGAAGTGATTGTCACAATGTCCTTCGTCATGTGTGCTGTTGGTGTGTGTGAGCGTGAGAGTGTGTCAGTTTTAATGCATGAATGTAGCAGTTCCTGAAGATAGTACCGGAGGGCAGAATGTTAAGCCAATTAATGGCACCAGTCCTATAAATATATATATATATATATATATATATATATATATAGAATTTCTGCATTCCTGTTTGTTTTAATAAGCACATTGTTTTTCCAGTTGCCCACATTTTTCTTACACAGCAAACCTTGGCTGTCTAGTGTTCGTGTGTGGCAAAGCCGTGCAGCCTTCTTCATTGGAGATAATCAGCTTCAGTAGAGTTCAGTTGTCTTCCTGTAAAATGGCAGGAAGCAAATCTCACTGCCGTGGGTCAATATGCACTGGCTTAATTGGAGCCCATTCAGAAAGCTGAGTGAAGAATGTGTGTGCTTGTTTTTTTGTTTTTTTAATGGAGAGCCTTGGGCCTGTGCTTTTGCATTAGACTGTGGTATGTCACAAACACCTCCCTGTCAGAGATGCAACAGCGTCCTGCAGGAAAAATTGGCTGCTGGTATGAAGTCGACAAGTGATGAAAGTTGCCCGGAGCTTGTCAATTACAAAGCCAAGGCCTGGATCTTATAAGTTAATGGTCAGTTTCCTCTTTTTAGGCCTGCCAAAGCTTTACTGCACAGGTTATAAAATCTGAAGTGTAATGTGCTCTTACAACATTTTCATTTAAGAGTGACTATATAAAGCTTGGCATGAGGGCCAGTCATTTCAAAGTAGTGTTTTGCAGTAATCGGAGGTGAATTTCCGATTCCCACCGTTGGCAAAAAAAAACAAAAAAAACAATAGTTAGCTCCTGTGCAGGCTTTAATTCTGGTGGTCTCTCATTCCAAAGGCTGAATTTAAATGCAATTAAATATTTATTCTGTCCTCTCATAGCACAATTTGCTTATAATTAGTATATACTTATGAAACACGCAGAGGCTATTTTTATCATTCTGTTGTCATTCTGTATCCGAAAGCAAGCTAGATAACTATCTACTATAGTCGTTGTTTACTGTATCAGATGTTTATCCACAGCATAGTTGTGGCTATCTAGTTTAAAGACATTTCAAATAGCACCACAGCTAGTAGCTACAACCAGATAAACAAAAACTTGCCTGGGTATAGCTAGCTACAAAGCTTCAACAGAAGTAATAACCTATACCTAGCTAGCTAGCTAGCTGTCTGGATGTAAGCAAACCCCAGTATGATCTTCCCCTCTGTGAAAGAGGCTGTGGTTAATATTATACTTTATATATTATATCTGATTTAATCATATACCGCAGTCTCTGCACTATGCAGTTTTCTGGTTTTGCTCTGCTTGCATACTTGTTGGCCTCTATTATTATAAACATTTTCTAATATCAGCCTGTTCTGATAAATAGGTGCTAAATACAGGCTCATTGCAAAGAAACATTTAAATACTGAGCATGGAAATGTGACATAGGGCCTGATTTACTAAGACCTTTATTGGGTGCAAAACCATTTAGCACTCGCAAAACCAATAACATGACAAATGATGGGTGCAAAACAAATTCTATGACCAATCATTGGTCATGTTATTGGTTTTGCGTGTGCTAAATGGTTTTGCACCCGCTCAGTAAATCAGGCCCATAATGTTTTCCCCTCCAGTGCAGTCCGCTTTCTTTCCTGACTGATCATTTTGTGTTCCTTAGTACTTATTCTGTTTACACAGTGCTTGGTTTGTAGATAAGTGGGTGGATTATAACATAGGATTGACCCACTAGCTAATGCAGTACATTGACAAATAGAAATCTCTGAATATGGCAGTGATATCAGCTTTGTCCTTCTTTGAAGATTAAAAAAAGGTGTGCTCTCGTACTATGCAAGCATACAATCAACGAAGATGTGGGCAAAATAGGCCTGTGGGAAGTACCAGAAGTGTGTGTGTGTGTGTGTGTGTGTGTCTGTGTCTGTGTGTGGAAGTACACATATTCTACAGGAGAAAAATGTAAGCTTATGTCGTTTGGTTTTAATTTGGAGCTTTTGAATCTAAGTAGGAATTTTCATCTGCCGTTTTTTTAAACTCAGGCAAACTGCTCTCACACAGGGTAATGTCACCATTGGCATCTGATAGAAAAATAAATCTGCTGAATAAACAGCGGCGTGTTGACACCTAATTTCCACATTGATTGCTGCCGGAAGCTAGGGCAGAGGTGTGTGGGCCTAATCCTATTAGAGAAGACAGCAGCCTGAATCCGCTCCGCCACAAAATGACATTTAAAACAAACCTTTAACTCATCGACACAATCAATTTGTGATATCTGAGTATATGTGTAAAAGCAATTGAGTTCAGTGGAGCCTAAAAGGTAACGTACAGCGTTAAAAATGTTTAAGTAGTTGAACCACATGTCTCATTAAGGTCGGCCCATTAGACTTTATATAGGTGTTACTGCAGCAGTTTTCCTATTCAGTCCTGATATTTTGGAGGAAGAGAAGATTATCATCATATTAAAGCATGTTGGCCTTTTGTCTTAAGCCACCCAGAGGTCATACCATGCTCTGCTTGTTTTAAAAAAAAAAAGTTTTGGTCGAAAAAAACCCAACGGTATGGCCAGAAACAAGTTTCTTTGAAACCGGGGCGTCAATAAATGGGCCTGTTACCTGCCGTTGCCCTTCCTAAACCTGTCTTTGAAATTTGTTACAGAGCATTAACTTCACACATGTTGCTGGGGGGGAAAACAGAGCACTGGGACCAGGATTGGGGCCCAGCTGAGTAAACTAATACGGAGGGGAGACGGGGGGAACTGCACTTGTTCTGGGGAACCGTGAGGATCCATACGGCTAACAGATGGAACTCTGGGCTCAGAGTCCCTGCAGACAAAACCGTGATCCAAACAAAGTGCCTCCACTCGAACATTAAAACCTTTGATCAGCATAACATCTTGGCCGAAGACCGATCCCTCAGACGGCACATGGTATTGCATCTGTATAAACACAGCCTTTCAGGAATGTGTGAACAATACAACAAAAGAATCTTGTTCTGGAACCCCGTCCCTTGCCGACGTGTGATATGTGTGGCTCGTAGATCAAACGTAGCGCTGAGACGAAATGAAACATTGAGGAACTATGCCATGTTTTCTGAAACAATAATTGAGGGGAGAGTGAAGCTCTGAGCAACTTGATTTAAATGCACAATTAAACCAAAGGCAGTGTGAACCTGTCCAGAAAAAAAAGAAGAATACTGTAACTTAAATGTGTGATCACTACACACACACACACACACACACACACAAGGACATTGTAAGCACATCAGCTTTATCATGTCATATTTCTAATTAATAATATAATGTTTGAATCAGATTATTATTGTTTTTTTAGAAGGGGAGTGAGATTTATTGTTATTAGCTTACCCCATTTGTTATCATGAAAGACGCATTGTCATTTCCAGATGGAACCCGAATTAGCCATGCTATGCTTCTCATAAAACTGAAGCAAGTAACTTTCAGTATTGTAGTAAGGAATTTGCATCTCTCTTAAATCTTTGGATTTATTTTTCTTAGACAGTCGCTGTAATTATCATTGATAGTTTTAACTGTTGATTTCATTATTTGATTAGTTATTGCAGTGAAGCCCCAAACGATTTACAAAGATTAGCCTTCTCTCATGCTGCGATCACACGATCTGCGTGTTTCATCTTTGTCGGTTTATTGTATGTCGCTTTATTATTAAATGACAACATTCCCGTCGCTGACTTTAAAATCAATACATAGTATAACCAGTTTATAATGTGTTTATAATCTAGTCCGATATTACGTGTTGCTGAAGATTTAAATATTCAAATTCAAGATACAGGTTCCTGTCATATTAAAGCCTATCTATAATTAAAATTAATTTATATAGGCCTACTGTAGGAAAAATAGCCAACGGTAGGCTACCCTACAAGACGCAAAAACAATATTTGCCCTCATAATATTAAAGTAGGCCTATATGGTTGTGGGAAAAAAATCTATGCAAATTCATTGTACACGTTTCGGCTACTTATTACGAGTGCCGCTCGCAGCAGTATTAAAATACGGGAGTCTTTGTCCTCGGAGCGCGTCATGAAACAATATATCCCTCTCTTTAATGGCTTTATGAAAATGAAATATTAAAAGAACATAAGCACTAACAGGAATTGTAATAATAGCTTCAGATTTCCCTGGGTAGGCTACAGTGGATGTAAATGTGAAACGAGGCCCCTCAGGTTTGGAGGCGGTCTCCTGTAAGGGCCTGGCTCCCTCCGTCTCTCTCGCGCTGGCCCCGGGGGGCCAGGCACGTTTCGGCACCCTCATTAGGATTGGAAATGAGCGCGTCCGTGGTGTAGAACACGCGGTAGGGGGGGGGTTCCAGTTGCTGTCGATAGATGGCGCTCGCCGTCTCGAATTATTCACATTTCCTGCCCACATAGTCGCGGGTTTGATGTTGGAGCTGCTACTGTATTTACGACAGGGCACACAACGAACTCTCACAGCGTAACAGAGCCGTCTGCAATTTTAAGAGCTGGTGGCAGCCTGTTAACGGAGCTGTAGTTTTCACATTGGTTCACGGGGTTTCCCTTATATTTGGATGATTTCAAGAAATACAAAACGCACATATTACATGATGGATTTTTGCTCATTTTCTGATGACTACAGTCATTAGATCCAGTTGATCACTAACACACGTTTTACAATTTTACAGAGTAGCCATTTTATTGACATAACCCATAATCACAACAGCTCCATATTTAAAAAAACAAAAACAAGATAATCCTCTGCCATGTGCAGATTATATAATTTGACGTTGGATACCCTACATTGTTGTTGATCTCCTCAAGTGTCAAGTACAAAGCAGCTACGTTTGTAAGTATGGTGTAATGGAATAAACGGGTATTGATTAATTATTGCCATTTACTAGTGTTTAATTTAAATAGCACATTAAAGTAGTTAATGATTTTAAGCCATATTTTGTTAGGAACAGAACATACACATTTTAACTAAATTATATGTAGTGTAACAGCATGGACTTATTCAATTCCTAAATAAAGTGTGTTTATCAGTATTTTGATTTATGTGGAAAATGTACATCTTATTATTATTATGCATTAGTGTGTGTTTAAAAACAAATTGAAGGAGGATTTTTCACCTTTCGTTGGTCATTTTATCAGCAATAACAGTGCTGGGATAAATTACTGTGCTATATTGGGAAGCTATATGTATTAAATATTGATAGATTATATATGGAACCAAGCACTAAAAGTGAACTTGTCATTTGTTAGGCATCCATTCTTGCCCTGGACGATCACATGCAGCGCAACCTTCCAGTGCATCGTATTAAATAACAAACTCTTCGTTTCTGTCCCCCAGCCCCCAGCCCCGCCTTGTCGAACCTCAGAATCGTACATTATACCATCACCTCATGCGATATGTCACGTCCGCTCCTCTAACAACAACAAGGATGCTTGTCGGAGGTGTCTGGCCATTTGCTTGTGCGGCCCCGGCTGGCCGGCTGAGCAGAACCGTGAACCTTGCTCCTTTAATGAAGTGCTTGATGGGCTCCTCTTCACAGTCGTGGTTACAGCGTGCCCCCCCCCACACACCCCCCACACCCAGCTCGCTCTCTCCCCTGATGGTCTGCTTCTGTTGCCTCTCATTAGTACCAGTTCCAGGCTTTACCACACACAGGGTGTAGAGCAGCGATGCAGCAATGCCCCTCTTCAAAAAAAAATGCAACTGCGCTCATTTTTTGGGGGGAATGCTGGGTATCTTGTGTCTAAGCAACACAACTTGACAATGAGCTTCTTTTTTTTTTTCGATTGTTGTTGCTTCAGTGCCATTTATTATTATTCCGAATGCTTTGTGTCTTCTCGTCGGTCCATTTGTTTGCCTGTTTTTGTTTGCTTATCGTTTCCAGATGGCAGCCACAGAGTTACTGTTGCTTTCAAGTTCCCAGAAGGGTTTTTTACAGTCTTTTTTTCCCCCTGAGCGCTTATCCTGTCTCTTACCCCTCTTAACGATAATTAATTTTGTTCAAAAATAGGAAACGCCTTTCAAGTTTTTTTACGACCACTCGTTGCGGGTTTTGTTTTCTTTTCCAGAGAAGAACGTTAACTTTGTTCTAGGCACTGCAGATTAATTTCTTTCGCGATTAGGCTATATATTTTTCTATGGATTTATTTATTTTAAAGATGGCACGAGGCTAATATCTGTGGTCTCAGAGTTCACGCTTTAGCAATGTGTCGCTGTATTCCTGGACTGAGAGCTCTGTTGTGCTTTAAAAGAGCACTTTGTCAGTTGGAATTTGCTTTTTGTTCACAATTGAAGAACCGGCGGAGCTGGAAAGGTCTTCAGTATGCCCGTGTCTGCGTCATTGTAGACGCGTCAGTTATTTACAGGAACACGGGAGGTCAGGACGCACCGTAAATGAGGGGGTGGACAGTGTTACTCATCGGATGCGGTTAAAACGGGTCTCTAATGAAGGCTCACGGCTATATAAAACTCTCCTATTCTTCGCAGGGCCTCTCCTTTAGAACCGGTGCGTGAGTGATTACTGTGGCATTCCATTTCCCTTAATCCAATTTCTAACAGTGACTTAACCTGGGGCCGTAACGGGTGTATCACAGCCTCAGCTGGCAGCTGTTTGTCCGCATTTTAGGGAGAGATAGGCAGAATGCAAAAACCTACGTTTCAACTTTGCTACAAAGTAGGCCTGTTTGCAAGCAGTCAATGAAAGCAAACAGTTTCTAAATTTATTTTCTGAAAGCGTCTCTTTGTTTTTTGAAAGTCTCCTCCTTAGGTGGCTCCTGTAATCACTGAATTCACAGGATCATTAGTGCTTAGTTAATTGGCTGAGAGCAGTCATAGAGTGTTGGAGGAATACGGTGAGAAATGGATGTGATTTGAGCACTATTTTGTACCATTTCACCAGGCTGTGAACCTCAACACCCTGTGCCAAGGTGTGCTTCCTCCCTCTGTTGTTTTGGTTGCTTGGCACGTGTTAGGTAAGATCAGTGTTAGGTAAGATCAGTGGCATGCCCATGGTCATGGTTGGAGGTTGTTTTTTATGATGCTGAAGAAGTTGGGCCTTGTAGTAGAATTTATTGACTACTCTTGTGCATAATATACTTTAGTGTAATGCGTTTAGGCGGAATTACTTTTCAATTAGCATCAGCTGTGATATTCATATTTGTTCAAGACCCTTAGGCATTCCAGCTCTTTGAAATGTCAGAATTTTGAATCTTTGATAGTGTGTGTGTGTGTGTGTTGATTTTTCATATTTGTTTGCCCACATATTTCTAATGAGCCACCAATTTATTTTTCTAATTTAAAAAAAATGGCACAAACATCACCTTTCTCAGTAACGAGAAATACTATCTACTTAACTACCTAATTGTATCCATAATAATTGTTAACTACCTAAGTAATAGCGTAATAATTACCCAGTACTTATGAATTACCATTCAGTTCTCTGATGTGTATATATATATAATCTGAACAAAAACGTCTCCGACGTAAAAATAAAAAAGCCAAGTTACTCACGCATAGCCTACAGAGCGCTGTCTATAAGTCCTTAATTCCAACTTGCAAAAACTAGGCCTGCCTTTAAAAGTATTGATATCAAAATGTGGCCAAGTTACAACTAACAATATTGCCTATCGTAACTCACACTAAATAAACTAGCTCTATTCCAAAGCAATGCTATCCAAACTTTCCTAAATTATTTAATGCAACTTGGCCCTGTGTTTCTTCATCTTAGCATATGAAGAGATTGTGCCTCATGGAACAACATATGATTTCAATTAATGTTTTTAACAGTTCATGAATAATTACACTCCAGAAAGTATATGGTTATACTTTGTTGGCAAGTTTACTTTAGAAAATGTACAGGTTTTAAAATGTTAACTGCTGCTACAGATTTCTTTACAATTCACAAGCAGACATTTATATCAAGAAACATCATGTACAATAGAGAAAGGGGGGATGAATAAATAATGCAGATAAAAATAAGTAATATTTTTAAAATAGTGTACATATAGCATTTTTACAAATGTATCCAGACATGTTTGTGGGTCAGATGATGGAAACTAAGTAATAGTACTAATTTTCTTAACGTAATAATAGTTATGATATTTGCAAACAGAATTTTGTGAACACAAGGATATCTATGCTCTGTAGGACCACACAGGTTTTGATAGAAATCCAAATAAACAAACAAACAAATAAATAAATAAATACATAATAATAACAATAATAATAATAATAATAATACATTTTATTCATTCTGTGCTTTTCATAGACCCAAAGCAGTGGATGCAGACAATGATTCAAACATGCCCTATAGTGTCGTAATCCTTCTGTTTAATTTCTAAGTGCAACACATCTGTATCAGAGGATTTCCACTATAAATTATTCTCATTTTGCAGTTTGATGTGGAACATACAGTTTCATTGACCACATTCTCTTGAGATGGTAAGATGAAGAAACACAGGGCCAAGTTGCATTAAATAATTTAGGAAAGTTTGGATAGCATTGCTTTGGAATAGAGCTAGTTTATTTAGTGTGAGCTACGATAGGCAATATTGTTAGTTATAACTTGGCCACATTTTGATATCAATACTTTTAAAGGCAGGCCTAGTTTTTGCAAGTTAGAATTAAGGACTTGTAGACAGCGCTCTGTGGGCTATGCGTGAGTAACTTGGCTTTTTTTTTTTTTTTACGTCTGAGACGTTTTTGTTCAGATATCACTTATCTTTGGTAGCTAACTAATGATGAACAATGCATGAAGATAATGACATCGAGAGAGACATGCATACAGAATAGTACATGCATTCCAAATAAATGCATGCAGACATTCGCGTAACCATAACGCCCTCTACTGACGAGAATGATAACATTTCTCCTATTAGCGATAGCCCACAATTACATTAAAAGAGTTTGTAGATGAGCTGTATTTAATGTCTAATGAAATACAATGAACAGCACCACCTGAACTATGGATCATGAAGAAGCATGTAAATTAATTAACCATTCTATATGGAGACATGCATGCACAATAGGCTAGACGCAAACACATTGTATCTGAAAGAAATACATACAGCCTAAAATATGGAAATACAGTTGTAAAATAGGCGTATTAGTATTCTATAGAAATAACGTTAGGCTATTCAACACTGGCTTGTCGGATGCGTAACTCCAAGCTTCCATGTCTGGGCTACGAGCTGCCGAACTTCATAAGCACAGCATAATACCTTCGCGTTTTAATTTTTTTTTTCCGGTAGTGTAGTCTAACGTTGTCTGCGGGAAATCTTTTGGTACCGGACCATGTAGCTAGGTTTAGTTTAGTTTTCTGTAGTGCAATGGATGTAAGGCATGTTGATTCGCTTTGTAGTAGCCTAGCTTGTACCTGCTTCCTGACTAGCAGCTGACTGACCTTTCTCTGGCAAAACTAACGTTGGCTAACAAGCTTAATTGGACAATGCATATTTCCCAGGAATCTTAGCCAGCAAGAAAACAATAGATACTACTAAGAAAGTAGCCTACCAGAAATTATTCTTCTGATTATAATTGTAATTTAAAGTGTTTGCAGTAAGATACAGTACATTGTCTGCAGAGTACCGTAGACTAGAGCAATGTTCGGAGGCTATAGTAATTTTTTTAAAGTGACTAACCATGAATCATATATGTTTAGAGAATTGGAGGTTTATAAATGCGATGTCTTAAGGGATTGCAGCTTATAGTAGGCTATCGTCAATTCTTAATGTATTATCGTAAATTCTTAATTTTCCTAGTAGTTAATTTTATGGTGACATTGTGTTCTGTATGATAAGGATAAACTGAACAGAGCTGAAGTGAAGAAATTGATGAAGACATAATAAAGAAATGTTGGCTGAGGCGAGCGTTGAAGGTTCGGTTTCCACAGTGAGTCAGACATGACCACAGCGGAAGAGGACAGCAGGCTCCACACAGACTATTTTTTTTGTCGGCATTTGTGTGAGATTAAAACATGTAGCCAATGGCACAGTTATTTATAGAATTTATTTTTTACATTAATGCAAGAACACGATGTTAACCAGATGATATTCTGCGTTGAAACTTTTTTCTTTGCTTGACAAATGGCCATGGGATGCCTGTTCCCATAACGTTAGCTAGCCCATTGCATTACTGTCGTGGTGTCCAGTGACTGAATTGTTTAACTAACAGGCTACAAGTGAACAGTTAATATTGTAAACGTGTCTTTGCCTTTGCAATAAAAAAACATTCTTGCATGAGAAAACCAGAACATGTGCACACTTTGAGTCCAAAATGAAATTACACTTTAATATCAACTAAGCGAGGTAGGAACCCACGTCTCTCGCAATACTAATGGCTTGACGCTAACCATCTTAGCCAGAAAGAAAACAATAGATACTACTAAGAAAGTAGTTTACCAGAGAGTATTATTCTTATTATTATTATTATTATAATTAAAAGTGTTTGCAGTAAGCTACATTGTCTGCAGAGTAGCGTAGACTAGAGCAATGTTCGGAGGCTATAGTAATTTTTTAAAAGTGACTAACCATGAATCAGATATGTTTGGGGAATTGGAGGTTTATAAATCTGATGTCTTAAGGGATTGCAGCTTTTAGTAGGTTATCATCGATTCTTAATGTATTATCATAAATTCTTAATTTTCCTAGTAGTTCATTTTATGGTGACATTGTGTTATGTGTGAAAAGGATAAAGTGAACAGAGCTGAAGTGAAGAAATTAATGAATAAAGAAATGTTGGCCGAGGCAAGGGTACGTTGAGGTTCGGACTTCAGTCAGTCATGACCGCAAGAGCAGAGCGTAACACCCTCCCCAAACCAGACAAGAGCGAGGATTTGGGGAGGGTGTGATATAGTACAAGTGAAATACAAGTGAAACATTGAACAGTTAATATTGGAAACCTCTTTTGCCTTTGCAATAAGAAATACGTTAATGTGTTAATGTGAAAATAATAACAGTGTAATAAATGAAAAGTACTTAACAGTTGCACATTGTTTTTGTGGGAAATAAGCATGTGCCCTGCTGGGCTCGAACCCACAATCCTCTGTGTGAGAGACTGCAACCCTGACCATTAGGCCGTAGTAGCGTCTTGGAAAGAGTGAAGCCATTAGCTATATTGACATTAAAACACATTAGTATGAAGCGTTTTTATTGGCCGATAAGCTTGATGAGCAGGTATATGGACCATACCCTCAAAGAGTAATTCTCCCCATTGGATAAAATCACGACAGAGGCAGGCAGTTTGGCAGGAAAAATAGGAAGAAGAAGAAGGAGAAAAACAGCAAAATAAGTTTGGGGCTTTATTGTGTGGATGTGTGAAGTTGTATCTGAATGCTGTGTGGTTACATGAAGTCAGAACATACAGAAGTTAATGTTTTTAAGGGCTGCTCTATGGTAATTGTGGTTACTTCTGTAGGAAACCCTGAAAAGTACCAAACTCTCGGTGCTGTATAGGTATGGGGCATGCCCCGCCAAGCCGTAACTTGGCAAATGGCATACCTGCCATCCCAATATACAATATATTCTTCAAGATTTATTCAATGCCTCAATCTTATGTTTTACTGTACAGTGTTTTTTGACACAATATGTGCGTTTCCAACAACAACCATTGCTTTTAGAAAAAAACGTTTCTGTCATTCTGATATTCCAGAATGGTATTTATCCGGAAGAGATGAGAGGAAGAAGCCAGCCAGTCTTGTTATTGTAGTTATTGGAGAGGGACTGCTTATGCCCAAGGGAAGTCAAAACATTTGGCACCATCAACCGCTCAGGAAAAGAAATCTCAAAACATTTTTCTGATGCTATAGCTAAAAGAAAGTATAATTTTTTTAATTAATTGAATGCCATGACATTTGCACATGTAATAAGAACGTTTCTCTTGCTTAAGGAAGGTTAGATTTACTATTGTGCCAGAGGCTGAATTCCAAGTAAATATTTCTGTTTTGCCGCAACTCTAGTTATTACCATATGAATGCCAAGAAAAACTGACTGACCCCTACAATGCCCATTCAGTTAAAATGAGATCCACTCATGTTTTTCACGCGTATTAAGCATACTGGTGTTTCTGTCCTAAAGAATAGTCAATATAGGCAAAGGTCAGTGCACCTATTTTAAGGCTTTTTCTTAGAGGTTAAAAATGAGTAGAATCAATAAGTAGAATCATGCTTCAGCTCACAATCACTTCAATATGAAGTTAAAAGTCCCAGAATGGCAAACTGCACAAATATATAGCTGTCAGATCTTCCACAGTGGGCTGTAAAGGTCTTTACTTCTCTTTAATGTTTTTTTTCTTTGTGGTGTGCTGTGACACAAAATTGTTTTTAGTTCCAGGTGGAATTGTGGATAAGTTTCATACCAGCTCTAGTCCTGCTGACCTGCTAGCTTTCAGTCAGATCCAGATGCATGACTCGCGGTCATTATGAATAAGCCTTTATTCACCCTTAACACAATATTATTTGTCCTTAACTCCGTGCAGTGAATAAGCAAGTTGTATCCTTTACGTTTTTTTACATTACAGATGAAGGGTCCCTGAAATAAAGGGGAAAAAGTGGGTAAAATAACATGATCTTCATTAACAGGGAAAGCTAATTGTATGCCTGTAAGCTTCACAAGTTGTCTCAAGCATCCTCTCAACTTTTAGCCAACCTGTTTCAGTTCCCTCGGCATTCCAAAACTTGCATCCGGCAATTCAAGTTGTTGAAGAAGCACGTCAGCTGATCTTAGCATTAATGTTGCCTCAAATTATTCAAATTCTATAACATGCTTTGACGTCTCATGATGGTACACAGTGTCATCAATCCAGTATTGTGAGTAGATAAGTTGATTGATGCTTTGAGGACTTGAATGGAACATAGCTTATGACGAGAGCCTGAGAGAGGATTCTGTTACTTCCCCATAGCATAACAATGAAAGAATTCCCATTGCACATTTTCAAGATGTTTACAGAACTGTTTTGTTGACACCTGTGCTCAGATGTACAAACCCCAATTCCAAAAAAGTTGGGACAGTATGTAAAATGCACATAAAAGCAGAAAGCAGTGATTTGTAAATTCTCTTTTACATATATTTAATTGAAAACAGTACAAATAAAAGATATTTAATGTTTTATCTTATCAACTTTTTAGAGTTTTTGTAAATATACGCTAATTCCGAATTTGATGCCTGCAACACGTTCCATAAAAGTTGGGACAGGGCAAAAAAAAGACTGGGAAGTTCAAAAAACACCTGTTTGGAACATTCCACAGGCAAACAGGCGATGCTATTATGACTGGGGATAAAAGGATATCAAAAGACTCTTGAGATCTTATTGTCAGGTACTCTTACAAGCGATACTATAACCTCTCTGCATTTGAATGGATCTCTATGGGAATTGGGGGGTGGGACTAGATTAAGCTGTAAATTACACAGGAATAGTATGGAACCCATGGTTGGCTAAATGGCTGTAAGTCATCGGGGGTCTGAGGTATCAAACAAGCCTCAAACCATCACTGCTGCCAGATCTGCAGTAGATATGGATGGATCACTTTAAGGGTTGTTTCTCCTGACTCATTTTCCTATTGAACTCTATTGAAAAATAAGTCAGGAGAAACAACCCTTCAAGTGATCCATCCATATCTACTGCATATCTGCAGCAGTGTGATGGTTTGACGCTCGTTTGATACTGCAGACCATTGATGACTTACAGCCATTTAGCCAACCTTTTTTTAGTAGTGTTGTGACTGTTACAGTGGCATCCACATGACAGGACAGAATCTTTTAAGTCTTTTTAAATTATTTGTAATTATCATTTCTAGTTTTTTGTTCTTGTTTTCAAGAGAAAATATGGTAAATATTATGCCTTCCTTTTCAAACCTTGATGGACCTCCAAATTGTAATATTTAATTAATACAAGAAACATACCCATCTGGGAAAATAGTTTAGATCAAACCGCCTGTTTTGAAAAAATTACTTGGAATCTAATTAACACCTATTATGGGTTGCACCAGCAGACTAATTATATTGTGATTTAGCTCTGACCACAAAGAATATTATTATAGCACTTTTGTTAGTTTCCATTAATAGCTCTGCTTTTTTTTGCTTTTTTAAAAATAGGTCCCAACATGCTTTTAAATGAATATTTTTATATATTGCATTGCCTTGTTAAACAGGGTTATGTACAAGCTACTTTGTTTTTTCTTTTTGCAGAATGTATTAAATCAGCTATATATCACAGGCTACAGTGACATTGTCACAGGCTACAGTGACACTTTATCAAATTGTTGTATGCCTTTTTTATAGCCTGTGTTTAAAAATTTTTATTTTTTTTTTTTAAATTAAAAAAAAAAAAGTTAAAAATAATAATAATAATTTAATTTGACTTCTCCAATCCCGCCGGAATTTGGAATGTCCCATTCCTATGTACAAACCCCAATCCCAAAAAAGTTGGGACAGTGTATAAAACGTAAATAAAAACAGAAAGCAATGATTTGCAAATCATTTTTGACCTGTATTCAATTGAAAACAGTACAAAGACAAGATATTTAATGTTTTAACTAATCAACTTTATTGTTTTTTGTAAATATACGTTCATTCTAAATTTGATGCCTGTAACACGTCCCAAAAAAGTTGGGACAGGGGCATGTTTACCACTGTGTTACATCACCTTTCCTTTTAACAACACTCAGCAATCTTTTGGGAACTGAAGGCACTAATTGTTGTAGAAGTGGAATTTTTTCCCATTCTTGCTTGATATAAGACTTCAGCTGCTCAACAGTCCGGGTCTCCATTGTCGTATTTTGCGCTTCATAACACGTTTTCAATGGGAGACAAGTCTGGACTGCAGGCAGGCCGGTCTAGCACCTGCACTCTCTGACTACGAAGCCACGCTGTTGTAACACATGCAGAATGTGGCTTGGCATTGTCTTGCTGAAAAAAAAGACGTTGTCTAGATGGCAGCATATGTTGCTCCAAAATGCATATGTACCATTCAGCGTTAATGGTGCCTTCACAGATGTGCAAATTACCCATGCCTAAAACACCCCCATACCATGACAGACGCTGGCTTTTGAGTTGGTAAAAATCGGGATGGTCCTTTTCCTCTGCCCGGAGAACACGACGTCCATTATTTCCAAAAACAATTTGAAAGGTGGACTCGTCAAACCATAGCACATGTTTCCATTTTGCATCAGTCCATCTCAGATGAGCTTGAGCCCAGCGACATTTCTGGATGTTGTTGATATATGGCTTACACTTTTTGCGTAGTAGAGTCTTAACTTGCATTTGTAGATGCAGTGACAAACTGTGTTTACTGACAACGGTTTTCTAAAGTATTCACAAGCCCATGTGGTTATATTCATTACAGAAGCATGTCATGGTTTTCGGCCTTGCCCTTTACGCATGCAGATTTCTCCAGATTCTCTGAATCTTTTAATAATATTATGGACTGTAGATGGTGAAATCCCTAAATTCCTTGCAATCGAGAAACGTTGTTCTTAAACTGTTGGACTATTCACTCACGCAGTTTTTCGCAAAGCAGCGAACCTCAACCCATCCTTGCTCGTAAACGCCCGAGCCTTCGTGGATGCTCCTTTTATACCCAGTCATGATAGCATCACCTGTTACCTATTCACCTGTTTACCTGTGGAAAGTTCCAAACAGGTGTTTTTTTAACTTCCCAGTCTTTGTTTTGGCCCTGTCCCAACTTTTTTGGAATGTGTTGCAGGCATCAAATTCAGAATTGGCGTATACAAAAATCAAATAAAGTTGATAAGGTAAAACATTAAAAATATATATTTTTTGTACTGTTTTCAATTAAATATATGTAAAAGAGAATTTACAAATCAATGCTTTCTGCTTTTATTTGCATTTTACATACTGTCATACTTTGTTTTTTGGCATTGGGGTTTGTACTTGTGTGCTCATATATGCCCCCTAATGCCGGCTTGGTAGAGTGAAGACAATAGACACGCATGCGCAGAGCAGGGTCAGAGGAGACCCAATCATACGTGTGCACAGAGAGCAAGCTTCGGGTGCCCAGATGGCCCACAGGGTTTTCTTGAGCAATGAACACTGCTATCCCTGCCAACTGAATCCCTCTCTCTGAAGGAGGATTTTATCTCTTATTTCGTCCCCTATGAGGCCTCCTTATAACTTCAATACCCATATATTTTAATGCACTTTAACTATGTTTGTGGCTGTTAAGCTGGTTGTCCACGTGGCCAAATATGATTTATGTCATGGGAAAAGGTTCACTAAAAGTTTTAACCCTTTAACCTTCCCCTGACAAATGGGAAGCCTGAGATCAGTGAGGTCAGTGCAGCCTATTAGAACGCCCGTTCTGTGCAAGTGACTTATCCATTCATGAATTCAGTCATGCTTAATGCACATATTTTGATCCTTGAATATAATGACAAGTTTTACTGCAAGATGACCTGGCAGTCATTAGTTATGGGCTACTGCTTGATTAGCATAGTTGAGGGTAAAACAAAACCACACAGGTTTTGAAATCGCAGAATTGTGCAGTGTTTGTGTGTAATGTATTAATGTCTATGGACTCTACGGCGATTTCCAAGCCATGTGGTCTTAACCATTGATGCTGCCTGTAGGTTTATAAAGCATTACTATAACTAGCACGCAAAGCCAACTGTGTCTATCGATGTACCTACAGTATCAGTATCAAAAATCACTCCAAATGGCAGGGCAAAAAAAAATTGCTGTCATTGAAATGGAATTTAAAAATATTTTCCAACCCACGTTTAGAAAACTATCAAATACCCCTCTACAAATAGTGGTGAAAATAACCAATTTTCAAACTGAAAGATTTTTTTTTCAGATTAAAGTAAAACGTCTCTGAATTTCCCTGTAAATTAGCTATGAAAATGCGTAACTAGTTCACCTCATTTTGACACAGAACACAGAATTACAAAAAAAGATTATGGAAGGCACTTTGGATTATCCAAGTGAACACCTTTTCTATACTATTAACTAGGTAGAATGTATTGACATGACATTACCTTAATATGAATAACAGTGGCAACGAACAGCTAGGCTTTTGAGTTAATCTTTGATGCTTATAGTATTTTCACGTTTCAAGTTGAAATCATCCAATATGTGTTCCCAAATTTAAAGAACACATACCTAAATAACAAGTACCTAAATGTGTAATTGTGGGGACATTTCCTGAGCTTATGTCACTAAGTATTTTGCAGAGCTGAAAGTACGAATGTACATTCATAGTTGTCAGTCCTAAACTACCCAGTGAGCCAAAATGTGTGGGGTGAGTAAGTCACAGGCAGGGAGAAGGAAAAGCTGAAAAGGTCGCCAACATTTGTTTTTCAAAGGCCATGCCAGACTACATCATGACAGGGCTTTATAGTGCCAGGCCCTGCCTTGCTTTCCCATTGTGATGCCACTAGAAGACCAGAAGTTACACCAAATCCTGAATAGATCTCACCCTACCAAGGTGAACATGAATATTTGATGGAAACTATCTATGTAGCTAATTTGAAGCTACCTAGCTCATTTACAGGATAGTAGCAGTAGCTAGATGTGAGCTAGCTTGCTGCATCTTCTCTCATTAGAAAGTTTGAAGTGTATATGCTACTATCAGTGTAGCTTTCAATTGTAGCTATAGCTGTGAGTCATCCACCAAAATATAGCATTTTTAGACAACATTATACATACAGGGCTCTCACGATATAAAATTTTCACAATACGATTATCATGGCAAAAAATATTGCGATAACGATATGACAATATCTATAGCAATCATTATAAAAATATTGCTATTACTCAAAATGTAATGTTTGTGTGTTATAATTTTTTTTTTAAACAGTTTCCAAATATGAGCATGCAAAAATCAGCCACATTAAAAAAAAACTTCCTATCTGAACCTGAAAACGCTGAACACACATGGTTATGGCAATTTTAAATTTTTTTAACTAGTAAGGATCCATGCAAATGAGGTGTTGCATTTTGGAACTAGTTAAAAGATGAATTCACAGTAATGAAAGAACTTTGTACATTTTGCTACTCAAAAGTACAGGCAGGGAAGTCAACATAAAACCAATTTGACGTTTGCTCAGAGAAACCGAACACAAGGCCTTTTACAGTGCGTGCGCTTGACGTTAGCGCAACGTTGAAACGCCTCACTGGGTCTCTAAACGTGACAATCTGGAAATGGCACCAAAGTCTTTGGTGTCTGAGCTTGTGGGGTCCAGGGCTATCATGTCCACATAAGCAAGGTTTTGTCCAGATGGCACAGCTTTAATCAAAGAACCAATCAAATCGCAAGACAATGAAGGGATCCAACAATGTCAAAATCAACTAAAGCAACAACAGGAGCCTTTCTCGATTTAATTAGTTTTTTTTTTGAAGACAAAGATTTCAAAATGTGATTTTGATGGCCCGTCCATCCAATCTTTACTGCTTAATTGTTGTTTTCCTGCTTTAAATCTTTTTTTTCTCCCATAATATTTCCATTGACCAGTTCAGTTGTCCTTTATAGTCTGTGTGAGAGTGCCTGGCCAGGCCTCATTGACATAGCAAGCAGACAGGGCGGGCGGGCAGGTAGCGTTTCCCTGCACAGAAACAGAATGGCGTTCCTGTTAGCTTTTCAGCAGCGATGCACTACTTCCTTCAGGCCTTTGTTTATCCTTTTGGACCACAGCTGTCAGAATAGGTGGTAGCCAGGCAAAAAGAAAGAAAGCCCAACACACGCACCGCTGCCCCCAAACAGCTAAATAGACGCATTAGACACAGCGCATTAGAAGCCGCTGGTGCTGTAGGTGTTGGGGTGTGTGTCTCCCGGTGGCCTTTCGCGCTTATCGTCACACTGTCTACCTTCCGACCCATCTGGCAGGTCCAGGGGCATTGCAGTGTGAAAACGGATCCAGCGAGCTCTGCATTTTCACTTAGACATGGCCACCTTTGCTGCTGATGCTTTGTTTATATGTAGGCAAATCTCATTCAATGTTCTGGCTTGAGCGTTTTATCGTTGGGTATTTACTGTGACTTTTTTTGTTGTTGTTGTTGCTTTTTTGGATGTGATGTTAGGTTGCTAAAGACTTTGTCTCATATTCTGTGCCACTGTTGACTCAGCCCCCACCCCCCACGCCAGATACAGCATCAGTCTCCAAAAAATACCCATAAGGCCAATCAGGCCATATGTACAGCGTTTCAGATTTTTATTATGCACCAGTAGTACCTCGCCACAGCAGGGCATATCCAAACACGAAAATTAATTCACAGCTAAATGCTGCTATATCCAGTACAGAGGGAGAATGGAGAAAAATCTAACTGTTTATGTTTGATGGCAGACAGGGGGGGTGGGGGGGATGGAGACCTGGGGCTTGTAAGGTTTTCGTTTCATAGTCGGAACAGCAAATGTAATTTTGAATTTACAATAGAACAGCTGAGAATATAGAAGAACACTTGGTTTCATTGGTCATTAATCCATAAAAGATCGATTTAACCCCAGTTATTTGTGTAAGAACATTGTCTGAGAAAGTGAGCAGTGTTTCCGTTTTTATTGGACTGTAAGTTTTCGCTAGACTAAGATAGCATTTGAATAACATTTCAATATAACAGTTTAATTCCTGCCTATTGCCTTCTGATGAATCACTTGGGATCAAAGTAAGTGTTATAAATGTGATGGTTTCACATTAGTTAACGGCTGTACATGTCCTGCTTTTGAAGTGCATAGCGTAATCTCTATATTGAAGGACTATCAATGACATTACAGCCACATCATACTTTGGGCGAGCCCTTTATTCATATGCGATGGCCTAAATGCTGCTTCTAAATGGCTCCATTTAGCAAAAATATAAAATGGCATAATTTTTTGGAGTTTCGTTGCTTTGGGAATGGCGTTATCTATTGAGTTGACAATTGGCAATTAATAACTTATTCAGCACTAGCTATTTGCATCCTGTATCAGTATTGAACAAGCTAATCTACCTATGGTATGCTAGTTCACTTAAGTTAGCTAGCTGGCAAGCCTTATTTTACTGGCTTGCTAGCAATATGTCCAGAATTGTTACTGACAGGTGATAACGTAATATCTAATAAATAATATGAAGTTAACTTAATATCACTAACATTCAGTAATGATTATATTGAAGTGAAGATTATTCCATAAATTATAAAAGCAGTAAACAAGTAAGCTAGCCTACTCTCAGAGAGTAAAACACCGGTTTACCTCAGAATATTTCTTCAGTCGTCACTTGATGAAATGTGTGCTGAAAAATGTATTCTCTTTTAAAATTTGGACTTTTTTTTTTTTTTTGGGCTTTTTTGTTTAATGGTTTCTGATATGAACTGAATGTGTCTCAGCCCGTTTTGTCTCTGCAATGAAAATGAAATTGTCCCCTGGTAGGCCTACTTCAGAATGCACATATTTGGCTTTTAAAATGTGATAACTGTGAATGTATGATACAGTAATATGTAGAGCAGTGACTATGTCAGACCTACCTTATCACCGCATAGTTGATAGCAAGGCACAGAAGCCTGAATATACAAGTAGTGTTTTTTTTCAAGATGTTGAGTTAAATTAATCAATGTTAACCCTTAGTCTTCCACGATTCAGGGGACCCGCATTTTCTTTTTATTGTTAGAAACAGCGGTGAATTGACTGGTACATGTTTCCTACTCCTCCCTTGTAATTAGACGACTTTCAATGTGCTCAGTGTCTTAAAGAAAAAAATCTCAAGTAATCACACAAACTGTCACTTATGTAATTTCCCTCACGGCACAATTGAGAGAGTCATCATTCTGAGATGTTTCCTGTGAAAAGCTCGGGGTTAAAGGGAAGGAGGTGATCTTTTTCATGGTAATCAAACATAAAAATAAAAGGATAAAAGAATCAGTACTAGGCTCTGAATTGGATCTGAAAAGGCTTTAAACACCACTGCTTTCCTCATGGACAATTAGACGCTTTATAGCTTTATTCTGACATTGTTCTCATCAAAAGAAAGAACAGTTTTCAAAACAATAGAATGTGTAGAAGAATGTGACGCTTACGTTTTTTGTGTGTGTGTGTAGCAGTAATTTATATCCAGACGAGTTTATAATGCTTGAGACGATTACAGTGACTGAATGGTGATTGATTTTTATGCTTGAATCTTGATTCAGAAATAGTGTCTGTCTAGGGAAAAGAGGAGTATTTATCTTCTTTAATGCAGCCAGCTATCTAAAAGAAAGCGAAGCAGTTTGAGCACATTCATAGTCCCTATCTGTCTGTTTAACATCCAGTTATGTAGGCCCGTCCCTCTGTCGAAACATTATCCGTCAAACTGCAGCCTCACACGCCCGTGTAGCAGGCCTCCGCTACTTTTCATTCTGCTGTTCGCCAGCTCAACGTGTAGCAGGCCTCCGCTACTTTTCATTCTGCTGTTCGCCAGCTCAACGTGTAGCAGGCCTCCGCTACTTTTCATTCTGCTGTTCGCCAGCTCAACGTGTAGCAGGCCTCTTTTCGCTACTTTTCATTACCAGAGGACTACGTCTGTTTACTGATCTTAGGGCAAAAGCAGGCATACAGTGTCTGCAAACTGTGACCAGTGTTTGTGCCAGATTTGAGAGAAATTAGAAAATGCGGTTGAGAGTTATACAAGAGCGAAAAACAGGAAGCTAGGGGGAAAGGGGGGAAAAGGGAGAAAAACAATTGGTTTCCAGCCAATCCGTGTTGAAGGCCAAAAAAAAAATTGGCACTTATTTTTTAAACAGTCTTTCCAGGAATACATTGTCCTTCCCAGTGTCTGTGATATCATTTCTAGGAGTAGTTTTTAACCCATGATAAGTGTAAGTTTACTAAAGTGTGGTAAATTCTAGACTCTAGATCTATAGATCTATGTTTTCAAATTCAGATTCAGATTCAACCTTATTGTCATTGCACAGAGTACAAGTTCCAGGACAACGAAATGTAGAGTAGCATCTGACTAGAGTGCAAACAGTAGCGTAAGTGCGGCTTTTCAAAAGTAGCATAAAGTGCAAGTAACAGTGCAAGGTATGACAGATGGTAGTGCATGGAATATATATTTAAAAAAACAAGGAAAATTAACACGGAATATGCATATGGGATGTGCAAATGCCAAATGCAGATGTCATAAATGTAATAAATATGTGCAACGGTTTACACAAATGTTTTAGTTGCATAACCACATTCTTCTAGTTTAGGAATATTCCCTTTACAAGTAATAAATTGAAAGCATTCCCATGCTGCTCTCGGTTCACAATATAGAGCGGCAGCCACACTTTATTGTTGTTCTTTCTCCATAGAATGCTTCGGTGATGAGCTTTTGAAGTAGGAGTTTGCAGCCTCAGATTTTGAAAGATATCTCTGTGTAGCAACTGTTGTGTTTGATCTTAACATTCAGTTTGCATTGCATTCAGTTTGTGAAATACAAAATAAAAATGATTAGCTCGTTATATTACTTGAAAGCATGTTTGTATGCAGCACTGGCAACTGGTGTAATGTATGTTGACGTCGTCTGCATTGCCAGTAAATTTAATTAACGGCAAGCGGAAGGCTGTTTTGATCCTCGTTGCTCCTGACGTTTCTCTTCTGGAGACAGCTGACTCCCATCGTAGCCCGTACGGTAGCCCGACACTGCGAACGTAATTTGAAGACTGCCCACACTGGAGTTTGTTATTCCAATTAATGTTCAATTCAGAGTAATTTTGTGGTGCTTATTCAAAAGTTGTGAGGAAATATGACGCACTGTGTGCGTTTGTTTGGACATGAACAAGCATTTATGAATCTGCTTTGTAAACATAAGTGTGTTGTGGCTGCTTTCATGCGTGCCTTACATGTTCTTTATTTATTTTTAAAAGTAGATTTGATGGCATTGTATTACCACCTGTTCCTGTCTAAGGAGCACTGCAGGTGAAGTGTGCGCTACTACGATAGGCTCACAATCCCAAACGTCACCGCGCACGCAGTACTACAGGAGAGCTAACGCTAAAGAGAGGCCTTTCACACACTGATGGGCACAGACATATTTTGTGTGCGTTGAAGTATATTTACAGGAGATCCTTTCTGGCTTTTGAATGGCAGGTATATGGGGCATTTTATCGCATTTGTTCACAAGTATAAGCATAACTATCTATTTGCACAGTGGTCTCATATTGCAAGTGCCAAAAGGAAATGGTTCCAACTTCAAGTAAGATGAACATTTTATCTTTCCTTTAGATCATGAACCCTCAAATGCTCTATACCTGCCAGTGTAAAGCCGGCAGGCCACCAAAAACATTTGTGAATATTTAAAATATCCTTCATCGCACCCAAATAACGTACAATGTAAATATGTCAGTAATAATTTCAATGATGTCAACAAAAACCTCGTGAAGTGGACTGTCCCTTAGACGGGGACTGTGGATAGGTGCTTGTTGTGGTGTCCAACCATCGAAGCCTGTGATAACTGGGCCTGAAGAAGACCTTTCTTCTAGCTCCTTCTGGCCCCCTTCTTGGCCTGTAGGAATAATTGCCCTTTGCCCCCCCACCCCCGGGCTAAAGAGATCGGGGCCACGCTGTCCGTGTTGGCCCTGCAGCAGGTGTTCTTACGGCCTTGCTTATTTGCTTTGACGCCTCCTTCTAGTTGTTTGCTTTCGTTCCTTTTATATAGGTACGTCCCGAAGGCATTTTCCAACCCAAGGCTGGGAATGATTAAAAAATGATGGGGCAAAGCACAGACTTGAGTGGTGACAGACTTGGAGCAGGAAGAGGAAGGCTCGCCTCCCTGCTCTAAACAACGGCTCTGTAACCAGGCACCGTAGGAGAACGGAGTAAATACCGCGGGTCATCATTTCCTGTCTGTTTGTTTGCTCTTAATTTATTGAAAATATGAAGAGGGAAGAGACGGTGTTTGTTCCGCCTCAAAAAGAGGGGTTATAGGGTTCTTTAAACCCCCACCCCTCACACACACACACACACACACACAGCTCCCCACAGATGCACGCCTACAGGTTTTAATGTCAAATTTATAAGATGCTGTGAAGCTGGGGAGGTCTCTCAGAGATTGGCATCCGCCTGCTAATTTACTCAATTCATTAGCCAGAGGCCAGAAAACAAATGTGTGCTCTCTCCTGTCCTCCCTGTCTGATATTCCTTATGGTTGCCATGTTGTTTCTCTCACAAGCCTCTTTCCCACATTTTAGTCAACATTCCTTTCAGGCCTGAATGAATTACAAAATATGTGAGAGAAAAGAATGTGAGCAAACCTATGGCCTGTCTTTATTTGTTTTATTTATTTATTCACAAAACCACAACTTAAAAGTACCCAGCTTTTTCCCTCCTGCAGAACGTTCTTGTTTAGGTCCAAAACTAAACAACGTTTTTAAAATCTCCAAACCCATCCCCCCACAACTATTATGCAACAACACATTGTCATAAATTTGTGAAACATTCCTGGAACGTGTTTGGATTTAGTACATGTTGAAGTAATTACTGTGCTATATTGTGTGTTTGACAACAGTGTGTAAAAGATACGGGGCCTGATTTACTAAAACCTTTTAGCACACTCAAAACTAATAACAAAACCAATGATTGGTGCGAAACAAATACCATGACCAATCATTGGTCATGTTCTTAGTTTTGCATGTGCTAAAAAGTTTTGCACGCGCTAAAGGTCGTAGTAAATCAAGCCAATAGTGTTATAGTAGTAGTGTTTCTTGTGTGATAATGCATGTGGAACGACTTAATTTCCTAATATATATTACAGAATAAAAGGCTTCTTCAAGCTTCACTCTGTCTTCATGGTGGGTTTCCCATTTTCATATCTTCATCAGTCACAAAAACCCGTGTGACGCAGAACGTCTCGATAGCTTGTTCAAAAGATAGCTTGTCGGCCTGCTGAAAGGGTTACTGGCAGCTTGCCCAGACGAGGGCAAAGCCTGTTGCACGAGTGACTTTTTTTTCACCTGAAGGAGCTTGGCTTTCACGTCCTTCCCGCTCCTCGTTTGAGTTGTGCAGGCCTCTCCGCCTTGGGTTTTGTCCCAGTGTTGTGGGGCAGGGCTTCAGGAAACTCCCTGTTGTGTCAGGAGCAATCAGACCTAAGCCATTGTTAATTAAAGGATCTGAGTCTAACGGGAGGGTTGGACACAACGGTCTCCGAAGCCCTGAGTGAGACTGAGGCCCGGGGTGGAAATGACTCGACTGCCAGCTTCATCCCATGACTTTCCCAAACATATGATGTAGCAGAGTTGGGATTTTTGTCTTCTCCTGTCTTTTAGCATTTAAAATAAACTAATGTTTTGATGCCTGAATATTACTCATTCTTTTTTAAAGAATGAATAATATTCTGGGAGACGCAACAGAAAGGGTGTTGACAAACACGAATGATGAATATGATGAATGCTATCCTGTGCATTTATGAAATATGCGCCTCAAAATGACTGCAACAACAAAAGGGTGGCTCTTTTTGCCAGCTGATCGGATCTCATTAGAGATCCTCTTGGCCTGCGGTTGAACCCGAATGGCAAAAGCAGTCTGAAGTTTTGTTCCAGTCTCCTGGTGTGTTGTTTGTTTTTCCTTCATGTGTCAGAGAGAGAAAGAATGTATAAGCTGTTCTGCTGTTCTGTGTGGGTTGTAGGGGGTTGTAGATTTATGTTGTGTGATTGACACAAAATCTGCTCGGTTTTGATGACGCAAGGTGAAATTCTTCTCAACCTTAACACGTTTATCTGCAAAACATCTGCAATAAGCCCGCACTGCCACTGGAGGGTGCAGCAAACTAACCAGGGAAACGGTGGCATTTTCAGTGGGGAAAGTGGACTTTAATTTAGAGAAATCCAAATCCGAAGCAGGACCGTTCAGTTTTTCCGCACGCAAGCGTGTCGCTTTTTTAAATCTGACCTCAGACTATTCGTTTAATTGGGTCCCCACAAAGTGCTCCCAACTTTCCCGTCTGTCACAACGTGCAGAGTTCCCCTCCCTTTCCATAGCGAGCAGATCGTTGGCCAAACTGGACCCGTCGGCCTCGCTGGTGGCTTGCGCTAGCGCAGGTTCTGTTAGCAGGCGGCCGCGGTCCTCGCTGACCCCGCCCTTCCCACGGAGAAGCGTGCTCATGCAAGGAATTCTGTACGTCTTTCCTCTTCAACACCACGCGTAGAAGCTGCCGGTATACGCAGCCCAAATACGGAATTTATGCATTTCTATTGTTATGGGATGGTAAAAGGATATCTTTGAAATTATTCTGATGTTATCCTCCTCAGACCTGGCAATAAATTTTTGTCCGCTGGAGGGGACATGAGTCTCTGGTCTTAATCTTATTCAAGAACCATATATTCTACTATTCTGAGACCTATACTACAAGGTACATTCAATAAAAACAAAAAAACTATATTTAAAAAAAATATTTTCACTGCAACAAGTCATCCAAGACACTTGTATTATGTAAAAAATATATAAAAATAACTTTATTTTCTGCCGGGTCTCAGGACATTATAGGTATCTGGTGTATTTTGGCGTGATAATTCTTCTGGGTGCCATCGTGTGCGTCTGACAAGGGCGTTGGCTGGAAAAGTCCATAAAACGGGTCATTTCATCAGTGTGCATTGAATATGAATGAAAGTGATCAAAGTGTCAAATATGTTGCTGTGTTTTGGACAAACTGAATGTCCTAAACAAAATGGAAATTCCTTGTCTGCTGGAGTGCGATTGTTAAAAAATAGTTTGGATGTGCCCAGCTGCCCATATGGTTGGGAAGAGATGCGCTTGAGCGGCCATGGAGCTCGGCCAGAGGAATTGAGTTTCCTCTGGACAGCACGCCCTCCCCTCCAACACTTTAATGTTGTGGAGGTTTGACACAGATCGGCCTGGAGACTGCAGGGAGTTTTAAACAGGTCGCTATGCAACTGAGCACCGAGTATTCCAAATGACTCATGGCCAACGAGTGAGAATGAAGGGACAAAGTGCCTGTAGTAAAGTTCACCTAACTGTGTGTGTCTGTCTGTCTGTGTCTGTTTGTGTCTGTTTGTGTCTGTGTGTGTGTGTGTGTGTGTGTGTGTGTGTGTGTGTGTGTGTGTGTGTGTGTGTGTGTGTGTGTGTGTGTGTGTGTGTGTGTGTGTGTGTGTGTGTGTGTGTGGATGTGTGTTTGTATTTGTCTGGGTGTGTGTGTGGGTACATGTGCATTTTTGTGTGTGCCTGCCTCAAATTGTGTCTGCGTGTATTTGTGCTTGCGTTTGTCTCGTCCGCCACGCGCATGTGAGCGTGCACGTGTGCGACTCCCTCGCCGCGTTTGTGTACGCGTGCTTGCGGGAGGGGAGGGCGTACGGATGAAGAATGTCCATCGAGGATAAATAGCCAGTTTGAAGAGCAGTTAGATGCGAGAGAGGTTTGATGAGCTCTTCGGGGCAAGGTCTGCTGCAAAATTCACACTGATCTCTGAGCACTGATTGGCCCCAAACTTAATCATTAATCATTAAAAGATGTCCTTTTAGTGCGCCATCTTCTACAGAACCCAAGGCAACAATGACTCATTCTCTTTCTCCTGAGAATCTAAAGCCACTATAGCATAACACAGCCACAAAGAGTGACTCAGGCGTAGAAAGGCTTGTATTTTGGAGAATCGTGTATTAATTCTGCTAAACTGGCAGGCAGTACTTTTGTGTAAATCTAATATGCTGCCGCAAAAAAATAAAAAATTATCAATCAAATGTGCACGTGTTCAAAATTCAATTTTGGCATTAAAATTTTGTGGTAAGAAATTTCTGCAGATGCATTACGCCTGGTTAAGAAATCGGATCACATCGTCACAGTGCACATCGTCTGTATTCCATTCCTCACCGACAATAATCCCCAGCCAAACATTTATAATTTTACCAACTTCCATTTAATAATGCGAGAACAAGGGTGGATATCTTGTCCAAGAGGTTTAGCCAAGCTCCCATCAATCAAATGTAGCACATTTGAGACTTAAAAAAAAAAAAAGGTTTTCGATGAGCACACTTGCCTGTCTGTGTTTCCCCCTTAAAGGATCTCTTACCGTTTTCAGTAGGTTAAAAGCTCTTTACCTCATTGTTTAACTTAATTGAATTCCTGTGTCAGTTTCTCCGTAAGGGTCAACAGTGGATGACCTTTTGTACATCTCCACTGCTGCCATTGTTTACGCCGCCGTTAGGACTTAAAAGGTGGCCGACACTTTGTCAAAAGCAGAACTGTTTGTGTCTCCTCCTCCGTTCAAGTTACTTGCATTGTTTTTTTTCTGCTGTATGCGTTCATCTGTGTACAGATTTAACATATGCACATGCACCGACTCACCCACCAATAACCACACGTTCAAACCTTATATTATAAAACTATATTATAATTATTATTAACTATTATTAATTATAATAGTTGAAAATAAATATTCTTTTAAAAGCATGTGGGTATGAACAAACCCGACTTGGTGACGAGCGGGAGTCTGAAGAGACGAGGTATGGGGACGCTATAGGGCCGGATTTTTAGCAACACAAAGCTTTTAAGCAGGATTTTCAAATCGCAGGACCCTGATTCAAAGACTCAGTGGGGGGAAAATGTGTGGGAAACACTGCGGAAAATGTAGTGAAAGAATGGGAACAGAGAAAAGAGTCCGGCACAGTCCAGTAAGCTTTTACCTATTTCAGAAAAGTCCCCACCCCATTATTCCGTGGAGGCAGATCTTCAGTTCGGTGCCTGGCGACCCGGGGTTACTCAGAACACAGGACCCGGGGTTACTCAGAACACAGGACCCGGGGTTACTCAGAACACAGGAGATATCTTGCGCTCCCGTCCCGCACACTCGAAGGTATTCTACTCGCAGCACCCTCGCTGTCATCTTATGACGAGTCTCACTACATTTGCATTAAATAAATAAAAATTGGATCACGTCAAGCCTGTGTGTGTGTGTGTGTGTGTGTGTGTGTGTGTGTCTGTCTCTCTGTGTGTCTCTGTCTGTGTGTGCTGCGCGAAGAGGCGGAATGTTCCAGATGCACTCTCCATCTGTCCGCCCGCCACTGCCTTTTTGCCTTGTTCTGTGCTGTTTACTGTTAAATAATAGCGATGTAACAGCGCTTTGGTTAATGGCTGACCCGCGCCTCCCCTCCCCGCTCTTACCTTTCCCCTCCCCCCACCCCCGCAGCCCTCCGAGAGAGGCCCTTCTTTATATTTTTTTTCTCTCTCGTCACTTTTTCTTCATATAGGCGAACCAAACGGCGCTTAATTAACAACGTCAGGAATAATCATTGCTGAATATGGCAGAGCACTTGGCTCCATATTGTGAGTCGGATGGAAAAGGGAGGGAGGGCGGTAACACAGGTGACCATTAGGCCAGGCTCCTGGGTGACCGAACCTCGGGTGACCGAAGTGTTTTCAGTGGGTTAATCCAATCTTGGAGTACCTAGGGCTTTTCATCGGAAGACTCAGCATTGTAATTTATTATATCCATCTATTTTTTTTCATATTATTTTTTATTCATATTACGCTTTCTTCAAAGTTTCTGGAAATGAGTCTCTAGGGAGTTTACATTTAGCTGCATTTCTTCAGTCAGTGGTCCATTTCAGGCTCATTTATAGATTCCCCAGGGTGGATTATTTTGGATGTGATGCATGCCATGCAATTAAAATCTTTTGAGGAACTTTTCTTTCCTTCTCTATCACAAAATGTGTATACCAGTTTTTTTTAAGACGTATCTTATTCAGCAGGAGAATCGAAACAGCTCTGTGCTCCTGCGTAGCTACCTTGCTATTATATTTTATTTATTTTTTGCAAGTAATGTTAACGGGCTGTCTACTCTTTTGTCATAGCTAAGCTGTGTTTTATAGCTAGCTTCCTCAAGCTACATAGCTAGCTAGCTAAGTTTTAATGTAGCCAGCGATTACTATGAAAATACAATTCTGATTTCACTAGCAATATACAGCCACTTGAGTTGCTTTAGTGTTAATGTTTAACTAAGAACCACTTGCCTAATACATTCTGATATGCAAGCTGACGTATCACCAGATCCACCCAATGTGATGCATACATTTATTTGGTAGATATAGCATCATGGCTGCTGGAAATTTCAATAGCTTTTCCTGGAAATTGGAATATGCTGGTCCCGTTTATGTACAAACCCTTGCTCAAAGGCATGGCGACTGCCATACCAAGTGATTTAAAAAAAATAAATGGCTCTTCTACAGTGATATCATCAACTAATAGCCCAAGTCCATTTTCCAGAAGTTTAAGGATCTGTTGGATTGCTAATGTTATGAGTCTGTTACCTCAAAGCAAAGTGCTCAATAGCCAAACTGTAGCCAAATTTCTTCCGGTAGCCTATCCACTACTGTGCTAAAGAGTTGTAAAGCTTGTTTCTGTTCATTTGTAAACAATATTGAAGTATTTTTATAAATTGTATGTGCCCCTCACACTTACCAATACCAAATAACATGTATATAATTTCATTTTATTATTATAAAAATAATTATATTAAGATACTTTTGCTTAATATTCAGTGTCTGGTTTTCCAGGGGGCTGGTCTGCAGTTTGGCCTGGATTGCATGGACAGGATAGGGCCACGAGAACTGAATGACCTTTGTGATGATTTAGAGCACCATACTTAATGAAGCAATATAAGCCTCCTGTTTACTGGTTTACAACTGGTTTTATGAAGGGGATTTGATTAGGGCCTTCCATAATGGTTCCTGTCAGTTTAACTGACAGCATTACCAAGAGAAAGGGACTAAAGACATGCAGAGTGGAGTGGAGTGGAGCGGACCAGGTCTTTACAGGAATTGCTTGTCTTTGATGACGTCCTAGCTGCGGGCTATCGTTTTACATTTTACGCAGGCTACCTTTTTGTCGGGTCGTCGTTATTGATGCTGGACTCCCATTTTAATTCCTGCCTCTCCGCAAATCAGTTACACACCGCGTTTATGTGTTTGCCGGCCGTGGACGAGACTGAAGAATGACCCCTTGGTTTGAGCCAAGGCCATCTCTCGGGTTTCTGACGGGCCGTGAGCTGTCAGGCCGCTGCGCCAGTCGGGCTACTGTATCCGTCACTGTCGAGATGGTCGGTTGACTCCCGTGGAAACAAAGAGGTGATCAGTTGTAAATGTCGGCTCATCAGTAAGCCGCTGTGCTAATCCTTCAAAACCCTGAGGGTTTACAGTATGGTGATGTGTTGTGTTTACATAGGCTTAACACTGACACTTTAGAATGCGTATTTGTAGTATGTATTTGTTTATTTATATATGCATGATATATTGTTCTATGTATGTATGTGCTTGTATGGATACAGTTATTTGAGTGTGTGATATCGCTATAGATGTGATCTAATAAATACATGTCAAGAAATTCCCACTGCCTCACCTCCTGTGACCCAGTACCTTCATTTAAATTCTTTGTCTTTGTATGTGACATGATTTTACTGGAAATTAAGTGAAATTCCCAGTCATTAGAATGTCTAGTGTACATTTTTGTTTACATTATGAAAGCTGGCTTTAGCTGAAGCCAAGTAAGGGAGACTAAGGAAATTATTCACAGACCCTGGAGTTAACAGAACGATAGTGAGTTAAGTCTCTCTCTCTCTCTCTCTCTCTCTCTCTCTCTCTCTCTCTCTCTCTTTATCTGTTTATCTGTCCATTCTCCACTCATGTTACAATATTTTACAAAAACCTAACAGTACAAGTGAAAGATGACGAACACACGACAGACACTATCTATTAGAAATATGTGCATTTTTACGTAGATGTGCCTCCTTGGATTAAAAAAATATATATAAAAAACGTATCGGAATACAAAAAATACTTTAAATATAAGCAAACAGGTTCAAACGAATAGCAAAAAAGGCACGTCACAAGTGTGGAGGTGCCTCGGTATGCCCCGTCAGGGAGCGTCGAGGGCCCCTCAATGGGTGGGGGGTACCCGATTTATTCCCACTTTACAGCCAACGAGAGGGCGATAGGTCCCAAGTGGATTCTTTTGGAGCAGGAATGGGAAAGGATGGGGTGTGGGGGTGTGGGGGTGGGGGGGGGTTCCTGTGTAGATTTTTCAATTCTCCCGCACGTGACTTTGGGCGCGAGCGCCATTGTCCCCGGCCCGGCCCTCTCCTCCGCACCTCTCCGCCGCGACGAGCCGCCTCATTCCCTCACCATCGGCACTTTTGTTGCCTTTGTTTTCTGCAGCACCTCAGAAGGTCCACCTCACCTCCCCCCCTGTTCCCAGTCATGCATAAGGGAACAGTTGCACCCCTGTTACGGGGATGTTCCATTGGATTTCAACAGTGGGGTGTCTTTTTTTTTGTCTCTTCAGACCACTACAATGGGGCCCCGAAGGCCTGAATGTCTATTGGCGAGTGCACTCTTTTAATGTTGCCTGTTATTTTGCTTTCAAGGAGTCAATTAAAATGCTAAGTTAAAAGCTAACCCCAACCCCCCCGTTTGTTGTCTGTTAAATAAATAAATAAATAAATAAATAAATAAATAAATAACTTTTTGCCCAAAATGACTTCATGAAGTACATTTTTTTCTCCCTTTCTGGTTTAAAGAGATTATCCATGGGTGAAAAACATATGTACAAGCCACAAATGTTGAGCTCCACAGAGCACCTGACAATTAAATAGATTAAAACATGTTCATTTGTGTGAATCTTTATTAGCACACAGCTGTGACACCTTACAGAACTTGTTGGTAAGGGCCCGTTACAGTTTAACTTCGTAACAAATTAGCCTCACGGTTTCTGCTTCCGTGACTTCTTCCGGCGTCTCGGATGAAGATGTCTCCCACTTTCGGGAGAGCGACAGGGCTGTGGGTCTTGCTGGGTGAGTGGGGGAGCGGGGGCGTTTGGCGGCTGACAAGGAGTGTAATGTCTGACAGCTGAAACGGGCCGCGGTCTCTAGGCATAAGCGGTTAGGCGGTAAAGCTGGGCTTTTTTCTTCGCTTCGCTTGTAAGGGCATTGTCAGCGGAGATTGTCGGGAGAGGGAGAGAGAGCGCGAGAGTTTGTAGAGGATTACAGGTAGCCAGATGCATTGGCGACTGAAGATAACCGGTCAGGCTTCATCCTCATTGTGCAGATTAAGGCGTAAAATCCACCTTAATGAGGCCGGTTGGAGTAGGGGAGAAACAAGCGGCCCTTGTGCGGCCCTCGAGATGTCGCCGGCGGGGTCAACCGCCACCGGCTGATCCTATTTGGAAGGGATGGGATCATTGGTCCGGGGCCTGCGCCGAGTTGCAAACCCTGCTCTCATTAGCCCCCTCGGCTTTTCCTTTGTGTCCCCCCCACCCCCCCCACCCCGTCATTTTGGCTCTTCCCCCCTTCAGTTGTTGCGTCTTCAGACCTCGGGGCTCAAAATGAACTGCAGCCTCACGCTGAGGAGTTAGCATTGATGTCGCCGCCGTTCTGTAAGTGCGCAAGAGCAAGAACAGCGATTTTAAAAAAAGGAATAAAATAAACGACAAATAAACATCAGTGACTTTTGACTGTTTTTATTTATTTTTTATGCTTTTTGGACATCTCTCTGTGCGGATGGGGGAGGCGAGTTCAGGCAGCACGTCGTCCGTCTCTTTCTCCCCATTCATCTTGTTTTCTTTTTTTAACGTTCTTAACAGGGCATAGCCTGCAAAGTACTTTGCATATTAAAAAGATGCTGGTTATCAGAGAGCAGGAACACAAGTCTAATGTCGTGCGTTTTAGACACGGCTCTGGAAATAATAGTGAAATCTGCGTATTGAGAGGAACGCTGTTGGCAGCGTTCGAATTGGTTGGGAGAGGGGCTCAGTCTGTGGTTCAGACATCTGTTATGTACTCTGCTACCAGTCATTCTATTTAATTTAATTCCTATATGAATATTCCTATATGAAATTTTTTATTGGTACATATTGTTAAGAATGGATTTTTTTTTTGTATGGTTGCCAATATATGTAGGGGAGACTACATGTATGTCTTATTTTATGATCAAATATACATTAAATGCAATAAATATACACATCATAAATGTATGATATGTAAAAATATGTAAACTACAAAAGGTCATGCTCTATAGGGGGACGTGCTAATGAAGTAATAATACTGACAATGGCAACAGCATAATCTTAATTATCCATTTAATCTGGGACGTACCCGATTTATGAATTCTGTGGCGCTGATTATGAATTGGGCACCGTGTTCTGTTGAATGCGCCGACTGCATATGGCCTGCAGAAGTGCTTAATGACCCCCTCATAACCGTTTACTATCTAAGAATGCTGTGGTCATGTAGGCACTTGGATGACATGGATAGACTGCAAACATGTGTGCTGACTGAGCTGCCCGAATGTTGTCCTAATGCAGCTTCTTCATAGAAGTGAGATTTTGCAGAAGTTGTTTTGGTTCACAGTTGGCCCGTTGTTAGCAATCTCATGTGAAGTGGTGGTTGTCTGCGACTGTCGGAGAAACTTTAGTTTCTGACGAGCCCCATGGGCAGTTTATCCGGAAGGGTTTCCTCCTGCAGTGACAGAATATAGTGTGCAGGCTGGAGTCGAGGCCTACTTTTCCTAATGAGAACCAGTTACACGCCACTGCACATAAAAACCACAAAGGCACGGAAAAGTAGTACCAGCTCTTGAAGTCCTGCTAGAAAATCCGCTAACAGTTTGCCCAGTGCGAGCGCCTTACTGCCATTTAATGCATATGTGCTGCATGTTTTATCATAAGCTTTCAAGTATAAAAATGTACCATAGAAATGTTATGTACTTGAGGGACTGTTGCACTTATGAAACGTATATCATTGTTTAATGGTGGGAAAATATTGAACAGATGTTGAAAAAAGAGAATCCAGATTGTAGATCTCTGAAGTACATTCTGTTTTAATAGAAGACCCAGTCCAGGTTATTCCAGGACATACTGTAATGTGCCACTAACCCAATCTGGCTTGCTTTTATTATTATTAATAATAATAATAATAATAATAATAATAATTTAAAAGATGATACAGAATTTGCAAGCGTAAGCTGCTCAGAGCCTTTGAGCCCTGACCACAAAGATCCGATCACCCTTGGTCTTTAGCCTGGTTTCTGGGACAAATTGACAACCTGAGGATCTCCAGCTGTGTTCCGGTTTATAGGAAACGGCATGTCAGACGATGTACGTAAGGTAATCAATAAAAACTAATAGGCAGCCAGTGTAAGTAGGGTAGTATTGGGGTATATGATTGCATTGCCTGGCCCCATCTAACATCCTAGCTGCTGGACTCGAGACAGAGAGGCAGGAGTGAATTGCAGTAGTCCAAGCGAGGTGAGATAAAGGCTCAAATGACTCTATCCAAATCAAATCAGAATTGGACGAAAACGACTTAAACTTAGACATAGTTCTCAACCACAAGAAAGACGACTGCGCTATTCTCTTCGATTGCTACTCGATGGATAGGTCCCAGTCAAAAATCACCCCTAGGTTTCTGGCCATTGACTTATTGACTTATATGACTTGGTTATATAGGCTGCCTACATGGTGATGAATCGTAGATGGTAAAAAGTATTTGACTGGCAATATTGGGAATATTTCATAGCATTTTGTTAATTCATCTTCTGCTAATTTCAATGTGACACAAACCACAGACGAGGGATAAGAAAATCTAGCTTTGTGATAAATATGTAATATCTGTCTTAATCGTCGGTAGCTGTGGGAATACGAGTACAAAATACTCATGAGAACGTTGAGCCTGAACAACGTGGGCGTTCGGGGGTTCTTTGGAAGTCAGTTGTCATTGTTTAAAATGTGAGGAAATGGGATTGAAACCACTACTTCTGTCTTCCTGTTTGCCTTTAAAGCAGGAGTCTTTGGCCTTGTGTTGAGTGGGCGGGATAGGGGAAGGGTCCCAGAATGTTATCTGCAAGGCGGACTATAGCAGACATGGGCAACTCTGGATAGATGTGTAATCTAGTGTGTTTATCTACAGCAAATCTAAAGCACTTGGTTAACGTTGGAAATGGCCATCAAAGGCATCCATTGTGTTTCTGAGTTCTCACGTTTCTTAAAGCAGCTTTGTGCAAATGCTTTGTAGGTGTTGCAAATTGTAGTGATTTCACCTTCATTGTCGTCCACCCCACCCTGCACTAAACGAGCCTAGAGAGGAGACTACTGGTGAGCAGGGTACGGTGCCTTTCACTGTGATGGATTCTTCAGAGAAGGTTGTGAATCACGTGTGGGCTACTACTTTCAGTTGGAACAGTAGGAGAATGAGCATGATTTAAGGGATGGCCAAGATGCGGGCTGGTGTACTGTGGCCGGGTACCAGGATTGCAAATATAGAATCTGGCCAGGGGTTCTTATTTTAATAGCGCAGGCTGATTTTCCCGACTTGGATTTTCTCAATGAATCCAGGCGTTTTTTGGAACTGGATTCTCTAGTCGAAACAAAGACCGGACTCAAGCATGGAAAGGGAATTGGTTGGAAATGCGTTTCGCTGCCTTTCTTTGCAGTGAGGTTTCACGTGTTGCTATTCTGCAGATAAAATAGATATTCCAATTGAAACCGTTTTAAAAATCCTGATGTTTTAGTTTCTTTGTACATAAACCAATATGATTTCCTCTTCCTCGGTCGCTTACCGTTTGAACCACGAATGGTCGACAGAATATAGTTTCTGCAACACGGTGCAATTCTGATTAAAATCTTGGCAGCACCTTTTACCATTAAAGCCGTACACACATAACTGATACCAATAAAACCTCCCAGCAATTTGTTGCGGCTAAAAATGGAAACCGGGTGTAACCCGGCAACCACGAGGAATGGGCTGTGGCTTGGAGCTTGTGTCTGGGGTGAGCAGACGTGCCTCCAAATCATTGCCACTCTCTTTGGCTTGGATTCATCCCTCCTCTTCCTCCCTTTTTCATCCCTGCTGTTCTGGGATTAAATCTGGCAAACGCCAAGCCTGTCCGCCATTCCTAAATTCTCCGATTATGATGGGGTTGTAAAGTTCTGAAATTTTGAGGTCATTTTGGAAATTGTTAGGTAATTTTTGGGAATTTATACCATTAACAATATTATTTTTCATAAATCTCTTTGGTTTTTTATGTATTGGGCCTATTTGAGGGCTCACTGCAAAAAACTTTGCACACATTATTAGGGAGAAAACCCTGGGTTTTAAGAAATGTCAAACAAACATGATGTTGGGTTTTGCCACAATGTAAACACATTTATTTGTATGTTGTTTTTTTTTCAAATGCAGTTTGTTTAACAAAAAGCATATGAAATAAGGAAGCACAAATGCAAAAATATATTTTAGTAATTCCATCTAAGATAGCAAATTAGTAATAGTACTAATACATATTAGTAATAACTTATTTTGAAGTTAAATTCAAAAGTTTTAACTTGACTTGCTTGACCTAGGCTAATTATTTATCTCAACCACAGCTAGCTTCATCTTCAGAAAGAGAAATCTTATGTACAACTCTTTCTGTATTTTTATGAGAAACATGCCTGAACTCTAATTTAAAAAAAAACTTTGGAGAATCTGGACAATCTTCCTCAAACCCTTTTGTTTGTCAGCCTGTTGCACATTGTGCTGTATGTTCCACCAAACAGGGACCAGTTCCGCTCTGATGCAGCTGATGTTGGAGGGATCTGGAGAATAATAGGGTACTTGGCTTCACACTTACAGTCCATTCCACCAGGTTGATGCCTTGATGTGTCTGGGTGCCTCCCAGATGGCATCAGCACTCCACAGCCCTTCTTTGCAGAGAAATTTACCCAAACTTCCAAGAACTTTCCCCTGATCTAGATTAAGGTGCTGTGCAATGGCAGTTATGGTACCATATGCCGCAGAAACCTGCTCTCCAGAAAGGACCTGGGCCTGTTCACATTTAGTTTGTTTATTGTTTTCTTCAACTTTTTGTGTTTATATTAGCTTTGTTTAAGCATGAGATTGTTACAGTGAGCGGTTATTTTCTCAGGAAAATTACCGAAAGTTACCTGGAAAATTCACTCCGACTTTGCAACCCTAGATTAGGATCAGTTAAGGGACTTGACCTTTGACTTCTGTGATGGCCCACTCAGCCCTCTTCTGTCTGGCTGGCATGAGGATTTTAGGAATAGGAGGCGCAAGGATGTGACCTTTGTGTTCATGCTGAAATGTTATTTGGGTTGTCTCACAAAGTTTTTGGGATGTAGCCTCGTCATTGAATTCACGTTGTGACAACGTTTCTGGTAGTGCCAGCCTGCATTGTGAATCTCACCTTTTGAGTTTCCGAACGTGAGGTCCGCCGCATGCTTTATGGCAGTGAAAGAAGTCTACGTTGAATGTTTCATTACCTGAGCCTGCGTTCTGCATGGGGTGCACACCGTTTACCCCCGTCGGTAAAAGTCATACTCTCGCGACGCGCGCTGCACACGGCACCAGCCACAAAACGTGCTGTAATGTATGCACGCCAAGCCTATCCGAGAATCGCCAACGGGTTTACTTTACAAACCTGGGTCCATACGCAAATTGCCAACTGCCCTCGCCCCCTGGTGGGGTGGCCAGGTTTTGGAGAGCGAGAAGCCCCCCCCCCCCCCCCCCCAATTAATTGGGGGAGAGAAGCTGTGGAAAGCGGAACACGCTCTCTTTATTTGTCTCCGCGTTGTAGCGTCGTGGCCCGACCGCATCGCGCTTCCCTGCCACCCCCCTCCATTCCCGCCGTTGACACCCAAGCACCCCTTTTCCCCTCGTCTTTTCTGTTAAATGTATTCTTTAATTACCAGTACCATCCTCCTGCAAGCTTCCCCCCGTACATTATAATTGATTTGCCTTTCAAGTGGGCCACTTAAAATGTCTTTTTTCTTTCTTTTTTTCTTTCTTGCCATTTACCCCCTGCAGCAGCATGCACTGAATGCAGAAGACTTAATTTGGGGCTCCACCATTAACCCCCCCCCCCCCCACCACCACGACCTCCACCTCCTTCCCAAGAACCCCCTATTTTTTCCTACTAATTTTGCTGTTTTCTTTTTTTGTTTCCCCCATCAATATGGGCACTGTAGGTTTTTGTCCCTCAAGTGACGGTAGGTCCCTCCCCTTCTCTCTGTTTCAGAGGTCCACACCAAGAGGGGTTCGCATATCCCGCCCTCTACCCCTTCAGGAGGTATTGTTACTGACCAAATTTAAACACTACAGCCTTCCCATTCCCCGCTGAGACACTGTACGTGGGCCCCACAAAGTGCTTCCAGCCATAACTACCTGAATTGCTTTTAATTGCACAATATAGCTGCATCATCTTAGTTGAGATTACGCCTGATTGATACTGGAAGGCAATTGTAAGCGTGGAGGACGGGATTAAGGGCCTATTGAAGTGACTTTAGCTCCTTTTGGAGAAACAAAAAGATAGAGAAGAGAACGCTTACACCCCTTTTTAGCAGAGAGCTGTGTCCCCAACCTCTTTCCCATTCTTCTCCCCTTTCTCTGAACAGAAACACAATCAACAAATATTATCCTTCCCAGACGCATTGAATTGCACAAGTAGGCAAAAAAACTGTTCCTGATTGTAATTAGATATATTTGGTTCCAGTGATTCCGGCCATTCGTTAGCGCTAATTGTTTGAGTGACCTGACCTTCAGAACAAATAATTAAAATGCGAGCGCCATAACTGCGATCGTTAGCGCGTGTGATAAAATGCGTTCAAGGCAGCCGAATCAATGAACGGGTTTGGAAGATTGTTTTCATTAGGCAACGCTCAGCGCGAACCAGCCTGGCCTTGCCTCTACAGTGGGCCGCCGATGTTTGTACTAGCCCCTGCCGCTGTTTGCAACCAGCAGCCCCTTATTTACAAGCATAATTAGTAGGAAGCATTGTGCTGTCCAAACTTTAATTATTTAGTGGAGCTTCAAAGTCCTCTTTCTCTCTCACTCTCTTTCTCTCAAGATATGAAGTTGTGGCATTGGTCATTTTTTAAATTCTGTTAAGTGTTCAGTTAGTCTGCTAATCTTTTCAGCATGAAGTTTATTGATAATGATAAAATTTTAAGTCTGTCATCTTTAGGTAAAAACTTCTGACTTCCTCTCAAGTGTTATCCATGAGGATATGTTATCCATGAGTACACATTGTGTACCCCTGCATGTTCAGTTTTTAATTATGCCTATAACTGATTAGGGCAGCTGTATTTTTATACAGTTATCTTGTGGGGCAGTGATATTTTTTACCTGTGAGTGATAGGGGTCGTGTTGTGTTTTTACCTGTGAGTGATAGGGGCTGTGTTGTGTTTTTACCTGTGAGTGATAGGGGTCGCTGTTGTGTTTTTTACCTGTGAGTGATAGGGGGTCGTGTTGTGTTTTTACCTGTGAGTGATAGGGGCTGTGTTGTGTTTTTTACCTGTGTGTGATAGGGGCTGTGTTGTGTTTTTACCTGTGTTTGATAAGGGCTGTGTTGTGTTTTTACCTGTGTTTGATAAGGACTGTGTTGTGTTTTTACCTGTGTTTGATCGGGGGCTGTGTTGTGTTTTTAACTGTGTTTTGATAGGGGCTGTGTTGTGTTTTTTACCTGTGAGGGATAGGGGCTGTGTTGTGTTTTTTACCTGTGTGTGATAGGGGCTGTGTTGTGTTTTTTACCTGTGTTTGATAAGGGTTGTGTTGTGTTTTTACCTGTGAGTGATAGGGGCTGTGTTGTGTTTTTTACCTGTGTGTGATAGGGGCTGTGTTGTGTTTTTACCTGTGTTTGATAAGGGCTGTGTTGTGTTTTTACCTGTGAGTGATAGGGGCTGTGTTGTGTTTTTTTACCTGTGAGTGATAGGGGCTGTGTTGTGTTTTTTAACTGTGTTTGATAGGGGCTGTGGTGTGTTTTTACTTGTATGTGTGATAGGGGCTGTGTTGTGTGTTTTTACCTGTGTTTGATAGGAGCTGTGTTGTGTTTTTTACCTGTGTGTGATAGGGCCTTATTGTGTGGTTTTTACCTGTGTGTGATAGGGGCTGTGTTGTGTTTTTACCTGTGTTTGATTGGGCCTTATTGTATTTTTACCTGTGTTTGATAAGGGCTCTGTTGTGTTTTTACCTGTGTTTGATTGGGCCTTATTGTATTTTTACCTGTGTTTGATAAGGGCTCTGTTGTGTTTTTACCTGTGTTTGATAGGGACTGTGTTGCGTTTTTACCTGTGTGTGATTGGGCCTTATTGTGTTTTTACCTGTGTTTGATAGGGGCTGTGTTGTGTTTTTACCTGTGTGTGATTGGGCCTTATTGTGTTTTACCTGTGTTTGATAGGGGCTGTTTTGTGTTTTTACCCCATGTCTGATAGGGGCTGTGTTGTGCTTTTACCTGTGTTTGATAAGGGCTGTGTTGTGTTTTTACCTGTGTTTGATAGGGGCTGTGTTCTGTTTTTACCTGTGTTTGATAGGGGCTGTGTTGTGTTTTACCTGTGTCTGATAGGGGCTGTGTTTGTGTTTTTTACCTGTGTTTGATAAGGGCTGTGTTGTGTTTTACCTGTGTCTGAATAGGGGCTGTGTTTTGTTTTACCTGTGTTTGATAGGGGCTGTTGTGTTTTTACCTGTGTGTGATAGGGCCTTATAGTGTTTTTACCTGTGTGTGATAGGGCCCTTATTGTGTTTTTACCCTGTGTTTGATAGGGGCTGTGTTTTGTTTTTACTTGTGTCTGATAGGGGCTTTGTTGTGTTTTTACCTGTGAGTGATAGGGGGATGTGTTGTGTTTATACCTGTGTGTGATAGGGCCTTATAGTGTTTTTACCTGTGTCTGATGGGGTCCGTGCTGTGTTTTTACCTGTGTCGGATAGGGGCTGTGTTGTGTTCTTACCTGTGTGTGATAGGGGCTGTACTGTGGTTTTACCTGTGTGTGATTGGGCCTTATTGTGTTTTTACCTGTGTGTGATAGGGGCTGTGTTGTGTTTTTACCTGTGTCTGATAGGCGCTGCGCAGCATGGCTGTGTAGCTCAGTACCACACCGTTACGATGGCCGCCGTTCCCTGCACAGCTTAGGGGCCCCGCTGAGATACGTGCCACGGCGAGCCCGTGCTCTACGTGCCCGGAAACGACGAGCGTAAGCTGCGCAAGCTGACCTCCCCTGGACGTGGACTGCGCCGTGCTGGACTGCGAGGACGGAGTGGCCCTCAGCAAGAAGGTAAAGAACGCATCACATCCCCCGCAAACCTGCCCCACTCGCCTGTCATTACCTGGAAGTGACATCTGGAATTACTCCCTTTCACCTTGAATCTCTTCCATTTCCCTTCTCTTTTGTACTTTTCTGATTATGGTTTCCATTTTCAGCGCTGAAATTTGCCAAAATGCCTCAGTGACAGGTGTAAATGAAAGTGTGCACGCTCCAGACATTTCCAATTTTTGGCACTGCTTATTTTAGTACGTTTAATTTTCATGTCATGAAGGAAAAAAAGAAGGAAAAAAAAAATAATAATAATAAAGTTTTTTGGACCATAATCAGTCAATCGAAAGTCCAGTTTGAGAGGCAGTTAAAACACATTTTCCCTCTTTTGTAATGAGGGGCAAAATGACTCCTTTCACATTCCCTTGAAACGAGGTGACCACGTCACGCTGAGCTAACCGCAGGACGTAAGCAGATGCAGCAGGGTACAGGCATTCTCAACCCCGCCCACAGCCGGCGTGCAATTGGCCCCGTTTGCCTCTCCGTGAAATCGTGATTGGAGAAAGGGATAAAGAGGGGTCGGTGGAAAAAGTCCAGCACAAAAGCTTTTAAGTCATGATAATAAAGATAGCTGATATCACTGGAGGGCTATCCCCGGTCAAGGAAGAAACCTGTCTGTAGAGACTGCCCACACTATGGCCATTCAGCGCGGATTATACAACACACATTCTTTATGTCATTATTCAGCAGTGACGGAGCTTAAAAGGGAGAGACTGCACTGCGGTGAGCCATCCCGGCCCCTGTCCGACACGTATACCCGCTCATCCACGTCTCCGTGGCGCCGAGCAGCTGTATTTATTTTCGCACGGATCGAGGCTGAAAAAGCCGCCGAGGGCTGGTCGGCCTGCGCTGCCTGCGCGATCGTTTCTGTTGCCAGGCCCGACGTCTCTAACAACTGAAGAATTATCGGAGGGTCACGGATCACATCGGTTTAAGCTTTATTTCAGTCTAAGCTTCACAGAATTTGTGCGCCCTTTATATGTGCTAATACCACTTACAAAAATAATTGTAAATGTTGAATTTGCAATAACTTCTTTTTCTTCTCCCACCCCTTTGTTGCATTAAGCAGCCGCCCGGTTCTGCCTGTACAGGATTACCCCGCCGAGGGAATATTAACGGCTGTGATCTGAAGAAACGGCATTAGAGGAGGGTCTTCGTTTCCTCAATAGGCGGCTGATAGAATTAATGTGAGCCTCCACCGTGCAGATAAGCATGCTAATAGTTCGCCCCGCGACAATAACGTCGCGTTCCAGTAAGTAAGCACTACTCTTTTTCAGGCCTACAAAATAATCCCATTACTTTTTTTTGTGTTCCCCCCCCCATAGAAGACGTGAATAGCAAAATGCGGGCCCATCGTAATGCCATTGGAACATACACACCCCTGAGTACAGGTTTCAGGCCACTTAAAAAAACATCTGTGAATCTTTTAAAGACTCGGGTAGTGTATGTTTCACCCAGTGATCCATTCATTTATAAATTATTGGTCATTAACTGGTTTTTCCGCAATATGAGCGTGAGTTGCTAGCTCAGTAATTAAGTTCACTTTCTCCCCCAGTGTCCTTGCTGACTTTGTCTCAGCTGTTTATTTGAGCGGTTGAAATCCCGCTGCAGTATCCTGAGGCCTGTGTTAAAGGCCCGATATACGCCCGCTGAAAAATGCTTCCGCATTTGTGGGCCGGTTGAAGGAAACTACAAAACTCAAGACTTCGTTAATAATTTTGCTGTAAATCTCTTTCAGTGAAAGAGATTCAATTGACATCAAGCTTCACCATTTCCAAGCGTGAAGTTAATTGAATCTTTTTAACATTTCAATGGCAGAAGAACAAAAGGGAAACATGTCACTTATTAGGGGATTAGCTGCAGGTTTGATGTAATCTGACACTTTCTGACAGTTGCTTTGTAGGGGCTGATATCCCATTAAAGAAGAAAATATAGGATACAAAATATAGGAACCTTTTGGGAAAAATTGGATCCATGACATACCGTTATTATTTCCAATTCCAGTGGTCTTGCATGAAATTTGCTGTTATATTCAGTGAATATTAAAGAACCCTCTGGGAAAATAAGGAGAACTGAAAGGCACGTCGATCTGAGGAGGGGGACTCTGGCCTTTGCCGCGACTGGGCCTGTGACTGGGACTTGGGCAGCGGCGCTCCATCATCCCGCCAGTCCCTGCCAGGTGTGTATCGGTCCGCCAGCCCGCAACAGACGATGCGGGGCCGCTAACCGCCACCCTGGACCGGGGGCACGGCAGAGACGGCCACGAAACGCCTTTGCGCGCGATAATATCTGTGTAAATATAGGCTGAGGGGGGAGAAAAATCCCTCCCCAGCAGAATTCTGTCTGCTACACCTGCCTAAACCTTTTCTCTAGAGCTAGGTTGCTTTTTATCCGTCTGCTTATTCATTTATTTAGCGGTAGCATGCCCCGTGGTCGCTGCCTGAGTTGTTGTATTCCCCTCCGGAGCTGCACTCCCAATCTTCCTCCTCCTCCTCCTTCTCCTCCTCCTCTCCGTGGCTCCAGAATGGACATGCTCCTAATCCCTGGAAGTTTGGAACTAATGAACTAACCGCTGAGCCCGTTGCCACGGAGCCTGGTCCCAAACTATACTGTACTTCACACTCGATTTATTCTCCAGATGGCGGGACTACGCGGCCCCGCCGTGAGGGACCCACCTCTTCCATCGGAGTGTGAAAGTGGACGGGTGTTGTTTTCCGTTGCCGATTCGGTCATTTTTTCAGCTACGAACACCAGCCGGTGGCGATCAGCCTGGGCACAGTTCTGTCACCGGTGGCAACGTGACCAGGGCAAAAACTATTCATTTTTTCTAATTACTTTTATTTTTTATTTTAGCATTCGGATGATGATGATTATTATTATTATTGGTCTTATTACTATTATTATTAATAGTATCAATATTATTATTATTATCACCCACCGGGTGTAGCAGGTGCAGCGACGGATTTGTCCCTGTGGGTGTCGTCTGATGCGCTGGCCTGCAGGTGGTGGTAGTGGCTGGCTAATGGCTGACGGCGAAGCGTGGCCCTGCTCTCTGTCCCTCTCTCCCAGCCCTTACGAGGACGGGGACTGCGCACAATAACAAGTTTATTAGCAACAGGTCTGGGGATGCACCTTGATAGCCGGGGGACAGTACTGAAATTGAATTCCCCCCCCCCCCACCCCAGACCCTCCCTATACCCTGTACAGGATCAGTACCCATGATGCTCCAGGAGACGTCAAACTGCTCAGTTCTTTTCCCCCCGTAGTCATCACGGTGGACAAACAGAATTCCGTGTTGTTTACTTCGGGTTCAGGGCTACTTCTCGCGTCCGCGGTTATTAATCGTGCGATTGCTTGAAGCCTTGCTGAGGCTTTTGCGAAATCACCTCTGGCCTCGTACTCTGGAGTGTACAGAAAGAAAGGCTGTAAGAAGCAGCAGGAATTACCTTTGGTTAGCGGTGGATGTGCAGTCAGAAGCTGGTGTGGCCCTGGATCCTTTCCCTCAGTGTGCCCACTCAATGAGTAATGAGCCTGTAATGAGTGTGTGTGTGTGTGTGTGTGTGTGTGTGAGAGTGTGATTGTGTGAGTGCGTGTGTGTGTGTATCTATGTGTGTACGTGTGAGTAAGTGTGTGTGTGCGTGCATGTGGTGCATCATTTGAATAGTTCTGCAGTGTCCTGCTGGTGGCAGCAGAAGTATGTATACAGGTGCATTTGTAACAAAGGAATGAATAGATGCACAAAGAAGACCGAACAGCTGTGCACTGCCCACCTACCTAAGAGATTGATTAGACTGTATCGTCAATACTGTGCAGTCATAGTTTCCATAAGGCAAACGAATCAAAATATTAAGATCCAAAGTATTGATACTTAATTAATTTTGCAATTGCTTTAATAATGTTTTACAGTACTTTTTTGACCTTGAAATACATTTTCATCATTTGAGAGAAATTCCATTGGCTTACTGTCAGTCATTCGGTTCATCACAATTTTTTGTTTTGGTAAACTGTGTGCGATGGAAAGGCAATACACATTTTTTATAATCACAGTGAGTGATTTCAGAAACATTCGAGCAGACCTCCGAACCGCAATGAGCAGAATGCGGGACCCCCAACGGACAGAGAACTGCGGCTGAGGAGCGACACAGCCGAGCGCGTGAATGGAAAAACAGCAGTGGCAGGAAGCGTTCGCCTCAGACGGCGAGCTGCAGAACTGTCCAAAAGGCAATGGCTTCAGGCCCCGAGGAGGGGAGCGAGAGGCGACGGACACGAGACGCTCAAAAAGAGCAGGCCCGCAGCGTGCGTGCGAAGCTCCGCGGGGGGAGGGGGGGGGGCCAGCTGAGCTGCCAAGAAAAAGGCCAACGGAGATCCGAGCCATCCGCCCGGAAAACGCACCCCCGGTCCGCTGACATGGACAAATGGACCCGTCTGTCCAATGAGGGGGCCGGCAGCGTGGTGGGTGTCATGCCGTTACGGCGTATGGCACGCCGTCAGCCGGGGGTGAGGCTGGCGTGGGCGGCTTCGCCGTCAGGCTGCGGCAGGGCGGGGCGGTGACGCGGGTTGGCGGGGTTATCTGCTGGAGAGGCAAAGCTCGAGTGATAGACTCATGCCTGGAGAGCTCAAAACACTGACCCCGTGCTAAAGTACCTGGAAATCAACTGGTCAAGTTTAGAAAGCAGTTGGGCCTCTTGGGTAGCATGTCCAGATGAAGCACTGATTCCGACTACCAGGTCGGTCACTTAAGAACAAATTCTCGCTTACACAAACTGCCCTGTTTGGCAGGGGTATTCATTTCCTCGTCACATAACGTCTACTTTTCTGCCCCATCGTTTCACCCAAGTCTCCTGCACAAGATGCGCGGTGCTATGGAGCTCACGCAGGTACACAGTGCCGCGGTACTGCACAGCTCGTCTGGCGCACCGCAGAGCGTAAAGAGTTAGCATGTGGCTTGTTTGCGATTCAAGCCTGCACTCTCCCTAACAGACAGAGAATGTTGCTGGAGATGGGCGGAGCTTACGACTGAACCTGGTCATTTCAAATTGGAAAATAAGTGTGGGTATGAAGTTGTTTTAGAATAAAAAAATGTAAAAAAGCAGGAGGGAGAGAAAGAGAGTTATCTGAGTAGTTGAAAAGGGGAACACCGTGTAACCGTGTACATAAACAAAGTGCATTCATATCATCTGCACACACAGGGAAGCGTCAGACGGCGTATCTTCCTAAAGGAATCTTGAGCCTACGGCTCTCACCGCCGGAATTCCTTCTGAAATCAAAGGTGTGGGATTCTTTGATAGGCTTTTGCTCCGGGCTAACCTGAGCTCTTCGGCTTCTAATCTGCGAAAGGCACAGTACAGCGCATGTCCTTTGCACTGTCGGCAGGGGGACTATATGTGTACTGTACTCTGAATGAACTGTCCCAATTTATATCCTACCATTTGGTAGTTTTATCCATTTTGTGAAGGACTCGTTTAAAAAATGTTTTCACATAGGGTCTTGCGGTGTGCAGAGACAACGCTTATATGGACCTGTATCTATATCTGTTCAAGCAAAATAATTACCTGTATATAATGTGGTATCTGTGCATTTCTAATAGGGTATTTGGGTTCAGATAAAATCCAAGTTTTTATATTGTGATGAGAAGCCTATTGCGTTATTGCGTGGACGCTTGTGAATGTATTGACTTTCGTTTTGCGGAGCAGTTTAGTTCTTTTCAATGCCGAAACGTGGAAAAGGCCTGCAGGTGCAAATAAAGGCTTGAGCCTTGTGAAGAGCCTCATGCTCCTTTTCCCGGATTGGGGATGTCCGGAGAGGGGACGGCGGTCCCAGGGCCTCAGAGTCCGTGGGGCGAGCCCGGGGAACGACGTCCTTGAGACCCCCCCCCCCCCCACCCCCCCCCGAGCGCAGTTTCCGCAGTTTCGCCCCCCCCCCCCCCCCCCCCCCCCCCCCGAGCGCAGAGAAAATGAGACGCCTCCTCTAGTGAAAATCCGGCATCTGTACCATTAAACACAACAGTGCCTTTGAAGTTTGGCTGGGTCTCGGTTCCCGCGATGACATTTTTTCTGCATCAAAGCCTTCCATTAACCACACCAAATATCGGAAATTCACCATTAACCCGCACACATCCGTCTCTCATGCATCTTTTGACCACAGAAATGTACTGTCGAGTGTTGATGCACCAATCTCATTTCTGGACCGGGAATGCCCTGGATTTTTAAGTCGGGAGCCATTGTTAGGAAAGGCTTGGGGAAGACGGTGCTTTTTGGCAGAGGTGACAGGCTGAATTACTAGGAGTGTGAGTGTGTGAGTGTGTGAGTGTGTGGGTGTGTGGGTGTGTGTGTGTTTGAGTGTATGTGAGTGAGTGATTTCGAGTGACGGTATGTGAGTGAGTGAGGGAGGGAGGGAGAGTGTGTTAGAGCCAGTGAGTGAGTGAATGGAAGTGTGAGAGTGTGCCTGTCTGTGAGTCAGTGAGAGTGTGTGAGGGAGAGAGAGAGAGAGAGCGAGAGAGAGAGAGAGAAAAGGCGTGTGTGTGAACGTGAAGCTGTTTGTTCCAGCCCATTACCCTGGCTGAACTTGTCCAATTATCATTAGCCATGCAATGTGCATTCACACCTTTGTATTTTCTAAAATAAATAGCCTGCCTCCTTGATTAAATGTTAAATGCCTTTTTGTAGTCCGATGCTACTGATCAGAATTGCTGTGAGTAAAAGACTGGC
>CM056384.1:33436882-33468329 GCA_029718625.1 Synaphobranchus kaupii | reverse complement strand
TTATTGTGTGTTTTTTACCTGTGTGTGATAGGGGCTGTGTTGTGTTTTTACCTGTGTTTGATTGGGCCTTATTGTATTTTTACCTGTGTTTGATAAGGGCTCTGTTGTGTTTTTACCTGTGTTTGATTGGGCCTTATTGTATTTTTACCTGTGTTTGATAAGGGCTCTGTTGTGTTTTTACCTGTGTTTGATAGGGACTGTGTTGCGTTTTTACCTGTGTGTGATTGGGCCTTATTGTGTTTTTACCTGTGTTTGATAGGGGCTGTGTTGTGTTTTTACCTGTGTGTGATTGGGCCTTATTGTGTTTTTACCTGTGTTTGATAGGGGTCGTGTTGTGTTTTTACCTGTGAGTGATAGGGGTCGTGTTGTGTTTTTTACCTGTGAGTGATAGGGGTCGTGTTGTGTTTTTTACCTGTGAGTGATAGGGGTCGTGTTGTGTTTTTACCTGTGTTTGATAAGGGCTGTGTTGTGTTTTTACCTGTGTTTGATAAGGGCTGTGTTGTGTTTTTTACCTGTGTTTGATCGGGGCTGTGTTGTGTTTTTAACTGTGTTTGATAGGGGCTGTGTTGTGTTTTTTACCTGTGTGTGATAGGGGCTGTGTTGTGTTTTTACCTGTGTTTGATAAGGGTTGTGTTGTGTTTTTACCTGTGAGTGATAGGGGCTGTGTTGTGTTTTTTACCTGTGTGTGATAGGGGCTGTGTTGTGTTTTTACCTGTGTTTGATAAGGGCTGTGTTGTGTTTTTACCTGTGAGTGATAGGGGCTGTGTTGTGTTTTTTACCTGTGAGTGATAGGGGCTGTGTTGTGTTTTTAACTGTGTTTGATAGGGGCTGTGGTGTGTTTTTACTTGTATGTGTGATAGGGGCTGTGTTGTGTGTTTTTACCTGTGTTTGATAGGAGCTGTGTTGTGTTTTTACCTGTGTGTGATAGGGCCTTATTGTGTGTTTTTTACCTGTGTGTGATAGGGGCTGTGTGTGTTTTTACCTGTGTTTGATTGGGCCTTATTGTATTTTTACCTGTGTTTGATAAGGGCTCTGTTGTGTTTTTACCTGTGTTTGATTGGGCCTTATTGTATTTTTACCTGTGTTTGATAAGGGCTCTGTTGTGTTTTTACCTGTGTTTGATAGGGACTGTGTTGCGTTTTTACCTGTGTGTGATTGGGCCTTATTGTGTTTTTACCTGTGTTTGATAGGGGCTGTGTTGTGTTTTTACCTGTGTGTGATTGGGCCTTATTGTGTTTTTACCTGTGTTTGATAGGGGCTGTTTTGTGTTTTTACCCATGTCTGATAGGGGCTGTGTTGTGCTTTTACCTGTGTTTGATAAGGGCTGTGTTGTGTTTTTACCTGTGTTTGATAGGGGCTGTGTTCTGTTTTTACCTGTGTTTGATAGGGGCTGTGTTGTGTTTTACCTGTGTCTGATAGGGGCTGTGTTGTGTTTTTACCTGTGTTTGATAAGGGCTGTGTTGTGTTTTACCTGTGTCTGATAGGGGCTGTGTTTTGTTTTACCTGTGTTTGATAGGGGCTGTGTTGTGTTTTTACCTGTGTGTGATAGGGCCTTATAGTGTTTTTACCTGTGTGTGATAGGGCCTTATTGTGTTTTTACCTGTGTTTGATAGGGGCTGTGTTTTGTTTTTACTTGTGTCTGATAGGGGCTTTGTTGTGTTTTTACCTGTGAGTGATAGGGGCTGTGTTGTGTTTTTTACCTGTGTGTGATAGGGCCTTATAGTGTTTTTACCTGTGTCTGATGGGGTTCGTGCTGTGTTTTTACCTGTGTCGGATAGGGGCTGTGTTGTGTTCTTACCTGTGTGTGATAGGGGCTGTACTGTGGTTTTACCTGTGTGTGATTGGGCCTTATTGTGTTTTTACCTGTGTGTGATAGGGGCTGTGTTGTGTTTTTACCTGTGTCTGATAGCCGCTGCGCAGCATGGCTGTGTAGCTCAGTACCACACCGTTACGATGGCCGCCGTTCCCTGCACAGCTCAGGGGCCCCGCTGAGATACGTGCCACGGCGAGCCGTGCTCTACGTGCCCGGAAACGACGAGCGTAAGCTGCGTAAGCTGACCTCCCTGGACGTGGACTGCGCCGTGCTGGACTGCGAGGACGGAGTGGCCCTCAGCAAGAAGGTAAAGAACGCATCACATCCCCCGCAAACCTGCCCCACTCGCCTGTCATTACCTGGAAGTGACATCTGGAATTACTCCTTTCACCTTGAATCTCTTCCATTTCCCTTCTCTTTTGTACTTTTCTGATTATGGTTTCCATTTTCAGCACTGAAATTTGCCAAAATGCCTCAGTGACAGGTGTAAATGAAAGTGTGCACGCTCCAGACATTTCCAATTTTTGGCACTGCTTATTTTAGTACGTTTAATTTTCATGTCATGAAGGGAAAAAAGAAAAAAAAAAAGAAGGAAAAAAAATAATAATAATAAAGTTTTTTGGACCATAATCAGTCAATCGAAAGTTCCAGTTTGAGAGGCAGTTAAACACATTTTCCCTCTTTTGTAATGAGGGGCAAAATGACTCCTTTCACATTCCCTTGAAACGAGGTGACCACGTCACGCTGAGCTAACCGCAGGACGTAAGCAGATGCAGCAGGGTACAGGCATTCTCAACCCGCCCACGCCGGCGTGCAATTGGCCCCGTTTGCCTCTCCGTGAAATCGTGATTGGAGAAAGGGATAAAGAGGGGTCGGTGGAAAAAGTCCAGCACAAAAGCTTTTAAGTCATGATAATAAAGATAGCTGATATCACTGGAGGCTATCCCCGGTCAAGGAAGAAACCTGTCTGTAGAGACTGCCCACACTATGGCCATTCAGCGCGGATTATACAACACACATTCTTTATGTCATTATTCAGCAGTGACGGAGCTTAAAAGGGAGAGACTGCACTGCGGTGAGCCATCCCGGCCCCTGTCCGACACGTATACCCGCTCATCCACGTCTCCGTGGCGCCGAGCAGCTGTATTTATTTTCGCACGGATCGAGGCTGAAAAAGCCGCCGAGGGGCTGGTCGGCCTGCGCGATCGTTTCTGTTGCCAGGCCCGACGTCTCTAACAACTGAAGAATTATCGGAGGGTCACGGATCACATCGGTTTAAGCTTTATTTCAGTCTAAGCTTCACAGAATTTGTGCGCCCTTTATATGTGCTAATACCACTTACAAAAATAATTGTAAATGTTGAATTTGCAATAACTTCTTTTTCTTCTCCCACCCCTTTGTTGCATTAAGCAGCCGCCCGGTTCTGCCTGTACAGGATTACCCCGCCGAGGGAATATTAACGGCTGTGATCTGAAGAGGGGAAACGGCATTAGAGGAGGGTCTTCGTTTCCTCAATAGGCGGCTGATAGAATTAATGTGAGCCTCCACCGTGCAGATAAGCATGCTAATAGTTCGCCCCCGCGACAATAACGTCGCGTTCCAGTAAGTAAGCACTACTCTTTTTCAGGCCTACAAAATAATCCCATTACTTTTTTTTGTGTTCCCCCCCCATAGAAGACGTGAATAGCAAAATGCGGGCCATCGTAATGCCATTGGAACATACGCACCCCTGAGTACAGGTTTCAGGCCACTTAAAAAAACATCTGTGAATCTTTTAAAGACTCGGGTAGTGTATGTTTCACCCAGTGATCCATTCATTTATAAATTATTGGTCATTAACTGGTTTTTCCGCAATATGAGCGTGAGTTGCTAGCTCAGTAATTAAGTTCACTTTCTCCCCAGTGTCCTTGCTGACTTTCTCTCAGCTGTTTATTTGAGCGGTTGAAATCCCGCTGCAGTATCCTGAGGCCTGTGTTAAAGGCCCGTTATAAGCCCGCTGAAAAATGCTTCCGCATTTGTGGGCGGTTGAAGGAAACTACAAAACTCAAGACTTTGTTAATAATTTTGCTGTAAATCTCTTTCAGTGAAAGAGATTCAATTGACATCAAGCTTCACCATTTCCAAGCGTGAAGTTAATTGAATCTTTTTAACATTTCAATGGCAGAAGAACAAAAGGGAAACATGTCACTTATTAGGGGATTAGCTGCAGGTTTGATGTAATCTGACACTTTCTGACAGTTGCTTTGTAGGGGCTGATACCATTAAAGAAAAAAATATAGGATACAAAATATAGGAACATTTTGGGGAAAAATTGGATCCATGACATACCGTTATTATTTCCAATTCCAGTGGTCTTGCATGAAATTTGCTGTTATATTCAGTGAATATTAAAGAACCCTCTGGGAAAATAAGGAGAACTGAAAGGCACGTCGATCTGAGGAGGGGGACTCTGGCCTTTGCCGCGACTGGGCCTGTGACTGGGACTTGGGCAGCGGCGCTCCATCATCCCGCCAGTCCCTGCCAGGTGTGTATCGGTCCGCCAGCCCGCAACAGACGATGCGGGGCCGCTAACCGCCACCCTGGACCGGGGGCACGGCAGAGACGGCCACGAAACGCCTTTGCGCGCGATAATATCTGTGTAAATATAGGCTGAGGGGGGAGAAAAATCCCTCCCCAGCAGAATTCTGTCTGCTACACCTGCCTAAACCTTTTCTCTAGAGCTAGGTTGCTTTTTATCCGTCTGCTTATTCATTTATTTAGCGGTAGCATGCCCCGTGGTCGCTGCCTGAGTTGTTGTATTCCCCTCCGGAGCTGCACTCCCAATCTTCCTCCTCCTCCTCTCCGTGGCTCCAGAATGGACATGCTCCTAATCCCTGGAAGTTTGGAACTAATGAACTAACCGCTGAGCCGTTGCCACGGAGCCTGGTCCCAAACTATACTGTACTTCACACTCGATTTATTCTCCAGATGGCGGGACTACGCGGCCCCGCCGTGAGGGACCACCTCTTCCATCGGAGTGTGAAAGTGGACGGGTGTTGTTTTCCGTTGCCGATTCGGTCATTTTTCAGCTACGAACACCAGCCGGGGCGATCAGCCTGGGCACAGTTCTGTCACCGGGGCAACGTGACCAGGGCAAAAACTATTCATTTTTTCTAATTACTTTTATTTTTTATTTTAGCATTCTGATGATGATGATTATTATTATTATTGGTCTTATTACTATTATTATTAATAGTATCAATATTATTATTATTATCACCCACCGGTGTAGCAGGTGCAGCGACGGATTTCTCCCTGTGGGTGTCGTCTGATGCGCTGGCCTGCAGGTGGTGGTAGTGGCTGGCTAATGGCTGACGGCGAAGCGTGGCCCTGCTCTCTGTCCCTCTCTCCCAGCCCTTACGAGGACGGGGACTGCGCACAATAACAAGTTTATTAGCGACAGGTCTGGGGATGCACCTTGATAGCCGGGGGACAGTACTGAAATTGAATCCCCCCCCCCACCCCAGACCCTCCCTATACCCTGTACAGGATCAGTACCCATGATGCTCCAGGAGACGTCAGACTGCTCAGTTCTTTTCCCCCCGTAGTCATCACGTGGACAAACAGAATTCCGTGTTGTTTACTTCGGGTTCAGGGCTACTTCTCGCGTCCGCGGTTATTAATCGTGCGATTGCTTGAAGCCTTGCTGAGGCTTTTGCGAAATCACCTCTGGCCTCGTACTCTGGAGTGTACAGAAAGAAAGGCTGTAAGAAGCAGCAGGAATTACCTTTGGTTAGCGGTGGATGTGCAGTCAGAAGCCGGTGTGGCCCTGGATCCTTTCCCTCAGTGTGCCCACTCAATGAGTAATGAGCCTGTAATGAGTGTGTGTGTGTGTGTGTGAGAGTGTGATTGTGTGAGTGCGTGTGTGTATGTGTATCTATGTGTGTACGTGTGAGTAAGTGTGCGTGCATGTGGTGCATCATTTGAATAGTTCTGCAGTGTCCTGCTGGTGGCAGCAGAAGTATGTATACAGGTGCATTTGTAACAAAGGAATGAATAGATGCACAAAGAAGACCGAACAGCTGTGCACTGCCCACCTACCTAAGAGATTGATTAGACTGTATCATCAATACTGTGCAGTCATAGTTTCCATAAGGCAAACGAATCAAAATATTAAGATCCAAAGTATTGATACTTAATTAATTTTGCAATTGCTTTAATAATGTTTTACAGTACTTTTTGACCTTGAAATATATTTTCATCATTTGAGAGAAATTCCGTTGGCTTACTGTCCGTCATTCGGTTCATCACAATTTTTTGTTTTGGTAAACTGTGTGCGATGGAAAGGCAATACACATTTTTTTTATAATTACAGTGAGCGATTTCAGAAACATTCGAGCAGACCTCCGAACGCAATGAGCAGAATGCGGGACCCCCAACGGACAGAGAACTGCGGCTGAGGAGCGACACAGCCGAGCGCGTGAATGGAAAAACAGCAGTGGCAGGAAGCGTTCGCCTCAGACGGCGAGCTGCAGAACTGTCCAAAAGGCAATGGCTTCAGGCCCGAGGAGGGGAGCGAGAGGCGACGGACACGAGACGCTCAAAAAGAGCAGGCCCGCAGCGCGCGTGCGAAGCTCCGCGGGGGGAGGGGGGGGGGGCGTCGCATCGCGGCCCGTCACCGGCCCGAGCTGCCAAGAAAAAGGCCAACGGAGATCCGAGCCATCCGCCCGGAAAACGCACCCCCGGTCCGCTGACATGGACAAATGGACCCGTCTGTCCAATGAGGGGCCGGCAGCGTGGTGGGTGTCATGCCGTTACGGCGTATGGCACGCCGTCCGCCGGCGGTGAGGCTGGCGTGGGCGGCTTCGCCGTCAGGCTGCGGCAGGCGGGGCGGTGACGCGGTGGCGGGGTTATCTGCTGGAGAGGCAAAGCTCGAGTGATAGACTCATGCCTGGAGAGCTCAAAACACTGACCCGTGCTAAAGTACCTGGAAATCAACTGATCAAGTTTAGAAAGCAGTTGGGCCTCTTGGGTAGCATGTCCAGATGAAGCACTGATTCCGACTACCAGGTCGGTCACTTAAGAACAAATTCTCGCTTACACAAACTGCCCTGTTTGGCAGGGTATTCATTGCCTCGTCGCATAACGTCTACTTTTCTGCCCCATCGTTTCACCCAAGTCTCCTGCACAAGATGCGCGGTGCTATGGAGCTCACGCAGGTACAGAGTGCCGCGGTACTGCACAGCTCGTCTGGCGCACCGCAGAGCGTAAAGAGTTAGCATGTGGCTTGTTTGCGATTCAAGCCTGCACTCTCCCTAACGGACAGAGAATGTTGCTGGAGATGGGCGGAGCTTACGACTGAACCTGGTCATTTCAAATTGGAAAATAAGTGTGGGTATGAAGTTGTTTTAGAATAAAAAAATGTAAAAAAGCAGGAGGGAGAGAAAGAGAGTGATCTGAGTAGTTGAAAAGGGGAACACGTGTAACCGTGTACATAAACAAAGTGCATTCATATCATCTGCACACACAGGGAAGCGTCAGACGGCGTATCTTCCTAAAGGAATCTTGAGCCTACGGCTCTCACCGCCGGAATTCCTTCTGAAATCAAAGGTGTGGGATTCTTTGATAGGCTTTTGCTCCGGGCTAACCTGAGCTCTTCGGCTTCTAATCTGCGAAAGGCACAGTACAGCGCATGTCCTTTGCACTGTCGGCAGGGGACTATATGTGTACTGTACTCTGAATGAACTGTCCAATTTATATCCTACCATTTGGTAGTTTTATCCATTTTGTGAAGGACTCGTTTAAAAATGTTTTCACATAGGGTCTTGCGGTGTGCAGAGACAACGCTATATGGACCTGTATCTATATCTGTTCAAGCAAAATAATTACCTGTATATAATGTGGTATCTGTGCATTTCTAATAGGGTATTTGGGTTCAGATAAAATCCAAGTTTTTATATTGTGATGAGAAGCCTATTGCGTTATTGCGTGGACGCTTGTGAATGTATTGACTTTCGATTTGCGGAGCAGTTTAGTTCTTTTCAATGCCGAAACGTGGAAAAGGCCTGCAGGTGCAAATAAAGGCTTGAGCCTTGTGAAGAGCCTCATGCTCCTTTTCCCGGATTGGGGATGTCCGGAGAGGGGACTGCGGTCCCAGGGCCTCAGAGTCCGTGGGGCGAGCCCGGGGGAACGACGTCCTTGAGACCCCCCCCCCCCCCCCCCGAGCGCAGTTTCGCTCGGCAGCGCAGAGAAAATGAGACGCCTCCTCTAGTGAAAATCCGGCATCTGTACCATTAAACACAACAGTGCCTTTGAAGTTTGGCTGGGTCTCGGTTCCCTGCAAAATTACATGGTGTGGGTCCCGCGATGACATTTTTTCTGCATCAAAGCCTTCCATTAACCACACCAAATATCGGAAATTCACCATTAACCCGCACACATCCGTCTCTCATGCATCTTTTGACCACAGAAATGTACTGTCGAGTGTTGATGCACCAATCTCATTTCTGGACCGGGAATGCCCTGGATTTTTAAGTCGGGAGCCATTGTTAGGAAAGGCTTGGGGAAGACGGTGCTTTTTGGCAGAGGTGACAGGCTGAATTACTAGGAGTGTGAGTGTGTGGGTGTGTGTGTGTTTGAGTGTATGTGAGTGAGTGATTTAGAGTGACGGTATGTGAGTGAGTGAGGGAGGGAGGGAGGGAGAGTGTGTTAGAGCCAGTGAGTGAGTGAATGGGAGTGTGAGAGTGCCTGTCTGTGTGAGTCAGTGAGAGTGTGTGAGGGAGAGGGAGAGAGAGAGAGAGAGAGAGAAGGCGAGTGTGTGAACGTGTGAACGTGAAGCTGTTTGTTCCAGCCCATTACCCTGGCTGAACTTGTCCAATTATCATTAGCCATGCAACGTGCATTCACACCTTTGTATTTTCTAAAATAAATAGCCTGCCTCCTTGATTAAATGTTAAATGCCTTTTTGTAGTCCGATGCTACTGATCAGAATTGCTGTGAGTAAAAGACTGGCTTAATTGACTAGTAAATCACAACGGTAAAATAACATAAATGCAAATAACAGCAAAAAAGTGGCTCTCCAGAAAGAAGTTCCTTTTACCATTATAGTCTCCTGTACAGTTACCGGCTTTCCAACGCAGGACACCTTGACGTGTTGAGCTGTTCTTTACTGCTAAAGTCCCAGTGGGTACATGAATAGTTAAATGTTAGTGTTTCTTTCTCGTAATGCATCCCAATGGTGTGAATAGCTCCAAGCGGACAGCATCAGAGGCAGGCTGAAAGGTACTCGGTGCAATACATCATTGTGGCATGGAAAACTGGAGAAAGCAACTTATTGTCTGCGCATTTGTGGGAATTTTATCCCTAGCTGGGAAAAGCTGAGGTCCAGGTGCTGTTTGGCCACCTTGCAATTTTTTAACCTTTCTGAGTCAGTTTATTTATTATATGAGTACCTCTGAGTTTGTTCATTCAGTGAAAGTAGCACAGAGTTTTACAGTGTAAAGGCCCCAGGAGCATGTGGTTGTGAAACATTTAACGGCTGAATTGGGCTTAAAGCATTTTTCCACAAAGTCTGACTGCAAGTACTCCAAACCAATGCTGTAAAAGACCGGCCAGTTTTCACAAGGGTGTACGAAACAGGACAGCCCTGGCACATTGACACCCGTGGATCAGCGACAACGTTGGAGGCGTCGCGGCGTTTCAGGAGGGTGACGGGGAAAATGACAGCTGTGTTTCTAACGTGCTTTTTTTTTTTCTTCTGTTTTTGAACAACATGTTCTGTCAGTCAGCTGTGCTCTAAGTGAAATCTTTACCCGCTTGAGTCCAGCTGTTTGGCGTTCCATTTAGGACCTCCCTCCGTCCCTGGGGTACAGCCAGGGGAAGCCACCCTGCCAGATATCGAGCTCCTCTTCTGTCCCTCCTCCAGCTCCACTCGCTCCTGCCCCCCCCCCCCCCCCCCCCCCCCTCCAGCTCCACTCACTCCTGACCCCCCCCCCACTCCCTCCAGCTCCACTCACTCCTGCCCCTCCCCCCTCTCCCAGCTCCACTCGCTCCTCCCCCCCTCCCTCCCAGCTCCACTTGCTCCTGCAGGCATTCCAACTGGGAGTTTCTGTTCCAGACCCTCCAGTTAGTGGGTTTTATTAAGGGCTGGTCGGGTGTTTGTTATTGTTGGTTGGTGGCTGTGAGTGGTTATTGTTGGTGGTAATAATTTTCCATTTAAATGTTTAGCTTGTAAGAATTAAGTAATCACCAGGGCCCTCATTTATCAACATTGCGTAGAAAAGGTTCTTTATTCACTTGTACGAAGAAAATGTAGAATGTTCGTACGTACAAGAAAGTTGGTATTTATCAAATGTCCATATCCTTGATTTACGAATAACTGTAAGTAATCTGCCTCGATAAATCCCACACATTCTAAACCACAGTGCTCGTGCACGGAAAGTCTCATTTATATAAAGAACCTCCCTAAATGGCCATTTATTGTTACAAACCGTCCCTGTAGGAAATGTCACTAATTCCTGACATTCAACATGGATAAGTCAAAGAAGTCGAAGAAAAACACTGAAATAGAAGTGCTCACTGAGGTAGAAGAAAAACAAACCATACTTTTTGGAACCCTCAGCAGTGGCTTAACAAATAAGAGAAACAATACTGCTTGGGAGCAGGTCAGAGCTGCTGTAAATTCTGCCTTTAAAAAACCTTAGTGGATCACCAGATGCACAATATAAGCATCGATAAAAAGAAATAAGTAAATAGACAGCCTAATAATGTATTGTCATCTTTTTTTTTTACAGTTTGCTCATTTGATCCAATATATAAACCCTTTCTCCATTTGGTGGATGGTATTTCATTAACAGTTCTTCTGTTCTACCACAAGGTGCTGTGCGTAAGCATATTCAGAGCTGTGCTTAAATTTAAGCACATTCTGAAGTACAAATTCATAAATTTGCTTATAAATGATCGCACGCATGGTTTATGAACATTTCTGTTCGTACGCATCATTGATGAATGAGGGCCCTGGGATGAAATACCATCCACCAAATGGAGAATGATGTTAGGTTTTCAAATCAAAGCCACTGCTGAGGGTTCCAAAAAGTATAGTTTGTTTTTCTTCTACGTCAGTGAGGAAAACTTCTATTTCAGTGTACGAAAAGTTTTATTTCTTTAACTTATCCATATTCCTGCAGCTTTTAAAGGGAAGGTTTGTGACCATAAATGGTCATTTAGGGCGGTTCTTTATGTAAATGAGACTTGCCGTGCACGAGCACTGTGGTTTAGAATGTGTGGGATTTATCAAGGCAGATTACAGGTATGCATAAATCCAGCATATGCACATTTGATAAATAACAACATTCTGCATTTTTTTTCGCATGAGTGAATTAAGAACCTTTTCTATGTAATATTGATAAATGAGGGCCCCGGAATTTTCACTAAACAGTCCAACCATAAATCTCTTATTTATGTCTTTGTTTTGTTTCTACCAGATCTGAAATCGAGCACAACCAGCCATCTTTTATTGCTTTCCACTTTAAAGTTGAACTTCCAATCCGTCCCTTTTTGAATCGCTGTGTGCCACTTTTCCTTTAAATGTGCCCTTCATTTTGAAGACGATCACAAAGAGCCCATTTGGTCTGCCGCTGATTCACACTGGTCTATTTCGGAGCGCGAGTTGCACCAGGTTTCATGTTTTCTGCTGCGTTAGCTTGTGGTGTTTCGTCTCTGTTGTCTCCATACAGTGAAAGACAGAGCTTACTTAAATTATAGCAAAATTCCAGCAGATGGGACTGATGTCAGCTTGTAATAAAACATTTTTTGGCCTGCAAACCCAAAGAGGAATACCCTTGCAATGAAGATCTGCATTACTGCCAGGTTTCAGGTCATCTTAAAAAAAAAATCCATGCTTATTGCTAGTGGTAATTTGCAATGATTTTTGTGAATCATACCCTGTATTGAGCTCAGTTTGCATAAAATGGCACCAAAGTTTATGTAGCTAACACAATTTAAATATGCATGGCCCAGGTGGCGTACTGTGTTGCTGTTTCCCTGGCAGCGCAGTTGCGTGGGCTTTCTATCCACTGCAGATGCTTTGGGAATACTACACGATTTTTCTCTGGTACTTTACCGTTTATCGCAGTCTTTTTGTGGGTTCCCCACTCAATAGAATTTTTTGCTTCAACTAAAAAATGTAATACTTTTTAGTTTTTTTACAATTCAGCAGTTGTGTTTTTAGTTTAGTTTTTAGTTTTTAGTGATTGGCATGATTTTTACAACATGGCAATGTAGGAAAAAGGCGTAGGCAATGTAGTGAAAGGCGTAGGGAGAGAAATGAGACTTTGTTTTGAGCTGAGTTGTGCGCAACCCTGGCTCTCTTGTAGCCTCCGATCTCCAGGTGGTCCTGCCCTTACGCTGGTGCCCGACTGCTTCGCCCTGGTCTTCACTTTGCCGCAATCCTCCACGCACCCAGAATGCAGTGTGGCCAAACGTATCACGAAACGCTGAAGCCGCGGAGAAAAATAGTGCATTCCCCGGCTCTCCTTATCAAGTTTCAGGGCCGTGTTTTACTTGGCGAGGAGAAGGCCCGCGCCGCCGTTTGATACGTGCACTGCGGAGCACTGCAGATTGTATTATGGTTCTGGAATGTTCCGTAAGGGAGCCGTGAGAGACCCTACAGTCAAAGGACAGTGGTAACAAAGGGGGTATAAATCTCGCCGTAACCCATCGGCTGGCCAGAATCTGCTTTCTGTGGGGCGGGCATGTTTTTCACACGGCTTACCAGGGCACAGTGATGTGCTCAGTGCTGGCCCATTACACTTTTTATTGCTGCAACTGATACAGCTGTTTCTATGCTTTTTCTTTTCTGATGCCTATACATACACATAGGCTTACATTTGGCATATACGAAGAAAAAGAAAAAAAAAAAATATATATATATATATATACACACATATATGAATTGAACCTATATGTATTCATTTAATCTGAAAAGCCCGCTTCCTCAAATTCAAAACCTTGGTGCTAGATAAAGAGTATCCCTACTCCAGGGATACTCAAATCTGGCCCTCAAGGCCAGTATTACTGCTGGTTTTCCTTTTCTAAGCGATGGTTAATTGATCGATTAATGCCACTGATTGGCCGGAGATGTAACTCACCTGGTATCCCAGGTCTAGGTCAGTCCTGATTAGGGCGGAAGAATGAAAACCAGCACTGCTACTGGCCCGAGGGCCAGATTTGAGGATCCCTGCCTTACACACCAGTAGCGCCCTCCTTTCTGCTCCCTCTGGGACCTGGCCCCTCTTCCGCCATTTGCCTGCCAGGTCATATCTCCTTGTCTCTTCTGGCCCCCTGGTGGTGGAATGAGCTTCCCACTGCAGTTCGGACAGCAGAATCCCTGCCCATCTTCTGAAACAGACTGAAGACCCACCTCTTCAGACTGCACCATGGATACCCTGACCCTCCCCCTATCCTCTTTCTTTTTGGATTTCTTTTTTTTGATATACGTATAGCTGTACAAAGATTGGTTATCTATGTATTGGTATTTACATTTGTTTGCGATGCTAATTGTTCATTTTTTGGTTACTTTACACACACTGATTATAAAGGGGCCTTCTCTGCCTTGGTGATATCTCACTTTTGTATTTCTGTGAATAACATTGATGTTCTCCTCTTCTGTTAGTCACTCTGCATAAGAGCATTTGCTAAGTGTTTTTTTTTTTTTTTTTACGTAGTGTAATGTAATTTCTTACGCTGCTGGAATTCAATATGTGTAGGAGTTGGTCTTTTTAAGGAGAGGTCAACATTTATCCACTTGAAAGGGTATCTCTGAAAAAAATATGTCTAGCATTTCATGTATGCACTGTCTTGCCGTCACATTGAGTTTTAATGACTGAATTGATGGTGGAAATCAAAGATGTCACCCCTGAAACTACTCAGACACACTGTAGGACATTGGGTGATTATGGAGAGGGATTTGAAGCAACCTGTTGGCAGAGGAATCCATTAAAGCAAAGCATTTCCTTTTCAAAGTGCTTTATTCAAAAGTTTTCTTCCACCCGCTTGAACAAGCCCCTCAAGAGTGCTCCCTCCATCAATTCACAGAAATAAGTAGTTTATATCTCTGTTCCACCCAGGATTAAAGCACTGCTGTCTCGAATACTCTATCTCATCTCTTTATAACCACATTTTTCAAGTCATAAAGAGCAACAAAAGACAATGCTCAATTTGCTATAGGTCTCTGATTACTCTAAAGGGATTTAATATGTCATATTTAATATGGCATGTCTCGTCTGAAGCTGGCAGTTGAAACTGCCTTCCGTCTGTTTTGATTTATCGAAGTTTTGATATGCGAGACGTCTTCCAGCTCTGTTTTGATGTGTTGATGTGAAGGATTTGGTTTGGTCAAGAAGGCTCGCCATACTTGTGAATCCTGGCAGCTGAGGCAACCTCAGGGTCACACGTCTCTGTTTCCAAGGTCTCTGAGTAGCGGGGAGGTCTGTGTTAGGCGAGAGCCAAATGCACGTCCTCAGAGCCACAGTTATATAAATCTACATTTATGGCTTTATAAATGTCCCAGTCTTGTGGAGGCAGGCCCAAGTGCATGTTCCTGTGATTTGGGTGAGACACTATGAAGTTTACTACTGAGACAAGGTGGTGTGCGTGTATGTGTGTGTGCGCGCCTGTGCACATATGTGTGTGTGTGTGAGTGTGTGTGCATGAGTTTGTGTGTGTGTATGTGTGTTTATGTGTGTGGAGTTTAACAGGCACCTTGGGCTGGCTTTTATACCATGGGTACCCAAGATGTTTTAAATCACAAGGCTTCCTAAAATGACCACCCTGAGGACCCCCAGCTTAATAAAATCATTCAAGTTTGACACTTCAAAATTCACCACAGGCTATAGTGCAGTGGCTGTTCAACACACAAGTACATGGAAGCATACCTTCCTTTGACACTTTCATTGACGGACATCAATTATCATGTCAAATTGGACTAAACAAAGGTAAAGTCAAGGCTCACTTTTGCACTGAGCCCTCGGCCTGTGCAACCATCCTCTTTCCCTGGGTTTTGATTTCTCTCCGCGCAGTGTAACACGTTCTTTTAACGTTGTGGGTATGGTGTGGTATCCCCTGGGCGGCCCTGCTGGTAACCCGGCCCGGGGTCTCCCCTCTCAGGCCTGGTTACCCCCCCCCCCCCCCTCTCTCTCTCTCAGCCACACCGGACCATCCGTCCGTTCGGTGAGAGGGAGCCGTGCTAATTACCGCCAGCCCCAGACCCCACTCTCAGTGGGCCTGTCTCTGATCTGACCTGACAAGTCCTAAGCTACCGTTTCCTTGTGAGGTTTAAACTCGCACCACATTTTTCAGCACAATCTCCGTCTTTCCATCCAGAATCTGACTCCCCCCCCTTTTTTTTGTGTTTTTTTTTTTCCCCCTTCCCCCGAAGTCCACATCTGTTTCGAGTCCGCTGGCGTGTGCTGCCGTTCACCGATAGACGCTGGACCCACGATCGACTTTGATACCCCCCCCCCCCCCAGTCCAAGCCCCACCCCTCCTTCCTGCCATGGAGTTACAATGCCACCGTTTGTAAACAGGGCTGCTGGTGTGTCGAGTGGCTCGGACGTGGAGCTGAACTCAATAAGGCTGTGGGAGATTTAGGTTTTAGGGTTCGGTCCTGTAGGCCGCTCCACACTTGGCCTTCATAAACCCACTAGCGCCAAGTTTGGTTTGTTTGGGATTTTGTGGGTGTCAGTCCTGAACAGAATGAACCATCTGTGACATTTATTTTGTGCCCCGTGGTTCTTTTTTACGCTTAACTGTTAAATATACAGTAATAACAAATGCTTATATTCCTTCATGCTCATAATCAATTGAATGTACAAAAGACTTGCAAAATGCATTCATTATTATTCTTGTACATAACTGGGCTGCGGAATAAATTTGGACTACGTTTGAAAGCTGAAAAAGCATGTATTCAACAGAGGGTTCTGTGAAGTGTATGAAATGTTGCTTTTATTCAAAATCATGATGATGAGAGAGCTTTCTGTGGGCTAAACTTTGCAGTTGCCCGAAACCGGAATCTTACTTCACTGCTCTGCTATGAAAGCAGTTTGTCCAAGATTCAGGCTCCAGCAAATGTAAGCAAGTTCCATCTTAGTTTCTTTCTCAACATGGAGTTAAATGGTCGCTGGAATTTGTTGTTGCCTTTGGATTGAATTGGTCTTCACTACTGTGAGCCGTGAAGTCTCAGACATGTTTTATCTCAATGTAAGAGAGAGCAGTAGCAGGAGCGCTACTGGTGTCCTTCGAACCACCGGCGCTCATGGAAGGGAATACTTCAAAAAGAGAGGAAGAATTATGACCAAAAACAAAATGGCATATGAAATACAGGTCCAGGCACTCAAGGAAGTTTGAAAAATGTAAAAGGCCTTTAATTCAATGGGCCAGAATCATTAAAAATACACCAACTCGTGTCGGCCTTATCTCAAATTTTAAAAAAATAAAATAAAATAAAAAGTTGGTTTGCCAGCCTTTAAATAGTCAACAACATCTTTTCCCTTGAGTTGAGTGCTTTAGTAGATTCTGTATGTATAGGTATAGTGTTTCTGGTGGGGGGTGGGGGGAGTCAGTGTTTTAATTATGTTGGTATGTGTGTGTCTCGCAGGTTGAAGCCCGGGAGACCATTCCAAAAATGCTGGCGGAGCTGAAGCTAGGTCGCACGGAGAAGTGTGTGCGAGTCAACTCTGTGTCCAGTGGCCTAGCGGAGGCTGACCTGGAGGTGATCCTGCAGTCCTCACTGCTGCCCACTGCCCTGATGCTGCCCAAGGTGGAGAGCACAGAGGAAGTGCAGTGGGTGAGTCAGCTGGAGTTGAGTTGAGTTGAGTTGACTGGGAGCAAGTGCGAACCATGCGGCGCCGGCCTACTATCACGGAAGAGCGAGCGGATGGCGGTACACTGGCTCACAGTTTCCGCTGAGCTCCACCTTCTAGGCACGTCGAGCTGTGTGAACGGACGGGCCGCGTAATGAAAATTGCAGCACGTGGACTGACCCCAACAACCCCAACGGCGGCCGGCCCATGGACCGCAAACCACTAACCCCAAAGAGCGGCTGAAAAGCGAGCGATCCATGCGGCGGCTGCCGATTGAGCACCTCGCCGTCCCGCGTGCCAATCGGTCTCCGAGAAGTTTGCTCACAAGGAGCTTGTGGGGCTCGGTAGGACATTTGTAAGCCTGGCAAAACAAGAAAAGCGAAAAATGCTAAAAATATCCATGACATTACCCCCCACCCCCACCCCCCTCCCCCGTCTTTAAAGAACACAACGGTCTTCATGTATAAACTCATGAAGTAAGAGGAAACCACAGGCCTCTTCAAAGGGAAATATAACAAACTTTTCCTCCTCTTTGTAAAACGGGAATTGATCTGCATCCCCAAGCCGGGGGGAGAGGCGGAGTGTTTTTCTTGGCAACAGCTCAAAAAGCAGATGGCATTTTGAAATCTGACTTGGAAGTCCTAGACATCTCTGAATAAGTATAATTTCAGCTTCCACCCGCTGTAGTGCTCTGGAGAACCCGAGGCCACTTAAGAGCTTGCCATGTGGTCAGCCGCCATTAGAAACCTAACAAAGGATTTCACAAAAGCCCACTATCCAAGCCCATCATCATTTCACTGTGCTTGTGAGTGGGGAAAGTGTTTGACGGGAGGGTTTTGGTGCTTACGCAAATGGCACTCTGCTCAAAGAGGTTCTGGAGACTCCTGGCTTGGTTGTGTGAACTCCTGGACCCCACCAATATGGCAGGAAGTACCCGGATCTCGGGGCCGCTGACCGGATGCAGTGGCCGTTCCGCAGAGCCGGGGTCCGTTGACGACGAGTCCCCGTGGCTCCCTATAAAAGCCCGCAGCACGGATGTCAGTTACTCACGGGTCAGGACTCTGGAGACAAGGACATCATTAAACGAGCTTTCCTGATCGCCTCCATATGTGTATCTCAGGTGTGCGTTTGGTGGTGTGGTGGCTAACGCGGCTGCAGGCACCCCGCTGTGAGACACACACACACACACACGCACACACACACACGCACGCTCACACAGATTATTCTTTCATGTGTTGAGCCCATGCAGAGGAATTGTGTGTGTGTGTGTGTGTGTGTGTGTGTGTGTGTGTGTGTGTGTGTGTGTGTGTGTGTGTGTGTGTGTGTGTGTGTGTGTGTGTGTGTGTGTGTGTGTGTGTGTGTGTGTGTGTGTGTGTGTGTGTGTGTGTGTGTGTGTGTGTGTGTGTTCGACCGCTCTGCATGGCTTTTGAAAAGGCCTGAAAGGAGTCACAATGTCTTTACTAGGGGGAAGGACGAGTGGTGGGGGGGTGTCTGGTTCTTACTTCTACTTGGGGCAAAAGGCAGGAAGTTTTTAACTAGTGGTTTTAATTAGTGCAGATCTGTTTCCTGGCCTGCTCTCAGTTTCTGTACTTTTTAATCACCGGCAGGTGTTCAGTTAGCTTCTCCTCTGCCCTGTGCATTTCTCAATACTTTAGTCCTTATCAAAATATATTGCAACAACAAAATAAATGCACTCGTAAATTACCCAATATTTGCATAATTTTAGGTGGCACTGAATTTGTGTGTCGCCAGATCTTTTTTCATATATCTCCAGTCTAATGGGCAGATGCAGTATGTGGCGGTAGTATGTCTCTCTCTCTGCCTTCATTTGTTTATCTGATCTGGTGCATCCGTCCATTTCAGATGAATTAGAATTTAACGTTTTTTTGTTTGCATATATATATGTGCGTGTGTGCATGTTTGTGTGCATGTGTGTGCGCGTGCGTGTGTGTGTGCATTTTTGTGTGCGTGTGCGTGCGTATGTTTGTGTGCATGTGCGTGCGTGTGTGTGCATGTTTGTGTGCGTGCGTGCGTACGTATGTTTGTGTGCGTGCGTGCGTGCGTGTGCGTGCGTGTGTGTGCATGTTTGTGTGCGTGCGTGTGTGTGCATGTTTGTGTGCGTGTGCGTGCGTATGTTTGTGTGCGTGCGTGTGTGTGCATGTTTGTGTGCGTGCGTGCGTACGTGCGTGCGTGCGTGCGTATGGGACATGCACTCCCCACGCCTCACACATGGTAGGACTCATCGCCTCAGCAGGACGGGGGAGATTAAGAGCATTGGGAAAGTCACGCCACGGCGACCCAGTGCATGCAGCTCCTTTGAAAGAGTGACGAGTGAAAGACATAAAACAACTGGGTCCGCACGCGCCTGCTGGCCACAGCTTCGGCCTGACCAGAACAGCTCTCACCGCCTCTGCGGCCGGGTCAAGCCTCAAGCAATAACGCCCCATATTTACACTCCTACAACTCACTTAAATTAATTCACAATTATGTGTGTTGATAATTATCCCACGATGTAACATTCAAGGCTGTAGTTAAGAAGGGCAGCAGTTTAGAATACACTAATGGTATTATTTGGCTGTTAAATTAATAATGTAATGTAGAAATTAGATACAGCATCCCAGGTGAACCCTCACCCCTGTAATCCCTTCTCTTACTGTTTTAATAGAAGAAAACATTGTTGTAGTAAAAACCTTTTTTTAATCTTCGTGAACAATGCCATAGTTGTACCTGGAATATTCTGGAATATTCTTTCCTCATGGACATAATTGTATATGTTAATGGCTTCCCTCACTTGTCTGCATTGGTGCATGCTTGCTAGCCTGCCTTTGAGAGTTCGGATGAGAATACAAGGCTCATTATTTCCCTTCTTGTCCCCAGAGCTGTAAAGCCCTCTGTTTATTTTCCTGCGTTTTATATTTGTATTAGGAGAGCAACCTCGGGACTGATTTGTAACTAAAAGATGGGCTTACTTGTTTCCTTTTGTGTGAGAATCCTTTGCTCTCCCATTGTCTGCTCTCTCGGCCCTCGTTTGACGGACGAGGCTTATTGGACTATAACAAGCGTAACTCCCCCTTTGTCCTGAGACAATTCCCCCGCAAACTCTTAAGCAGACTGCATTCTCGCTGGGCACTGTTGGGGTGTGCACCAGGACTCAAAGGCCTGCCTCGCCCCTCTCCCTCCTGTTCCCCCCTCCCCGAATTTTCTTTCTCCTCGTCCCCCTTCTGTGAAATGAACACTTCAGCAGGCCGGAAACATTTAATCTGCCCCTCCCCCCCCCCCTCCACTAACCTCCCCCTCCCCCATGCCCCTCCCCCACCCACTCCGCCCACTACCCTCCCCCCCACCCCTTCAAGAAAATTAATTGAAACTAGTCCACTTGCTGTCTTATTGCTTCCTTTTTTTCTCTGTCTCATAAATGTTCAGTTCTGGATCTGCCAGCTTGCGGGTGAGGTGTTGGGACAGGGCGGGTGGGGACGGGGACGGCGGGCGTGCGCGCGCTTGTAAATAGAGGGTGGAATTTTAGTTAATGGCGGATAAGTTGCGCGCAGGTCCACAGACAGGCCTTCACGGGCAGCCGGTGACAGCTTTGGCTCTGGAGACCAACAAACACCTTGCAGTAAATGAACAACGAGGAAGAGCTAACAGCGCTCCGTGGACAGCTTGTCGAGGGTCTCTTACGCTAGCGCGCCGCGCGCCGGCTGCACGCTCCTCCTCCTCCACTCTCCGCTGTAAATAAACATCAAGGAGGCGGCAATACACACCCTTCGTCCAGCAAAAGACATGCCTGTAATGTGCTATCACTCAAAGCCGTGCTAATGGCCCTCTAATGTAATCTTAGTGATGAGCAGCCTTGCACTACTTATTTTTTATTTATTTTTTTTATTACTTTTTAAAAAAATATATATGATGAACTTTTTTTTTCTTTTTTTTTTCTGTTTTCAGTCCGTTAGGCGCTTTTCCGGAAATAGGCCTCCGCCATTATTATTTTCCCGTACAAATCTCTGGCGAAAGACCCCAAAAATGCAAGCAACAGTGAAAGGAAAGGAGAAGGACGCAGAGCCCCTTCCAAACGAGCTTCCTTTTTTTGGGAGAACGGTGGGGGGGGGGGGGGGTATTATGCTAAGCCTTCAGCGTTAGCTTTTTTTTTTGTTGTTGCCATAGCAGCGTTACTCCTGCCGGGTTGTGACCTCTGATGATTACAGTACAAAGCTTATTGGGTCTTGAAAACCCCTTTGAAGATGAAAAGTCTTTGATGGTTTATATTTATGCAAATCTCTCAGATATGATTTATCCAACTGAGACTGAATGAAAAGATGATTAAGATCACCCCTTTAAAAAAATATCCCTCCATAAAGGAATATTCTTTGAATTAAAGCTTGCACATGCGGCGGGATATTTTAGCCGTTGTTTACAAAAATAGCTTTAGCCTACCTGAGGTTATTTTTTTTGCCCCTCCTCGGGTCTGTCCGTGTTTATGAGGACAGGAAAGGGGAACAAAAAATAGCAGATTTCTCATCTAGTTTAGGGTTTTTTTCTTATTTTCTTTCTCTTTTCAACTTGCTTTGAAAGGAGGAATGGAGGGAGCTTTTGTGTGTTTCCAGATGATAGATTTTGGAATTTGGGCTACCCCACTGGCAGTCCAGAGCTAGCTGTGAACTGGTCTGTTGGAAAAAATTGGAATGCTTTGGTCTTCAAAGAGCTAAACTTCATTATAAAGCCTTCTTAGGTGAGCTGAAATATTAGTGGGAATAGTACATAAAAAACAACAACGGTCATGAAACTGGTCGTCACTCCAGTCTCGCCTCTCGCACTTAAATTTATTGCGGTAAAATATTTACTTTTTGTGGTCTTTCTTCTGAAAACACACATGCGAATATGTGGCAGAACCCAGTGGTTCACTTTCCTTTCATTAACTTTTTATTACGTTCTCTTGTTTTGAAAAAATGTTCAAAAATCTCCGACATTACTGCCGATAATCTCTTCGTATTAACAAAATGGAGCGAGTCAATTCAGTTGTTCTTTCTGTCAGTCCATGGAGAAACTGTGGGCCTTAAGTCTTCATAAGTCCCTTCTCCCCGTACCTGTTTTATTGTATTCTGCAGACAAATATTTCATCCATTAAAAGTGAGTGAATTCTGCTTCTTCTGTTTTCAGTTTGTCGGCAGATTTCAGCATTACCTGGAAGGGAGAACGCTGCCAGAGCCAATTCGGCTGGTCACCTTTGTGGAGACTGCTGTAGGTCTGCTCAATTTTAAGGTAAATGAATGGAGGGAAATCATGCTTTAACAGCATGTGGTCCTGGCAGCCCAGATTTACAATGAAGAATGAGTCAGTCAGCATATATACCAACTTCCCTTGTGTTTCTGATCTCTCTAGTCTCTGATAAAGCATTGAATCACTAGTATGTTTGAAACTCATACATACGCACACATATACATACGCACACATATACACTATCCAAGTAAATAGTTTTGTCCTCATTTGTGCTTCACACACACTTCTACAGAGTTTGAACAAGAGCAGATTGAAATAATGGCAAAAGTAGCAGAAGCCTCAGGTTTTAGTTTGTTAAACTGACCTTGCTTGCTGACTGAGCTCTGTTTTAAAACTACTTGTGAGCAGTGGCCTGCACAGCTTTGGCATTTAGAAAAGGAGGCTGTGAGTGTGGGAATGGCACTGGTAACAGCAGCCGTTTGACTGGGTAACTTGTCAGAGCGCCAGGATTCACTGGCTTTATTCTGTCTCTATCACACACACGCTCATGCACTCACTCACACAGAGACACGCGCACGCACGCACACACACGCAAACACACGCACACACACGCACACGCACGCACGCAAACACACGCACACACACGCAAACACACGCACACACACACACACACGGCTCTTTGTGTTTGTCTCCATTGTATCTACCAGGCCGTCTGTGAGGAGGTTCGCCAGCTTGGGCCGAAGGCCGGCCTGCACCACGATGGTGTGGTGTTTGGATCTGACGACTTCTGTGCCAGCATAGGTCCTTCCTTCATTTATTTTTTTTCCAACCGTTGGCTTGTGATTTCTACCAATAATGAATTCCAATAATTTCTGATACTGGAGAATTGCTTTTAGAATGCCAGCGTCCGATGATTATTTTTTAAATAACATTCCATTTAAAATGAATGAATTTGTAAAGTTGTAAACATTAGTTGACGTCTTTAAATCTTTGCATGTTGCACACGACACGTGGGAACACACCATTTCACCATTAAGAAACTGATTTCTGCTTCTGCAGAAATTAACTTGGGATTGGGAGTGTAATTTCAGACTCACTGTACCTTATATGATTATGTTTATGTCTGTTATTAAGGTGCCACCCGTACGAAAGATGCAGCGGAGCTGCTGTACGCCCGGCAGAAGGTGGTGGTGACAACGAAGGCCTTCGGCCTGCAAGCCATTGACCTTGTTTACATCGACTACCAGGACGGAGACGGGCTACGCAAGCAGGCTAGAGAGGGTGCACTGATGGGCTTCACTGGTATGGAATATCATCTATATATGCACACACACGCACACCTCGCGCACACCTCGCACACACACACCTCGCACACACACGCACATACACACCTCACACACACACACCTCGCACACAGGCACATACACACCTCACACACACACGCACATACACACCTCGCACACACACGCACATACACACCTCACACACACACGCACATACACACCTCGCACACACACACCTCGCACACACACGCACATACACACCTCGCACACACACACCTCGCACACACACGCACATACACACCTCGCACACACACGCACATACACACCTCACACACACACACACCTCGCACACAGGCACATACACACCTCACGCACATACACACCTCGCACACACACGCACATACACACCTCGCACACACACACACACACACACACGCACATACACACCTCGCACACACACACCTCGCACACACACGCACATACACACCTCGCACACACACGCACATACACACCTCGCACACACACACACACACACACACACACACGCACATACACACCTCGCACACACACGCACATACACACCTCGCACACACACACACACACACACACACACACGCACATACACACCTCGCACACACACGCACATACACACCTCGCACACACACACGCACATACACACCTCGCACACACACACACACACACACCTCGCACACACACACACACACACATCTCGCACACACACGCACACACACACCTCGCACACACACGCACACACAGACATCTCGCACATACACGCATGCACACACACCTCGCACACACACACACACACACACACACACACATACACACACACACCTCGAACACACACGCATGTGCACACACACCTCACACACACACACCTCACATACACACACACACACGCCTTATACGCACCTCACATACACGCACGAATGCACACACACACACACACACACACACACACACCTCAAGCAGCTCTCTTCATCCCTGCCAAACCACACCTCTTTTGCATGCTCACATGCTGTCAGGCTTTTACTGCAGATATTATTTCTGTTTTTTGTTTTTGTTCCATTTTTAGGACACATTACTTTCAGCTGAAACAAATTTACATCACTAAACCGTATTATATCCTTTATAAATGTTCATGTTTCACAGTTTCTGTTGCGCACGCATTATGGCCATTGTGGTCATTGTGTAAAAACTCACAGTACATAAGTGAATCAACATCAGCGAGTAATTTTGCTACATTTGTTGAAAAGGTACTTGTTAGAGACCGGCTTCGCTGCACGTCTTTTGATCTCTGCGTTTTCTGGAGTTGGAATGAAGACATTTTTGAAGTCTTTTTTTCCCTTTTTATCAGTGTGCTGTGGAATACTTGGCACGCCAGATACGTCTGGTTTTGACGTATTTTTTTACCACTTAGAGACGAGGAGAAAATAAAAAATTAAAATCGTAAGACAGGAAAGGTGCGGTAGTGATGTGCGCAAGTAGGAGCATGTTCCTGGCTGTCTGTGGCACAGGTTTGTAGCCAGGCAACGCGGGCGGAGCCCTGGGGAGTGAGTGACTGTCCGCGGGTGGCTGGAAATCGTGCCCAGCTGCAGGCCCTGCTAATGAATACGTAATTGGTGTTTGAGGAATACATAGCGTTACCCCCACTAATTTATGTATACAGTAACACATACACTCCCCTGCAGCATGCTACCTCTGCCCAAAATGCTAAACCACATTCTGCTTTTGCGTTTTGTTCGATTAGTTCAATTTCTTTTGTGTCCGTCGTGCGATTTTTAGCGTGCGCCTTCCCGTTTCGTAAAAAGGTGAACGCGGGCGACTTTTTTTGTTGGGAAATCGGTTGGTCGAGAGTTGTACTTGAAAGAAAGCGCGCCATTTCGTCTTGTCAGCTCAGCTGAGCGGATAGTCACGGGCTGGCTCTCCATGTTGCGGCTCAGTCTGTGATCAGTAAAGCATCGTGTTCAACAGAAAGTCATTTGTGCCAGGTGGAGCTCAGTTTAATGACTTTTCTTCCCCCCTCTCCGCTCGAGCCGCGAATGGCGGAGATGGATTTTCGCGTCGCGTGTGCTCTTACCGTGATGGAAGCTGATTTGCCCGTGACCTCATTTGCCGCCGTGACTCTGGTGACATTGTGGGGAGCATTGCCTGACCTAACGGTTTGTTGAGTGCGCGCGCATGTGCGTGTGTGTGTGTGTGTGTGTGCGCGTCCGCGTGTTTTTAGGACGGTGAGGGGGCGGTCTGTGCCTATGTTGGGGTTCAGAGGGAAGCTTGTTTCACAGCTGTCTGTCATTGATATGGGGGGGGAAATTGTTCCATAACAGTGGCTGCTTTTTCAACTCTTCAGGCACAATTCTAAACACAAATTTATTCCTGGACAGGTCTTATACCTTTCCATTGCCTTGCTAGCTACCCCTGCTATTCTACTCTGTCTCCATTGTCTTTCTAAATGTGTTATCTGCTGGAAAGACTTCCAGAAGTGGGGTGGTGTAGTTTACAAAGTACATGAAAAATTCCATAAGCTCATTTTAAAGTTCAATTGAGAAGAACATCATTTGACATAAGCATTATATAATGGAATGAACACAGATTCAAATACACAAACATTTTTTTATATGAAAATCTTGTATGTGTGTCTGTGAGGGTGCAGCAGTTTTTGGAACCTACACTGTCCAGATGGAGTGGCTTTCACGGTTTTGAAGTATTCTCTTGTCTGGGGAAAAAAAAGTGTTGTCTCCTAAAATGGTGCCACATTTGCGATAGTAGAGTTTTAAAAGCTGCCAGCAAACAGGCTTGTCGAGTGAAAAATGGACAATGAAAAACAATAATCGTGCGATTCAGTATTAAAGAGAATACGCAAAAGGCAGTGGATTAAAAGATTACCTCTGTGGGCCCTGTGTTGTATAATCTTAGTTAGTGGCTATTAGTGCCTCCAGTCTACTTAAGCAATAATACTCTCCACCCAAAAGCATTACCTGCAAGATAATTGACCTTGACGGAACATAAGCCCTTTCACTGTTATCGTTGGGACAGTCAAGGAAACACAAGGTCAATAAAATGGCTTTTAACAAAGGTCACTTGCAAAAATACGTGTTTATATTTTTATCGCAATATTTGTTGTAGTTGATGACATTTTGCCATGGTGTTTTTCCTCATTGCAGGTGCCAATTATTTTCGCGGGTGTTTGAGTTTCATTTTTTTTTTTATGGTTTAAGGAAATTAAATGAGGTGCGATTCACAGGGGGTTGTGCTTTTCTCACGTGATTCAATTTCATGAATTCCCCAAATGTATGTTGCAGTCAGTCAATTTGATTAAATCCAACTGGAGCACTTCTTATATTTGCATAGCACATCGCAGCTCCGCTCTATTAAATGTGTGCTTACGTTTAGGGGGGAAAAAATAAACCAGAAATAAAACCAAACAGTGCCGCAGATCTTTTTGATTGCACATTATTTTTAGGAGTCCTGTCCATCATTCACCAGTAAGCACTTGGCTAAGTGCAAGCACTCCAATGAGAGGGCTCTGACAGATGGCGAGCTTTAATTGGTCGGAGGGACGGAAGCAAATCCAGAATTGAGAACGGGAGAGCCAATGACGGCTCGGTGGGCGGAGTGGAAGCCCCCTGCCCGCCTGCTCTGTCACCCTCCTGGCTAAACGGAGACGGCTCCGGAACAGGTGGCAGCAGTGGGAAGAGGGCATGTTTTGTTGATGCAGGGGTACCAGCCCCCTGCCGTCCTGCCTCGGAACGGGCGTGGCAGACGTGGGACCGGGGCCTCCTCTTTAGGCTGTTGATCCAACAAGCCCGGTCCAAAGGGTGGGCATACCCAGCGGCCTAGAGGGCTAGAGGGGGGGATTTTACACCCAGTAGGCCTACCCCTCTCACACCCCCCCCCCCCCCCCACATCCTAATAACGCTGCCGGGCAAGCACCTTACGCCTTTCTAAAATGGTCAATTATTCTTTCAGTAAAGGTTTACCGTTCTTTCTTGGCAGTTGGTAGATACACTGCGTGGCGCATGGTTTTATTCAGAGTAAATCTAACGTATTTCCACACGCAGAACACCAAAAATATCATGAAGTGAAGATTCCTTCACCTCGACAGCGCTTCGTCCTTAACTGTCGTCGCTACTTTCACGATATTGTTGAAATTAACAAAAAATGTTGTGGGAGAGTCAAATAAGTGGAACATTTGCTTATTTTGGTCATTTAAATGAAGGATCTAAGCCTAAATCTCTTGGGCATTGACAGATTGCACGGTCTCTAGGCATTGTAACCAAGACAGATCAGTTAGGGGGGGGAAATCTGTCAATGGCCAGCAGACATCGAGGTTAACTCAGGTGCACGTTTCTTTTGCGTTTGGTTTTAATATTTACCCCTGCCTTTAAGTATCTTCTATTTGGAGACACAATTAAACCTTAAAGCCATGGTCTCCAGCTGTGATTTTTAAAGTGTGTTTTACCACAGGTTTTAAACATTGCTTTGGTTTTGGATCGCAGATGTCACAATTCAATTCTCATGACATTTTAGGACAGAATGTGGGGTTTTGACGCAATATTGGCTTTCACACTTTGACCTTTTGTATGACCGGCTGTCACATGATCAGACTGTACTCTGCCCATGGCTGGCGCTGGTCAGTACTACCAGACCGTGGATTCATATTTAACTTTGCACGGGACACTGGATTTCTCCATTATTATTATTATTATTTTATTTTACCCAAAAATTGTAAATGACTGCCTTGCATAGATGAGGAATTGATTCGCTTTTGAGACTGAGCCAATTAACTAATAAGGTCACGCAAATATTTAAAAAAACATGTAATATGGCATGTACAGCATTCTAAAATCTAACATTAAAAATGCAATTTATGATTTTATTTTCCTTTTTATTGCCTTGACTGATTTGAAGTACTTACATTTATTATATAATGATTTTTACTACATTTAGCTCAGGAGTTTGATACCAGTGGCTGAACTTATACTTAAGTGTCAATTAAATCAGTTCAGTTTATCTAGTAAAATAATTTACTCTGTACTAATAACTAATATATATATATATTTTTATTTTATTTATTAATTTTTTTAAACTTTTATAAACGATAATTTTATAAAGGATTTTTGTATGGAGACCGTTGCATGAATAGACTTGTGACATTTTTCATTATGTCGGAGTCATATTGCGTAAATGGAACGGGCAATACTAAATGATGAAGTGCAGACATCATAAAATATTAAATATTTATATACAGCACTGGTATTTGTCATTGTTTCAACACAATCCTAATTGCATTTACCGAAAATAGTTTTCACGGTTAATTTAAAGAGCGGACTGAAATTGCTTTGTGATTGCTGCAGCTGATGAAATGGTTCACGTTCCCTCCCGCCCCCCAACAAGATGAACCTCAAATTTAGATGGAAACACCTTCTATGTCTTCCTTTTAATGGCTTTTCATTGGTTTCAGTTGCATGCTTTTTTTATTTTTCAGATCTTTCGCGTAGTGAAAGCTGGCCTTCGGCGAGCTTCTCTCTCTCTGAGGAGGGTTCGCTAAAAACATTCAGGCTTTTCGTCGTCGTCGTCCCCCCCCCCCCCCACTCTTAAGGGAGGAATAAACGCGACTTAGATTTACCTACAGGACATGGGGGATGGTGATCGACGTCTAAATCTGTCTGTGATTTTATGACTGTAAATGTAAAAATTTCACTTTACATTGTGACTCCCCCCCCCCCCCCCCCACACATTAACATGCAAAAAACGCCAATGTGATCATGACTGCAATTGACCCTTTACATGTGTGCCATCCATCCCAGTATCTCTCAACTCAAGGATTCGTGGTGGGTTGGGGAGGGTTTGGGAAGGGGAGGGAGGGCTGTGCACTGCGTGGATGACCATAATGAAACCAGAATGGGAAAGCCCACACGGGCCACGTCTGAGATTGAAGTGTAACTAAGCGTGCAGTAAAGTTTTAGGGTTCAGCAGGGCTGAAGGCCAAAATCTGGATGGCACCCATGATTCATAGCGTCCTCCGTTTCCCCCCGAATTCTCAGACAGTCCGGGCTCCAGTGGAGAGGGGCGGGGGGGGGGGGGAGACCCCAGCCAGCTGCTTGGAGCATGCTCTGCGTTGCGCACCTTTTTAAATGTGAGGGTGTTAAAAGCCTTTAACAAGCACACCAACAATAAGGAGGAGAGGGGGTGTCTTTGAAGGGATATTACAGTCAACGTTCATTACTAGGGATAGCTGCTACATTATGGGAAGGATGTGCTTTGTCTTGTCTGTTCTGTAGTGATCTTGATGACGTCTCTGTATGCACTTATTGTACGTCGCTTTGGATAAAAGCGTCTGCTAAATTAATGTAATGTATATTAGCTTCACCCCAATGCTACGCAGTCACTTCGATTTTAGCAGGATGTGTTTTGATTGGAAATATATTTGTTCAGATCAAAGGGAAACCAACCCAAACTGTTGCAGAGGGTAACTGACTTCAAGTGACTATCTCCCTAAAGTAACTCAAGACCTCTTGTCTGTTACTTCGCCATCTGCAACTTTTAATCAGCGAAATGTTTATACAGCAGTGAAAGTGCCAACTAGCCGCTGAGGGTTGAAGGCTGAAACACACACGGTGACTCCGTGAACATACTGTACAACAACTGCAGTAAAACATGATACCGTTCAGCTTGAGATGAAAACATTTTTATGCATATGTTGTTGACGGTAATACTGAGCTGTTGTTGGCTTAGCCGCAAAGTCTAGGCTACATGTATTATATTGTTGTGGTAATCATTTATATATAGACTAAATTTGCTTTAAAATGGTATTGCTTTATATATAATGTTTTAAATCACGTTCTTTTCTCAATGTATCTGTTTTTATTGGTATTCAAAATTAATTTATGTATTTACTATTTCATCATTTTTTTATATATTTTCTTTTTAAGGAAAACAAATAATTCACCCCAACCAAATCAAGGCTGTCCAAGAAGAATTCTCCCCCAGTGCAGAGAGAGTCCAGTGGGCCCAGGAACTGATCACTGCCTTCGAGGAGCATCAAAAGTTAGGAAAGGTGCACATTTATTTTTTTTTCTGGAATCCATACCTTTAAAAATATCTCATACAGTATTTGCCAATCTATAACTGTATTTGTGGATAGCTCTGGAGTCATTTATCAATCCTCGAACTGTAACATTTGAGGCATGTGCCTCACTAAAGTCAACGATAATGTCCTCATCCAAATAAACGGCACTCTGTGAGGTTTTTGTAGTTGGGGGGGGGGGGGGGGGGGGGGTAGCAAATTAAGTGTAGAATATTATTGTTCCTAATTTAGTGCATCATTGAGTCTTGTGTTTTCCTCTCTGTGGGCTATTGCCGTGGAGATGGTGCGCTGATAATGCACAATCTGCTCGCACCTTGCTGCAGTAATTCTTACACTAAGAATAGCCTGGAGGAAGTACTGTATAGTGGCCTTGGATCTGCCGTCACTGTAGTTCATTATCCGAAAGGTTAAAGCAAATCCCATTTACTCCCGCTGGAGTTTTTGTCGTTTTGCTCGTTTGGTTTTGTTGTTGCTCGCTTTTAAAGCAAAGTTTTTCGGGATCTAGCCGAAAACTCTGGTCGTCTATTCCTGCGCCCAGGATGTCTTGCAAAATTAGGTCAGGCTTATTGTCTACAAGAAAGATCCTGGCGATTTTAGCAGAATTTCTGTGTCGTAGTCTAGAATTTTATTTGGACATGTACTGCGGGATGCGAGCCTTCTCCAAGCGTGTGTGATCTTTAGACTTTGTGCTGTAAAGGGTCCATTCAGTGGGAAGTGTTTTTCATCATAAATGGTTGACTTGACCTTTTTTTTGTCCAGTAAACTGTGCAGTCATAGTAACTGGAATTATTTCTTTTCTGATTCTTTTTTTCTCAGTCACATTAAAAGGGTCCATGTTTAATGAGTGAAACATTATTTATTCAGTAATTTAGACTTCACCTCATGACCTAGAATTTCTCATTTGTCTGCATGAAATTGTTTTATATGTGAAATATACAGTTATTTTAATCGTGATGGTGGACAATTAATAATTATGTACACAATAGTCAGTATGTCTAGCTCATAGCTCCCAGATTCAAGCATTATTGTAGTTTGTTTTAACACATTATAAGGAATTTCAGCAAGTTACTGTCTAGTTTTGTAGATGTTTTTCATGCTGTGGATTACAAAACCTGCAAAAAAAACAGTGCAAGGGGGGAAGGCTTAGCAGAAGCTTGAATTATTTCTGATAAGATCATGCAGAGCCCAA